>OY992891.1:90098293-90523293 GCA_963921405.1 Cepaea hortensis
CTCTCTACGATGATTAGAACATGCTGCTTTTGCTTGGGAGCTTAGAATAATCGATTTAACTTATCTCATACATCTCCTGTCTGTCGTTGTCAAAGTTACCTTACACCATGTTGCATGACGTTTGCTCTTCTACGCAAGTCTACGTTTAGTAGTTTGTTATTACTTTCTGAATGCTATGTCCAATTGACCAATATCCCCATCCACCGTCATCAGTGCACATGGCGTTCGAGCGCAAGAGTATTAACCTCTATCGCCACGTAGACTGTCAAAGTTAACACATAATTGAATACATCGGCTTGTTTCAGATTTTGTCATTATTCAGATAATTTCTTTCACTTTGCTGTTGCATTCTGAAAGACAATATTTTGTTAACGACCATTACGTCGGTGGTTCTGTTATTCAAAACGAGACCCGTGTTGTAATGTTCTCAAGCAGTTATATCTAACATTTCTTGTAACTGCATTCGTTTTCATCGACCAGAGTCAAAACAGCCTTGCAACGCAGTTTTTTTTTTTTATGTCATGCACACAAATAGATATCTTGTCATTATTTCATTTATTAGTGAGATAAGAGGTCATTGAAATCAAATGAAAATTAAATATGCATGTAATGATATTTATGTTGTCTAGTATGTCTGCTTATATCGCCATAATATGAGAGTCAACCTCTATAATTTAAATATGCGAGCACATATTGAACAGAATCAACACTGTCTATGTGGATATAAGCAAGCTTATGTTTACTGCTGCTTTCTTTGCATTTTTTATATTGACATCTCACGACGACAAAGAAGTAAAAGAAGAAGAACAACAACACACAAGGAAGAAGAAGAAAAGAAGAAAAAGGAAGAAGAAGAATGTCGATGTTACGACTCAACATCGTCTAGTAAAGTATTCAATTTTTTGAAAAATGTATATTTGGTTGTCACATCTTAAAGCAGTATTATTTTTGCCATTTTGTTTTTCCTTAAATCTCCACCGCCATTTCCAACATTCTTATTATGTGTTCATGTTTCATCGAATATCATAGACATTTTTTTAAATTATTTTTTTTGATAATTTTTGGTTATTTTTTTGCGCTCGCTAGCTTTAAACTCAAGCGTAGTCCATACACACTATTTATAGTAAAGATGGACTGAATTTTGCGTCTGGATTAGCTTTCCCTATAAACAGTGTCTGACTTCAGAGGTAAACAGACTTAATCGAATGTGTTAGTGTAGTCAATAAAACAGACTAATCAGATGTGCTAGTGTAGACAATAAAACAGACTAATCAGATGTGCTAGTGTAGACAATAAAACAGACTAATCAGATGTGCTAGTGTAGACAATAAAACAGACTAATCAGATGTGTTAGTGTAGACAATAAAACAGACTAATCAGATGTGCTAGTGTAGACAATAAAACAGACTAATCAGATGTGCTAGTGTAGACAATAAAACAGACTAATCAGATGTGTTAGTGTAGTTAGTAACAAAAAGCCTAATCGAAATCGGCACATTTCAATCCTTCTTTATGTTAATATTCACAAGATGCAAATGGCGTTGTTTGTGCCTTTACCTTATATAAATTCGTACGTCTTATACGAAATTCTTATTATTATTTTACTTCGCATTCTTCACATTATAACTCAAAATAAGAGTTTAGTCATATTAATCAGTATATTAAGTGTGCCATTTTATACACAATTTGTGGCGTAGGATGTATTTGGTAGAGCTAAGAACATAGATATCAATAGATCATAATGTATACATCCAATGTGGGTGCCATGGAAAAGTGGTTTCTATCACACACACACACACACATACACACACACACACACACACACAAACATATATATATATATATATATATATATATATATATATATATACCCATTGGACCAACAGTGTTAATAGTGTCAACACAGTTGTTCACAGTAAGTTCAGTAACTAAAGGACACTACGTTCCATGTCTTAATGCGTATCTATCTGGAATATCGTCCTAGACCCATATTATATAGACCAATCAACACTACATGTGTGATGTAGCTAATATCACGGCACCCTCGTTTACTCCTCACTATATTTTCTAGTACATTATTTAAGCATCCTCCATCTTGCATCTCAGATCACATTAACAAAAAAATATAGATGCAAATTTGAACCGATGACCAACGCGCCGCAGCCAGCGTGCTGGCTACTGTTGCTGGCATTGGCCTTTCCTCTTGTCTTATAAAGCAACATCTGCTTCTGCTATCAGTGTTAGCGGTCAGTCTTATTGGGTGCGAGTGTTTGTTTCTCATCTACCTTCATTGTAATATCATTCTTATATATAGACTATCATTCGTGTTTCATTTACTTTCTCTGTGTCAATTAACACTTTACTTTCATTATGTTCAAACAAGTTTGTGTAAGCTTAGCAATACCTTATAGTTCATGTATCTGTGTGTACATAGTGTGTGTGTGTGCCTTCTAGTTGCTGTAAGCTTAGAAATACCTGATAGTAAATGTATTATGTATCTGTGTGTACATAGTTTGTGTGCCTTCTAATTGATGTAAGCTTAATAATACCTGATAGCTCATGTATCTGTGTGTACATAGCCTGTGTGCCTGTTGGTTGCTGTAAGCTTAGAAATACCTGATAGTTCATGAATCTCTGTGTAAATAGTCTGTGTACCTTCTCTTTGATCCTCAAGCTACTAACACTATTTAGCCAGGTTTCTTTCGCCTTTTTTATATCTGGATGACGCCAAAATCTCTTCGTGTATTTATCTAGATTACGTTTATTTTTCTTTTAACGTTCATGAGTTGTAGAAAATCCCTTGTCATTCGTGTATTATGTACTGTCTTCTTTATTTCTGATGCTTGCCTTGTCTTATGGTAAATAAAGTGTTGGCACCTTTTACATTTGCTTTTGGTCGTCTAAACTGTCATTCTTTTATATAACATTGACGCTAAATGGTTAATAATGGTGCATTTCGCTCGCATTTCTCTATTTGACTCAATTATTGCCAATTCTAGCTTCATATTTCTTGCAGCCCTCTTTATCTTCTTTATGTTATTTTTTTCTTTGTTTACAAGTTACTGACACTTGACCTCTTGCGATCTCCTACTTGTCTTTTTATCATTAAAGTGACATCGACTGCTTATAACTATGGAATCAATCCTATTGTCGAAATTATTTCCAGGACTTTTCCATGTTCAAAGACATCTAGAATGTTGCTGAAAGTAGGTGTTTGTTATTATCATATTACGTGGCCTTGCCCATTTAAACATGTTTCTCACCTTGCTAATGTCCTTCTCCAAAAGCATTTCAACTACACACCTATCCATCTCTTTCTTGTCCAACACCTGCGTTAACATCCTCTAGTGCTATATTTGCTAAAAGAATGTTACTTTGTGTTAAAGTCATGTGAAGCTGTTTATTAACATTATCGCTGTCTTCTTCTGTCTGCAGCTAGTGTGTAAACATGCATATTAAGAGCATAATGTTGTCTGATATTTACTATTTCTAACATAATAATTTACACAGCAGCAGTTATGTACAGATCACCATTTCTTTGGTAATAAACGTCATGCGAATCCACATGTGTTTGTTAAAGTTTTTAATTTTTGATCTACGGCTTTAACCCTAGAACTACCATGGGGTCCATATTTGACCCCAGTGTCAACTTTCGTGTTCTCTACTTTAAAACAAATTATTGCTTACATATGTTTGATATTGTATAACATTGTTAGCAATACATTCCCCCAAAAGTTGCTAACATATTTACAAAATCGCAGTGGAAATTACATTTACTATCATAAGTTTTTAAACTTGTTACCAGTGAGGTCCAATGGGACCCCAATATATTTTCTATAGAAAATATTCATATTTTCAGTATTAGTCGATATTAAACTTGATTACTTCCTAACACATTTATTTCAGCAGGCGGGCAAAACTGATTCATAACAGAAGACAATGGTATTTTTAATGATGCAATCAATGATCACATCTTATTGCCAAAACTGAAAGTGCATTACTGCATGCATTTGACACACATTTTGACATACATGTTGGAATCGTGGATGCACGATCTTTCTTTGGCTGTAAAAGTGATGCTGCTTCAAATATTATTGACAAAAGTGAGAAAGATTCGAAAAATGAGTGTAGCAGTGATGCATTTATTCCGCCAAGTAGAGTTTCAAGTGTTTCAAAGAATATCTTTCCATTGAAGAAATTAGTTGTTAAAGTGACAGTGAACATGAAAATAATTATTCAAGTACACATGCAAGATCAGACTCGACTAAAGACCAAGGACTGGCGTACCTTTCGAAAAATACAGACATTACTTGGTATTCCACTCCAAGAAAGACAGCAACTTGCAAAAGAGCTTCTGAAAATGTTTTCATCCAATATCATGGTTCAACACGGCATGAAAAAAAACAATAAAAACATTGACTCAATAATTTCAACGTTTCAATTATTTATGACAAAAAGTGTGACAGATGACATACTGAAACGGAAACATCAAGAAGGAATTAGCGTGTTTCAGGACAAATGGAAAACTTGGAGATAATTGAACTGCAGCATTTCATTGGAAATTTAATTTTCGCAAGTGCCTATAAATCGAAACATAGAAAGTTCTGATTCCAAAAATACCATTGATAATCCTTGGCACAGCCAATCAAATGTTGCGCTGTTATTCAACGCAAGAGAAACAGATGACCTGTATTCATTTTCTAAAACATGTTATATGTTTCTTCCATGTATGAATTTGTTCTGAGATACACATTATATACAATATTGGTGTACTAGAATATAGAAATATCATAAGAATGGAAGAGATTACAACATGTTCAAAGAAATGAAGTTATTGACAAGACATGTTTAACCTGAATTAAATGTTATATCTGCAAAGTTGGGAAATACCCTAACAGATTGTAGAATAATCTTATAAAGATATAAGGGACATTGCAGTGGAATGTATGATATGAATGACTGTGAAGATATGAATGAGATCTATAAACCAGTGACAGAAGAGAAACAACCTGAACTTTCATTACATGAGATTTTTTGGGCAGTAAAGAACCTGGTAATTCACCTGGATGTGATGAGATGCCAGCTGAACTAATTAAAGTAGGGGGAGAATAAATCATACAAATCTACCACGCATTATGTAAAAAGATATGGAAATATGGTATAATGTTGAAAGATTGGAAGAGAACTATCTTCATTCCAATACCAAAAACGGGCAACTTGAAAGTGTGCACCAAATATAGAGTTGTTGCCCTGATCAATCATGCAAGTAAAATTCTACTAAAAATCATAATGACAAGACTTCTTAAGAAAATAGAAGAGATTAGCGTTGCTCAAGCTGGATATAGACAAGGAAGGGACACAAGAGATGTTTTAGTTTAGTCGACGGATCAGCATCACGGCACACGGGTGGACCCGTAAGTGCTCCGTTCTACTCCTAACTCAAGCCTGAGTCCTGAGAAACTCAGCTCAGTGCACGAACTCCGTAGCATGGTTTGGGGATGTGTGAGTGGATGTGCGATGTGTGGGTTGGTGGGGGATTATGTGCATGGGTGGGGAATATGTTGTCGATGGAGTTGTGGCTGGGGGATGGGTGGTTTGAGGTGTGGGTGGGGAGAGGATGTGTGGGGTAGGATGTGTATGTGGATGGGCGTGGGATGTGTGGGTTGGGGGATTTTTGTGGGTGGCGAGTGTGTTGGTTGGGGGATCAGGTGAGGGCAGTGTGTGTGGGTGGGGGAGGTGCGGGAGGGGGGTGGGTTGGTTGGTGGGGTATGTATGTGTCCCTTGGTGTGCGTGTGTGTCGGTAGGTGGGGGTGTGTATGTGTCCCTTGGTGCGCGTGTGTGTGGGTAGGTGGGGGTGTTGTGTGGGTGGGGTGATGTATGGATAGGTGGGAGATGTGTTTCATAACATGGTAATTAGCCTTGTTTATGTTTACAACATCCATTTCACAATGTTTATTTTCTTCCTATGTAAATGTATAATGCTCTTGATGAACGAAAGACGAGTGATTGGAAGGGCCGAATGTAAGACGGGCCTGCGCGCCCAATTTGTGACCCTAATAAAGTTGATTTGATTTGATTTTGATTTAGCACGGGCGAGGATCCTGAAATACTTTGGGTAGATTTGTAACTCGAAATTTTGCCCGGGCAGCGCTGTTAAGCGCACAATATATCATATACTCAACATGCGTTTAAAATAGAGAGGTGTAGAGAGTTTAATGTAAACCTATTCTCATAGTTAGTGGATTGTTGAAAGGCAATTCACTGTGTACACCATCAGCAATTGTGGGCAATCATGACGAACATGAGCTTTCCGTCACAAATAGTACAACTCATAAAAATGCTCTATCTAGACCAGTGGTTCTCAACCTTTTTTGGCCCATGCCCTCCTTCACCATATGTTGAGAATGTCATTCCTCCCCTTTCGTATTTCCTCCCTATAAATCCCTCCACCCCGCCCCTACATTGTATACGTAAAAATGGAAGCTAACTTTAATAACACATACTAGAACAAGTTTAGACGTCTACATAAAACGTGATTTGTGAGTCTACTTACGTTATAAGATGAATTTCAGAAGGGCGAGGAGTACAGAACCGTAACATATGGAGGGAAAAACAATATCACATAATCGGTTCTTGTATTAACTTGATCTTAAAATAATCTTAATTTCCCCCTGGAAACTCTAAAATTCCCCCCTAGGGGGGAATTCCCCACCGGCTGAGAACCACTTATCTAGACCAATAAGCGGCGGTTAGAATAGACGGCGTGGCATCATATTGGTGTGACATAAAGCAAGGAGTCCGCCCGGGCTGTGTGCTCTCCCCCTTTTTGTGTACTTGTGTGCCGAAAATATAATGAGAAATGTCAGAGATGATATAAACAGGGAGCAATATGACGCAATAAATATCGGTTGTCATGTGTCAAAGTCCTAGATATAACATAATAGAGGACAGAGGACAGACATAGGACATGGAAAAATTACGGGGATAGTAGACCGGTCCAGACGCCTATGACAGTAGGTTAGGGACAGGACTGTGCCCTTGAATGACAGGACATGTTCACCTTGGACAGTGTAACGCAGTACGCAGTACTCAAACAGGCGAGTGAGACAGACTCGACTAGCACGACCGCCACGAGGGTCAGGTACCTCGTGACCACCTAGCTGAGTGGAAAGAGTCAGACGGGACTCGGACATGGATGAGAGAGGATGCGTGACAGTTTTGAGAGGAGTAATAGACTAGCTTTTAGACTCCAGTGCGAGTGAATGTGGCCGCTACTTGACGTGTGTTGGTGTGCCTGCTAAAATCCGAATGCGCATTTCTTGATAGTTGCGCAAGAGTATTTCCGAAAGTGGTGCGAGATTGTGTTGAAGTTGTGTAAATATTAATATATTAATGTGATATTATTATTATGCTGTATTAATATTAAATGATGTGACGATTTACTACTTATGTTTTCACGCCTCATCTGTACTCACATCATCTGCCTGTCTGATGAACCTGTCTGAACCCTCTATGTAAACCCCTAGAGACGCTGACATCATAAAATACTAGAGATTCGATATGCTGATGATACAGTATTTTTGTCCACATCACAGAATGGTATAGAAAAAACCTACTAACCTCAGCGCAAAAGAATAGTGAAAATCACAATCTATATCTTACCATAGCAAAAACATAGATAAGGGATACATATAAAACAAATTTGGAGAAAGAAATATATGTTAATGAGGATAAATTGGAGGTGGTGGAAAATTTAGAATATTTTGGGTCATTGATTACCAACAATGGTCGCATAATGAAAGAAGTTAAAAGACCAATAGCTATTGCTCTTCAAAGACTAAAACAACTGAATAAATTGTGGATTGAGACAGATAGAACTACAAATATTAGATTTTTAAGTGCATGCACCTTTCCCATTGCAACATACGCCTGTGAGACCAGGACAATTACTAAACAAGCTGAAGGGCACATGAATGCATTTGAATAAAATGTTATAGACGTGTTTTAAGAATATCTTGGACACAGAAAAGAACAAATCTATCCATACGACGAAAGGCGAATATTGAAGAAGGCTGGCAACTAAAACGATAAAACAAACAACATTGATATGTTTTAGTAGCTTGAAAGGTCATAAAAGTCAGGAGAGAGCAATAATGGAGGCGTATATGCCCGAAAAGGGATTAAAAGGAAGGCCATTTCTGCTATTCCTGAGGAAAAAGATAACAGAAAGTGATGCTATTCAAGATTATTTAGATCCTAATCCCAATCTAGGTTATGAGTTTGAGAAGGAAATAGCAGACTACAAGTTTCCCAATGAGAAAGACATTCGTAGAAGGTGCATCCAGTTTTTAATTGAGCTACTGACACAGCTGCGTTTACGTACACCCGATAACGTTCGAGTGTGGTCAGTCCATGTGATATCTTAGTGGAAGTGAATGTCTACAGCCAATGAAGCCCTGTATATTGGATCTTGCTAAAATGTTTGTAGAAGATGCAGCTACTCTCACCCGCATCGATTTCCAGTGGAGAAAACTTCATCATATGCAGTGGACACAGTCCTCTGACACACTTTGACTGTGGACAGAAATAGCCTCATACAGGGATGCCACCGGTGAAAATTCTTTCCAAGATCTTACAGATTTAGCTTTAACTGTGCTCATTTCACCTCATTCTAATGCGGACGTGGAGCGTATTTTCAGTCAGATGGGAGTTATAAAATCAAAATTGCGGAACAGACTGAGCATCAAGAGTTTGACAGCTGTTTTGACTATTAGATACGGAATGAAAAGATATGCCAAATGCTGTCATGATTATAAACTACCTAATGATATTCTGCGAGAAATTGGATCACAGGAGGCATATAGATGTTTCTTTCAATCATCCTCCTCATCCTCATCATCGCAGGAGCAAACACAGCAGGAAATAGCTACAGAAACTAAAGAGGAGTTGTTTGACTGGGATTTGGCAGATCTGGTATAAACTTTATTATAATATTCAGTGATAAGAATAAATTATGATGTGCTACTTTATAACATTTTGAATGAATACCACCAGTGCTTGTTTTAGTGATTTCCAAAAATATAGTATTGCAATTTGGTGCTTTTTTTGGCTCGAAAGTAGTTCTGATTGGGATTTGGCGGATCTGGAATAAACTTCATTGTAATATGAAGTGATAATAATAAATTATTCTGTGCTACCGTGTTACATTTGTAATAAAAACAGTTGGTGCTTTTATTTTTGGTGCTTTTTTTTTTGGTGCTTCCTAGATATTTTTGGTGCTTTTTAGTGCTTTTTATGTCGATTTTGGTGTTTTTCATCAAAGGGAGATGGCAACAATGACTATAACCCCCAGTTTATTCATGATTTCTTCATTTCTGATCTTATCTCTTCTTGATACATTGTGTATTCTTCGCAGGAATCTCATTTCTGTTGTTGTGATTTTTCTTTTCTCTTTTTCTGTCATTGTCCAGGTTTGACATTGGTAACATAGAGTTGGTAGGAAGACTGCGTTGTAACGTGCCTTCTTAGTACTTATTGATACATGTTTGTTCTTTAGTATTTGTACCATTTGTCCAACGAGTTGGTTTGCCTTATTGCATCTGTTTTCGATCCCATATTCTGATTCGCTATTTGATGATATTATACTTCCTATGTACTTAGTTAGTTAGTTAGTTAGTCGTGGTTCCAACTTCACGGCAACGGGTCGTCCCCATATTGCTCCGTTCCTGTACCAGTGAATATCACATAAAATGCTCCTCACTGCCCAATGTGAACAATGGAGTAGACAGGAGTATCGGCAAGCCAACAGCCCGCACAGGTACACTGTGCATAATGCCGCCGCCAGAATACCAACACAAAAGTCCTCCATGAAAAATACAGTTCATCGTCGATAGAAACGGCAGTCACCAGAAAGACTTCATTGACCTGGGTTTTATCCCATATGGCTTGGTCTCTTTCCGCAGGACGACCCACCGAAAGCGCCGCACAAAGCACGAACTTCGTAGCTCCAGCGGTGACTCCCAGGAGTCTCCTGAAAAAATGCACCCGTGAGCCAAAAAGCCCAACCAGTCAATCCAGCAACAGCCGGCCGCCATCGTTCCGAACATGCAGTTCACACTACAAACAACCACCGACAGATGTAAAAGCATTCCACGCGAAACTCTCAGCTCACAGTGTCGCGCCACGCACTCACTCAGTAGCAGGGCGACGGAACCATAGCCACCTTAGTCGCCTCTTACGACGTGCATGGTAGGCAACAGTGTTACTATTCTGTGCTTCCCCGTATGGGCCCCAGCAACACACGGTTGCTATGTACACGGTACACCTATGAACTTGAAACTCTTTACTTGTTTCAATGGATGTTCGTTTGGGTATTCTTTTACCATTTTAGTTAGCGAAGATGTTAATGACATCTTCAACGTTCATAGGAAATGTTAGGGTTGTCTTCCAATTGTCAAACATTGTAAATACACGTTACAGTTTTGACGTTCATTGAAACTTCGATTGACCGTCAATCCTGTAACCGACAATTTATGTTATCCGTCAGCGTGTAAAAAACAAAAATGCGTGATACAACATAAAGCACGCTATCTACAATGTCACAACTGCCTGGACTGACCTTACAGGTCTAACCTATGGAATGGGTGGAATAAATACTTGCTTGAACCTATTGACGAAACTGAAGGAACTGAGACTGTTAGTGTTGACGACATGGTGCAACTGTGCAACAGTGTAGGACTAAACAATAAAAACATTACGCCAGAAGAAGTAACAGATTGATTCGAATGTGACAAAATCGATGAAGGCTCTGAAATTTTGAACGATGATGAAATTGTTTCTATTGTGACTATCATTGAAGAAGAAGAAATTGATGACGATGAAGGATCATTTCTTAACCAAAAACCCACAACTAGCCAATCAGAAGCAGAAACAATGTTATCAAAGTGCATCGACTGGTTTGAATTGCAAGAGGAGAAAATGCAGCACATATCATACTTCTGCGTAAAATAAAGAACATCCCTGCGCTGAAAGCTCGAGTCTCAAAAACACAGAAGGCGATGACAGATTATTTTAAAGTAACGTAGGTTTATTATATTAAAATACATTTTTGTATATTACTACTCTTATATTGAAGTTTATATTGATAGTTTTGTAAAGTGTAATACAGTATGTATGTATTATTCACATCTAAAAGATTTTATTTTCATTGTTGTATTAAGTGATTTATGTTATCCGATTATTCGGTTATCCGTCAATCCCTGGTACGAACGGTGAGGGTTGATCGAAGTTCTTACACACACACCCCCACACACACACACACAAACACACACACACACACACACACACCCACACACACACACACACAAACACCCCCCCCCCCACACACACACACACACTGGGAATCTCAGTGGAACATTATGCATACGCACAATAATACTAACAGTTAAACAGAAAATAAGACTTGAGTTTGTACTGACAAACGCAGAAGTGTACACAGAGTTTATGGTGTATGACAAGTATTGCAACTATTTTAGTGAAACGTGTTGACATTGCTACATTATTTAAATAAATACATACATAAGCTAGTTAGCGCCCGCTTTTCGTCAACGATTCGATGCACATCTGTGTGGTTTTAAAATTTATAATGGAATGAAATCCTTAGTCCCAACATACAATGGGTATCAGAAAATGTCTTGGGAATAAAGGCGGCGGGAGGGATACCGAACACATCAGCCACAGAGTGCCGTTTGGTCTTTATAAACTTAGGTCCAACTCCCTGTGTCCAATGCATCTGAAGTGTTTATAAGGAAATGTTACTTGTAATAAAGTAGCTCAGTTGTCAAACACATTATTGGAAATACAATTACTTAAGACTGATTGATGATTGAGATGTGATAGTGTATAACATCAGGAACAGACATAATGTCTTTGAAATGGCGCACATTATTATGTACTAGAGCACATGTTGGCATTTCCTTGGCAAAAGCAAATGTGCACTTTCTGGGTTTGTGGTCTCGTAGTCTGTGTGCAATGTGCAGAATAAAAAGAAGACACAAGCTAGATTTACTTTGTATAACATTCACATGCCTGTGATGATTTATTAGGAAATCATGAAATGACAAAAATATGTGACTACGTCTTATAATTTTAACCTTGTCTTAAAAGCTCGTTTCAATTACTGTAACATATATTCGTATGTCTGTGTGTATTTAAGTTGTGGACTTAAAACATAATTAAAATGGACATACTTTACCTTGGTTTGACTTGCTTCTCTTACTACTCTCTGGGGAAAAAAATATGTACAAATAAATCGGGCACGTCAACTGTAAACATGGACACTAATGGCAATATAGTGTAAGCATCTAAAATCATCTGTCACTATCACTGAATGTAAGAAAGAGAGTGCTACAATGCTATGTAGAACCAGTTTTGCTGTATGGCAGTGACTCTTGGAATATAAATGAACAAATTAAGAAGAAATTAGAAGCAACAGAGATGTGGTTCCTGAGACGAATGTTGCGAATTCCTTGGACAACCAGAGTAACTAACAACGACTGCCTTAAACTAGAACACTATATACAACAATAAGAGACAAAACAGCTTTCTTTGGTCATCTAATGAGAAGAGAGGCATTGGAGAACATCGTGACAACTGGGCAGATCGAAGGGAAAAGAGGCAGAGGCAGACCAAGAGAAATGATGCTGGATGGATTGAGACGGTGGCACGGAGGAATATCAGCAGCAAAGTTGATCCAGAAAACCAAAGACAGAGATCTGTGGAGAGTCATGAATGCCTACGCCTGGCAGAGCACTTGATGATGATGATGATGATCTAAATATTGCTTCAACTCGCTTTAAGATACATATGCTGGGTTCCTCGGGTGAAATGCTCACTTTGTACATGCCGGTTAGTCATCTGCCATCTTATGCAATTAATAATTATGTTAAAAGTCCTCATCACCAGTATTTTCCAGCGACTACAATATTCTCGCGAAGTAAACAAGTACGATCCATTACATACTCTATGTGTGGGTTTGAAACATGGAGAACAATTAAACGAATTAGAAACAAACTGCAATCATTAACTAGCTAGTGCCTGTGCAGAATAGTTGGATTAAAAAGGTATAGCACAATAAAAAGTGTAGAGCTCAAGGAGAAAGCTAAACAAATCTCTGGGTAGGACACATACAGGGAACACATGAGGACAACATACATAGACACTCTCTGGTCTGAAATCCACAAGGCAAACAAAATAGCGGGAGGCTTAAACCACTTGACGATGAGAAATACAGCCAGTGATCAATAATATTGGGAGGACATGACGAGAGCTGCAGGAAAAAGGAAACGATAGGACGGTTTGGCATGGTTTAGTTAAGGGATAATGCCAAAATGGGGGATGAGGGATAGAAGAAGAAGAAGAAGAAGAAGAAGAAGAAGAAGAAGAAGAAGAAGAAGAAGAAGAAGAAGAAGAAGAAGAAGAAGAAGAAGAAAATGAGCCCCAGCTGGACTGACAAGATGATATAAAGTAATGGTTAGGTCAAAGAAACGGGAAAGCCCACATTTACAACTAAACTCAATGGTATTTACTTTGAACAAGAAAAGACACTTTAATATGTAAGTACACGGATAACACCAGAACATATCAAAGACATAAGTAACAATAGAGCACCAAAATTGAATGTATAGAATGACAAGCATTAGTCTATGTATGTGAACATTAAACAATGAATTATGGTATGCTACACAGATCCAAGCTGAACTTATAGATTAGATGTAGGTCATGTACAATTAGTAAACAATAAGCAGCAAAAGTAATCCATGACATCTAACTTAATGTGCACCTTCAGACGAGTGCTTAAAATAAAATGGACGCGCAATGAGTAAGTTTAATGTCTTGCAAGCGATAAGGTAAACCTGCAACAAGCATCACACAGAGACAGTGACCATTTGTGGCCACATTAAGAGTAGACCAAAGTTGCAGTACAGTATAACAACTGGTAAGATTAATGGGGGAAATGAAAGTGGAAGGCAGTGAGGGAAGATTATAGACATCCTTACATTATGAGCATTATGGAATGGGAAGAGGTCAGCACATGACATGTTACATCCTGCTAGAGATTGGGAGCTGGGGATAGCACTATCGTCCTCACAAGATGAAAATGTGCGTGATAATAACAATTTTACAGTTGATAGCTTACCAATGTTGCTCATGTTGTTCTCGTTGATCTGCTTTCGGCGTGCTTTCACTTCTGCCACGTTTAGAAACAGCTAAGCCATATATATATATATATATATATATATATATATATATATATATATATATATATATATATATATATAAAAATCATAATGTATGTATGTAGGTGGGTGGGGATGTATTTGATGTAATTACCTGACTTAACATAAGAAAATTTATATAAAGGGACATAACTTTTAGTAGCATTGCTATATCTTAGGTTAAGTCCCTTGGCTATAGATAGATAGATAGATAGATAGATAGATAGATAGATAGATAGATAGATAGATCCCCGCCAGGGCCTGGGCGAAGCCGAGCCTCGTCAGCTTATATATATATATATATATATATATATATATATATATATATATATATATATATATATATACACACACACAACACACACACATACTAGCTGACCCGGCCCGGCTTTGCCCAGCCGCTGGCGGGATCTATCTATCTATCTATCTATCTATCTATCTATCTATCTATCTATCTATCTATCTATCTATCTATCTATCTATCTATCTATCTATCTATCTATCTATCTATCTATCTATCTATCTACTTTTCTGTCTGTCTGCTTGTCTGTCTGCTTGTCTGTCTGCTTGTCTGTCTGCTTGTCTGACTGACTGCCTGCCTGTCTGTCTGTCTGTCTGTCTGTCTGTCTGTCTATCTGTCTGTCTGTCTGTCTTTTTATCTGACCCGGCCCGGCTTCACCCAGTCCCTGGTGTGGAGCATCTCATTTAATTCATATAAGTAGTTATATTAGCTCCCGTTCCCGACTGTCTGTCTGTCTGTCTGTCTGTCTGTCTGTCTGTCTATCTGTCTGAACCAGCCCGGCTTCGCCCAGCCTCTGGTGGGGAGCATCTCATTTAATTCATAACAATAGTCATATAAGCTCCCGTTCCCGACTATCTGTCTGTCTGTCTGCCTGACCCGGCCCGGCTTCACCCAGTCCCTTTAGGGGAGCATCTCATTTAATTCATATAAGTAGTCATATAAGCTCCCGTTCCCGACTGTCTGTCTGTCTGTCTGTCTGTCTGTCTGACCCGGCCCGGCTTCGCCCAGCCTCTGGTGGGGAGCATCTCATTTAATTCATATAAGTAGTCATATAAGCTCCCGTTCCCGACTATCTGTCTGTCTGTCTATCTATCTGACCCGGCGCGGCTTCGCCCAGCTCCTGGCGGGGAGCGTCTCATTAAATTCATATAACAAAAAAAAATTAACTTAAGAATGTCCTTCCACACACCATCCAATATTTTAATGAAAACTGTTTGTAATCACCTACATGACTGTAGATAACTTCTTTAATCATAAAAAGATGAGTTAGAAAATTTTCACTATTTAAATAGATGCATTATTTTTATGAAAACTTTGAAAATGCCTTAAAGATTATATCATTATTTATTATAACTCATATGCCTCTTAATAACTGTAGACAAAGAGTTTACAAATCTTTTAAAACAATGCAACAATCTATATATAAAATATATAGCCATGCTATTAAAAGTTACGCCCCTTGAAATAACTTTTCTTAAGTTAAGTCCCCTCGCTATACATAAATGATAATGTAAATTTAAATATTAAATTTTAGTAAGTAAGTAGCTGATTGTACACTAACTAAGACATTTGGCTGCACGGGAATGAAAAGAATACATGTAGAAAATTTCATCTCAATCGGATGGACCGTTATCGAATGCATCAAATCCATCCATCCATCCATCCACCCATCCATCCATCCATCCATCCATCCATCCATCCATCCATCCATCCATCCATCCATCCATCCATCCACCCACCCACCCACCCACCCACCCACACACACACACACACACACACACACACACACACACATACACACACACACATACATACATACATACATACATACATACATACATACATACATATATCGTATTTTATATATATATATATATATATATATATATATATATATATATATATATATATATATATATATATATATATATATATATCAAGGAATAGTATGACAACCTCACTTACTTGCTACCCAATGGCAAAACAAAAACGCTCATACCATAGATAAACAAACATATCTTGGTCACATGTGCACACATACGTTATAATATTCATATGTTATTGTACATCATTATTACATTAAGAGTTGCTAGATCCAAACTCATCAGTACAGACTGATGAGCTGTGTCCTTTACACGTTCACTAAAGTCCGCCTGCTAGTTCTACTTATTGCGGGTGTTTCATTGACAGACATGTTTTTATCACTCAAAGACGGTTTGTTTATTCGACCAGTTTCACTGTGTTGTCTGCATTATTAGGTAATACCCTCGGGGGTGTCTCTCCAAACAAGAAAATGTTGTAGTCCTACATTATTCAGTGAAAGACATTTTCAGCCTGAGCAATGCTACATATAACGATGTGCACAACACACAAACAAACTTCTGTCAATGTGGTTTTTATATTAAATGACAACATAATGTCTCCTAAGATCACTACACTCTACATTCATTCATTAAGTACAAGATTCCGGGAATTGGTATTCAAATCGCATGATCATGACACTTCATTGTCCTCTTTCCTCGACATACTCCATTCAGCTCAGCTTAAGGCTACTATTAAAGAATTCAAAACAATGTTTTCCCGTAGTGAATTTGAATAACGAAGACACAAACAATAGATTGCACTATTTATTGCTTGGCATATTTCGCTGCATCTCGTCAGGTACATACTGCAGAAATCACACAACTTACGTGAATTAACTAGATAAATCCTTCAAGTTGAAATATACACATATTCGCACAGTAATGTCAATTATCTACGACGGTAATTTTAAGCTGGCTAACATGTCTTTCTGTTTGCACAATTCTGGCTTGCGTTGATTGATCATAATTGCTTCTGCAAACTTTATCAAGCGAGTATTTTGTGTGTTAAACAACACGCGAAAGGCAGTGTCTCTGTCCACCACATGGCTGTTTTCGACAATGTGCCTACCAATTGAAGACGGCGGGAGCTTCCGGTGTGTCGGCCCCACGAGGCTAGCATTTCCTGTGTGTTGTATCTTGTTGACCCATTGAGGTATGTGTTCTGACACTCGTTTGTTAAGCTGTCTCTCTGTTCTACCAATGTAGAAGGCCTGGCATCTAAATGTGAATAGGTAAATACAGTCAAAGAGCCTGTTCCTCTGTACGCCACAAACAATTGTATTTACCAATTCACATGTAGATGCCAAGCCTTCTACATTGGTAGAACAGAGAGACAGCTTAACAAACGAGTGTCAGAACACATACCTCAATGGGTCAACAAGATACAACACACAGGAAATGCTAGCCTCGTGGGGCCGACACACCGGAAGCTCCCGCCGTCTTCAATTGGTAGGCACATTGTCGAAAACAGCCATGTGGTGGACAGAGACACTGCCTTTCGCGTGTTGTTTAACACACAAAATACTCGCTTGATAAAGTTTGCAGAAGCAATTATGATCAATCAACGCAAGCCAGAATTGTGCAAACAGAAAGACATGTTAGCCAGCTTAAAATTACCGTGGTAGATAATTGACATTACTGTGCGAATATGTGTATATTTCAACTTGAAGGATTTATCTAGTTAATTCACGTAAGTTGTGTGATTTCTGCAGTATGTACCTGACGAGATGCAGCGAAATATGCCAGGCAATAAATCGTGCAATCTATTGTTTGTGTCTTCGTTACTATTAAAGAATAAAACCAACTATTGTAACTACTAGTCTTTTCGAACCAGAATCAGTCATTCAATGACGATGTAACCGTTGCTTGAGTTTGCACTTCTTGTTCAGCATCTATTGCTATCTTTTACAGATTCCAAGACGCAGATTTAAAACTGAATAGTATGGAACAAATGCAAGTAGACATGAACATACGATATAGTCTTATTATGCAGGCGCCGTGCCTCGATATAATACTGGATGTCATGATTCTCCAATCCTCTCTGTTGTCTGTCCACATTGATGATGCTGATGATGTGTACATTACTGATTGTTATCCAGCTTTCTCTGTCTTCCTCTTTGGCTCGTGTCAGTTAGTTTCCAACATAAGGCTATTTTAGTTTTCTATCACCCGTCTTATGTTGATATGCACCATACATTTATAGTTTCGTTGATTGAAATATATCATTCTACAACAGAAATACTATAAGCTGAACATACCCATTGGCCCCGTCGACTTGACCTTGAAATAGTATGCTATTCCAACAGCACATGCGATAACCACGATAGGAAGTATAATAGAAATGGTAACTATTATAGCAGTTTTGTTATCCTGTGGATTTGCTGGATCTAGTTAAAGACAAAACAATGAAGATAATGAATATACAAGACATTTACCAGTTTAATATTTTCACAAAGCTGAATCAATATAAGTGAGTAGTTTAGAGCTATCACTTATAATAAAAGAAGTCGCTGATACGTGCACGCAAATTCAGCCGATTGGTTGATTACTTCAGTCCCGAGATCGCTTCTCGACAATTTGGCCAATGGCGAGTGTAGCTCGGCTCAACAAAAAAAAAAGAAAAAAAAAAAAAAAAAAGAAAAAAAAAAAAGAAAAGAAAAAAGAAACAAGAAAAGCAACATATTTGGTGTTACTATTACAGAAGATATTCGCTGATTGGACATCAGTCAACCTATCGGCTATGTCCATCAGGTCAATAACTTCTCGTGGTTATCAAAATCGTACTCACCTCATGATTCGTGAGGTCATGAAACATGCCAAGGTCAAAACAACATTTTTGGCAATAACTCGTGACAGGTTCATGATAATCCAGTGAAACTTACTGAATACAACATTCTTTGACCATATTCAGTTGAAAATCCAATGCGCATGTATGGCTTATCTCACAACAGAACAACAACTCATCATCATTGGACATTTGCAGACTGGGCAGTCACAAGCTGTAGTAGCCAGATAATTTAATGTGGTTAGAAGCATCATTAGTCGCCTTTGGAGGTGATTTCAATAAACTGGCTCAGTGGCAGACCAGCCGCGCAGTGGAAGATCCAGAATCCCAACTGCTGCCGAAGACCGCTTCATACGGCTGCGTCACCTTAGGAATCAATTTCCATCTCCGTCCTCCACAGTCCAGTCAATGCCAGGAGCACGTCAAATTTAAGATCAAACGGTCAGGCTCGGCTGCACGACACTGGCGTTTGGACTAGAAGACGTTACAGAGGTCCTGTTCTTACGGACCGGCATTGACTGAACCGACTGAAGTGGGCAAGTCAGCTTCGTCAATAAAACGTTGGTACACGTTTGCAATTGAAACTGCAGTAATGTTTTTTTTTTTTTAATTTAATTTAATTTTATTTTTTATTAGTATAGATCTGATCATTTTGACCGAAGAAGTTTTCTAACTCTAAAAGGCAAAACCCACGAATCACACACGATTCAGGTCCTCAGAGAGCTTGCTTGCCATATGTGGAAATGAGGGACCGAGAAAACAAATATGATGAAAGACACAAAAATAAGTAGGCCGCGTGGATTTATTTTAGATAAACTAGAAGTAATAGGGGAATCGGAAATAAAATATTACCTTTACTGAGTGATATTTACAGCAATGGATATATACTGCAAAAAAGTAACATAGGTATTTACTGTTGTACACCAGAAACTAGGGGCACACGAATCCAAATGAAGGTGCTGCAAGATATGCCATAAAGCATGTCATCAAACCCCTACTCGTAATTATAGTGAGAAGAACAAGGCGGAAAATAAAGATGGAAATTAGTCAATGACAGCGTGGGTCTCTGGAAGGGAAGGGAACTGGTAATGCAGTACACACACTACGAACACTAACAGAGAACAAACTTTATTTTCGAAGAATTAAGAATTGGACACAAAGGCTCGAGACGTCTAATATTCGACAATTCATACGTCTCTTTTTGATACATTATTTCATCCACACATCACTTAAGGGGCTAATCAAGAACAATAAAATAAAATAGCAATATATACATCATAAAGGAATGGAAAAGGGGCATGCTACTTACTACATGTCACACTAATAATACATCCAGGATGTGACAGTTGCTAATAGCTAAGGGAGGCATACTTTATTACTAATAGAAGACTGATTGTTACACTAGGGTTTCACATTGGAGACACAGAAATGCATTTTATTGTGCTTTGTTGATTGCACCAAAACATTATTTTCGTTCCCTTGCTTTGAACTCAAGCGTAGTCCGTGCACGTGCTACTACTGCTCAGCGGACTAATTTGTGTGTGTGGATTAGCTTACTTTATTACCAATGTTCACGCCATCAGGTGACTTGTGAGGTAATTGTAATTTAAGTCCCCAAGTCAAGGACGGTATGGGGTTGAACCCGCTATCTCTGCTTCAGCACACCAGAGGTTTGAGAACGAGCGGTCTTATCCATTCGGCTATGCAGACCTCCCAACAAAGCATTTGATGCCGCGAACAACGATGACATGATAAACGCATTCGGGATGTCCATATTGATGGGGCGGATCTAAGAATAATAACAAACTGGAAACAAGTATCAGGATACAGCAAGAATAAGACAAGAATGTATGTCTTCTTTTGCTATCAATATCGGAATAATAATAAGTGAAATCAAAAATAGACCAAAAGTACCAAATGTAAATTAAAGCAAAAACAATCTATGTTATTCAGATGGCACCATTTTGGCAGTCGAAAACATAAAAAAATAATATGTTAACCACCCCCGGTGCATTTCGTTAATAAGGGGTGTAATTATAGGATCTCTGAATAAGGTTAAATAGCGGTAAAGATGCGGAAGTGTAAACAATATGAGGTATAGACTAGCTTTACAAAATACATGTACGTACAACAAGGGACATTGCGGCTTGCAAATTCATCAGCAAACGCTCACATAAGCACAGTA
The DNA here is from genome assembly GCA_963921405.1 of Cepaea hortensis. NCBI lineage: Eukaryota > Metazoa > Mollusca > Gastropoda > Stylommatophora > Helicidae > Cepaea > Cepaea hortensis. The sequence continues at coordinate 90,119,424 of OY992891.1, forward strand.
TATAAACCACGGATAAGGCACTATAATGCCTACCGACAACTATGCCTTTATGCAGTCAGTACAATGTCATCCTCGATGTTTATATGTGTTTATGTTTTCTTGTGTTGCTCTCAGAATAGGCTATGATATCTCTCATTGTGATTAAGACATACACTGAATGTGCACTGTTCATGATAAGCGTGCCGTTGTCCAAGTTGTAACCGCTATCGCCTTTGCTGAGTGGAGGAGTTGAGTTCAGAACCGACATCACATCACTCGGAACATTTCCAAACATACTCCGTCCTCATTTACAACAACCAGCGAAGAGTCCCAGCACTAATGGTGTCAGTAATAATCTGATTATGTGCTCTTGTGGCCTTTCCATGGAGATGCCTGAGTGCCGGTCAGATCCCCCGGCCACTCTCTGTCACACAATCCTCTCCAAGCAATGATGATGTATCTCATCTTCTACACTATACACACGATCTCAATATCCCAAGGATCTCGTAACGGCCTTGCATGAAGTGCTGGTGTGTGTGTGTATGTGTATGAGTCTGTGTATGTGTATGTGTTTGGTGAAGGGAATGAGCTCTCTGCAGCACACTCACTATTGAAGGTACCCGGGTAGAGGATCGATACTGCATCAATCTATGCCACATATATACAAGCCAGGTCCAGATTCTACATCAATCAATCCCACATATATACAAGCCAGGTCCATATTCTACATCAATCAATCCCACATATATACAAGCCAGGTCCATATTCTACATCAATCTATCCCACATTTACAAGCCAGGTCCAGATTATACATCAATCTATGCCACATATATACAAGCCAGTTCCAGATTCTACATCAATCAATCCCACATATATACAAGCCAGGTCCAGATTCTACATCAATCTATCCCACATATATACAAGCCAGGTCCAGATTCTACATCAATCTATCCCACATTTACAAGCCAGGTCCAGATTATACATCAATCTATCCCACATATATACAAGCCAGGTCCAGATTATACATCAATCTATGCCACATATATACAAGCCAGGTCCAGATTCTACATCAATCAATCCCACATATATACAAGCCAGGTCCAGATTCTACATCAATCTATCCCACATTTACAAGCCAGGTCCAGATTCTACATCAATCTATCCCACATATATACAAGCCAGGTCCAGATTCTACATCAATCTATCCCACATTTACAAGCCAGGTCCAGATTATACATCAATCTATCCCACATATATACCAGCCATTTTCAGGTTCTACAACAATCTATCAAACATATATATCAGCCAGGTCTAGAATTCAAACCTGAACTTATAATTTCAAGTTAAATATAATTTTCAGCTATTATATATAAGTGACATACACGTTGATGTACAAAAGAAAACAGAGTAAAGATGGCAAACAAGAACATGTTAAGATAACTAACGTAATAAGAGAGAGATACACGTGTGAATGCAAAATAAAGTTGGTTAAACAAGCATTCAAGAAAATCGAATTAAATTATATTAACGATACAAAAAATATGCACACCCAAATCAGTGATCTCACGGGAAGAAAATAAAAATAAATACAGGGTGTATGAAATCAAAAACAGAAAAGATATTATTGGAGGAAGGTGCTATAATGAAAAGGTGGAATGAGTATATAAGAGAATTATATGGTTGAGAAAGGGAAGAATTAACAGAAGAAAGTAACTTAGAAGGTCCACCTATTCTATAAGAAGAATTCGCTGAAGCTTTAAAACATGAAATCAGGAAAAACAGATGGGCGACATGCAATCACAATAGAAGAATTAGAAGTACTGGGAGAATTTGGAGTAGATATATTAACCAAAATGTTGAATTATCTTTACAACAGAGGATATTTACTGAGAGATTGCTCAAATATGTATTTATAGCTATACCGAACAGACCGGGGGCAATCGAAATCGAAGAATTTCGTACTGTTAACCTCATAACCCTGTCACTAAGCTTCTACACAGAATTATAATTAGAAGAACAAGGAAGAACATGAAAGTGAAAATGGAAATTTGTCATGAACTGTATACATGTCTGGAAGGAAAGGGTACACACAATGCAACATAAACATTACGGACGCTATTAGAAATAACAATAAAAACACAGAAAGACATATTTGTTATCAATATATTATACTAAATAATTTGGTAAATTAAAACACGATGAACTGATTAACATGTTGGAAGCCCTATATGGAATCATTTTTTGTTGAATGGATGTGAATCTTGGAATGTAACTGAACAAATTACTACGATGTTGGAAGCAACAGAAATGTGGTTCCTGAGACGAATGTTGCGAATTCCTTGGACTGCCGAACTAACTAACAACGATTACCTGAAAGAGGCTAATTAACATTAGAACATTAATTACAACAATAAGAAAGAGGCAAACAAAATTTTTTGGGCATGTGATGAGAAGAAGTACGTTGGAGAATATCCTGACAACTGGAAAGATCGAGGGGAAGAGAGGCAGATGAAAAACTAAGATAAATGATGCTGGATGAATTGGGACGGTGGCATTGAATAATATCATAAGCAGAATAATTCCAGAAACCAAGGACCGAGATCTATGGAGAGTCCTGAAAAGCTGTAATGGCACTTAATGATGACATTAAAGTATAATAACCAGTGTCTAAAATGCACTTGACTTTTTATCTAACCTAAGTATTGCAATGGGTATTGCATGTATAATTTCTAATGGTAAACAACTTTTAAGAAATGAAGCCATTAACAATACTAACGCCAACAAAACTTGTCAAATGGCGTTTAGAAAATAGTTATATACTTACCCCTCTGGCCAGGTTTATTGTACACTCCTTAACAAATGAAACACCAAGTCAGGATACATGTTATTGTGTGCGTATTGCTATGAGAAAGTGGCGGTGGCCTGGTGGCTAGCATGCTTGTCTACCGGCAATGTGGTCATGTGATCTAATTCACATTGATGTGGGCATTTTTGCCGGTCTCTCTGGCTGTGGGGTTACAACACTTTCTCTCTGTAATCCCGTTTATCACGCAGAGTCTCGCAGCGGAGCGAGAACTGAGGTGGTTCGACCCCCGCTCGTGACTTGCGGATACTGAGCCGGCCGCTCAGAAAGCAATGGCAAACTACTGAGCGTAATCTTGCCAAGAGATCAACAGACAGCTGAAAGATGCTGCTGTTGACAGCTAAGTCCTGTAAAAGGATACGCAAAACATTAAGTGGGCATTTTTACTTGACCTGGTCTCTTTGGCTGACCCACTTTAAATGGGCAGTAGAAAATGCCAAAGGAAGTAAAGGCGGGTGGCTGATATTGCCCACATGACCAATCTATGTCCGTTATCTCTATCATCTGAGTCTGGAATATGAAAACTTGTATTACAAAGAAAGGGCACACAGTGCCTGTCTCTACTGTCGGGGAACTGGTGGATGCCATTTTTGTTTACATCTTCTGTATGCAAACCATATTGAAAGCAACAAACTTTAAAGCATTTTTACAAAATATAATTACAAATATAGAGTACGTTGCCAAGACATGTATCTTTCTGCGAAAACAGTTAGAAAACTACAGGCACAAACAACTGAAATTTCACAACACTAATACATGTTAATGTTAGTTGATTTTTCTGTTATCTCTATCAGTTTATTTTTGCAGATGATGTTTCCTTTCTGTTGCTGCATATTACCTGCCTCTCTTGTCAGCTGGGGTACTGTAAATGCAGTTGTAGTGTTTTGGTTCAGGATGTTTCCGTCCTCCAGCGTTGACTCATTGCGCGTCTGCTGTCATTGCTTTCTGTGCAAGTCCTAAGAAAGACTATTCCCGAGAAGGACTCACCATTTGCTTGCCTCTGTTTAGTGCAGTGGTTCTCAACCTTTTTTGGCCCGTGCCCCCCTTCACTATATTTTCAAAATGTCACCCCCCCCTCCCTTTTCGTATTTCCTACATAAACATTCCCCCCTCCAGCCCCTACACAGTATACGTAATAATGGAAGAACATACTAAAACAAGTCTAGACGTCCACATAAAACGTGATTTGTGGGTCTACTTACTTTATAAAATGAATTTTAGAAGGTTGAGACGTACCGAACCGTAAAGTATGAAGGGAAAAACAAGATCAAGTAATCGGTTCTTGTATTAACGCGATCTTGAAATAATTTTCAACCCCCCCCCCCCCCGAAAACCCCAAAATTCCCCTCGGGGGGGGGGGGATTCCCCACAGGTTGAGAACCTCTGGTTTAGTGCTTTTGGTGTTCGTTGAATGTCACCCTCAGAAGCACTAGTCCTTAGAAAGACTTTCATCGTGATCAATTTTCTACTTTATTTTTTTCCCCTCTTTGTTTTCGCCGTCCAGTCTATCGCGATATTTTACAATTATAAAAGCATGATATCCCCTAGGTAGGCTGCATTGCTTATCTGTATGGGTCCCAGCGTTGAGTATCTTTCTATTTTTGATTTTGCAATTATGTTCTATTTGTGATTGTTTTACAATTCACCGTCTCTTATTGTAGTATCTGTCTTTCCTTGTTGATCATTTTCTGTTGTGGCCTTAATCTGTCCCATCCGGGCTAAGCCGTACATGTTTTTTTTTTTTTGTGTTCCATCATTTGATGAAGTATCACACGACGTTCTTTATGATAAGTGCGCGCGATGGTCGTTGTCTAGGTAACGATGCTCCTGGTGTGTCAATTGAGCTATCTAACTGTCTCACAATGCAACTCACACCAGTAATACACATCCATCAGTCAGTAAACAAGATTGAGTTGGCGCACATAACCCTTTAATACAGAAAGAACAAGGACAAACGGAACATCCTTATATATCCAGACACAATATAAATCCACCGAATAAGTATATCCTCCTCACACTTACTCCGCACACATCACTGCCTTCTCAAGGCCTCCTTACTCTCGAATTTACATGACAGGTATCCAGCTACTATCCCCAGCTGGACCTCACACACGACAACCCACACAATGGGTATAGGCCTACACTCACTATCCACCCCACTCTGGGTTTTAGGCCTGCATTCAAACTCGGAGAACAACACAATCCAGGTCGGAGCTCTATCCGTCCTACCTCCGCTTCTATCCTTCAACTTCCGACCCGTTCGGAGTCAAAACATCCACTGTCTTAAACGACCTGCCCCACAGTCGGTCTCTTCTCTCACTGACCTTCAAGTCTCCTCACTTCACACAACACTCAACTGTCTTTCGCTCCATCCACCCTAGGGGTATCCACTCACACCCGCCCCATTATTTCTCAGGGTTGATTGTTTTTCTCGTAGTCCCGCTACACAGGTCACTCATCTCAATGTCAATGACCCAGGCATATGTCATTATCCCCCCCCCCCCTTAAAAGAAAACATCGTTTTCAAATGTTAGGAGACTAATACTTATCAAATATGTGACCCAGACATATTGCCTGGGTAGTCGTAAGTATAAATCCAACTTACTCTAGCTACCACACTAAATAATACATCAAATGCTCATAGTACACTCCCATATTCCCCACACATCAATACATCCAACTTTCTATCTTGTGTACCAATGCATGACCTCATACAGCACATAATACTAATACATCATAGGAAACATCATATCTGTGTATGGGCATGTCTATTAACATCCTCAAAAAGCCACAAGCTATTTGTGTACCGACCCTATATCAGGTGGTTCTTTTCTTGCCTCAAACCTCCACCTATGATTCCTGTCGATGCTGTGTCTACCCTTCATATACCCATGCCTCATGTTTCCTATATCTTTAACACATCTGTTTGCTAATCCTGGTTCAGTGATGTCGTTAACACTTTTTTGAACTGCGTTAACATTTCTATCTGCATATTGTATTGTTACACTGGAGTCTCTGTTTAGTCTGACCTCTTTATTAAATCATGGCCAATATACCTGGCATCCTGCTCTATGCTGCTTCCGCCTTACTCCTATGTGCCCTGCACATGCCCTATCCTGAGCTGTTCTAGTATATCGGTCTCTATGTGTTAACGGTAATACTACTTGCCCACATGCAGTTCCGCCATCTGAAAACCTGCGAGTGAGACCATTGTTCTTCCTTTCGAAGCACCATCTACCCTTCTTTGATTGTCTATGTCTAACTTTCCTACACCCTTGGAAACATTTATCGAGGGTAGTATCTTGTCTCTGGCATTCCCTACAGCTATATTTGAGATCCATTCTCACCTGCTCAGCTGTCCTATCCCTTTCCTCTGTGTCTACTTCAAGTGCCTCTTTTTCTTCAGGTATACTCTCTAATTTAGGTTTTCTTTTGGTACCTACCTCACTACTCCTTAAACTATGTTTCTGGTCCCAATAAACTACTTCTTCTTCTGTACAATCTTTTCTTTAACTCCTGGCACGTTCCCGATGATCAAATCTGCCACTGGTGAGTCTAGAACACACGCTACCACTTTTCCTGTGATATATGGTGTTTTTACTGCTATCACGGCTAATGGGTAGAATTCTACTGTGCCGTTGAATGTTATGCATCTAATCTTTTCCCCTGTATAATCCGAGGGGTTCACTAAACTTTTTCTAACTCCGATAGACGTACACCCGGAATCTCTAATTGTTAATCCTGGCCTATCATTAACGAAACCATGGTGCATCTTCATGCTTCCACCTGCATGGACTGCTGATCCTGCTTTCATTGTATGACCACACACTAAGACTAGTTGACCGTCTTTTTCAAAAAGAGGTTTGCACCCACTACAATCTTCATTGTTGATAGTCTCAATAACTTGTGCTGCATTAGAATGCTCCGTTTCCCTCATCGTACAATGATAGCTGACATGCCCCTTCCTTCCACATTTGATACAAGTGATCTCCCTTTTACTGTTGTTCGTTGGTCCATCTGATGGTTGTGCATCACACTCTGCCATTTTGTGTCTCCAGCTCCCACAATTCTAGCATCCGGCATAACTATTTGGACGCCTCTGGAAATTTTCCCTTTTGTATGGGTACCGTCCTGCTCTGCCAAAATGGTTGCCACGGAAACCATTATCTTGAGACTCTTGTTGTTCATACTTCTGTGCTGAATCCACACTTTTTGATCTTGGTCTAATAACTGGATTCTGGTCCTGTTTAGTGTACGCTGCACAGACTATTTCCTCACTCATTAGTCTACCAATAGAACTGTTTGGATGTGCAGTCATGTAGTTTTGCCCTAACTGTGACATTGTGTCTATGTCCTTTGGCTTACGTTCCTCAAAGAAAGCTACTAAGTTTGTATTGCATGCAGATACTACCTTGTCTCTTAACATTAAATCCACTAATTTATTAAAATCTTTTCCTTCTTCTGGAAGCTCCATCCATTTGTTAAATGTGTTCATTACTGTGTTAACAAAATCTGTGACATCTTGATTTGTCTCTGGTCCTAAGTCTCTAAACTTTGTTCTATATCCATGCTCAGTTAGTTGGAACTTTGTAAGCAAACGTTGACGCAAAATAGTGTAGTTGTTTCTTTCTTCCACAGGTAAATTAAACATTGTATCTAGGGCCTTACCCGTGAGAAACTCGCAAAGTCGCATCGCATACTCTCCCTCTGGAATACCTAACACTTTCGCTGATGCTTCAAATCTTCCCAAATAAGATTCAAGATGGTCCCAGTCTGTAAAATATGGCAGTTTTAATCTCTGTGACTACTGCGAAGGTCTTCTGCTTTCCTCACGTTGACCCTTCGAAGATAGTTCTAGTTTTTGAGTGCAATTTCCTCATTCATCTTAATCTTCTCTTTCTCGATTTCCACCGCATTTGTTTGTTTTAACTTTTCAAGTTCCATTTGTGTGTGTGTCTCTCTCTCTCTCTTCCTATAGACGCTTGTTTTCTATTTCAGCTAACTTTTCTTGTGTCTCTCTCTCTCTCTTCCTGTAGACGCTTGGCTTCAGCTACTTTTTCTTCCTGCAGACGTTTGGCTTCAGCTACCTTTTCTTCCTGCAGACGTTTTGCCTCGCGTTCATTATGCCTCTCCCGTCTTTCCGTCTGTTTTTGTTCTTTTGCTTCTGCATACTCCTGTAACTCTTTACCCATCAGGCCTAACCTTTCACCCGCTTCAATATATTCCATTAAAGTAGGCATCTTGTACTTGTGGACACGTTGCTGTCTGTCAGCCAACTATAAATATAAAGACTCTGCTGCGAGTCTTTGTGTGTCTTCCCTAAGTAAAGTACACCACCACTCACTGTGTACGCAAATTCGTAGTGCTAAAATAGCACTCTGTACTCACACAGTCACTCTTCACGCACTAGGTAGTGAGGGGAGATATCACCTTTACTCCCTCGCATATATACCAAATAGCTGTAAAAAAAACACTCTGGAAATATATTTAAACATACATATATATACATATACAAAACGAATGAATGATAACAGTAAGTGTTGTCTATAAAACGTTAGACTCAGCCAAGTACACGGAGACGGTGATCACAAAGAAATAAACCACAGTAACAACCACAAGCTTGTGTAAAACGACCACAGTGCGCGTAATAATATGTAACCGGACACCGACCACTAGACAGTAGAAATGACGAAAGATCACAATAATCACATATATCCGAACACAATAAATATCATATGTAAATATAACGAAAAGAAAGAGAGAAAAAATAAAATAAAATTATAGCATCAAAATATACACAAATCTGACGTCAGACAACTCGGTTCTGGATATTGGTTAGGACTCCAATGCCACTGCACGACACGCTAACTCATTAGCGTTTTCCATACAAATATAACGTAAGCACCAGAAAAAACCGCGTTTTGCAAGGCCTATCCTAATGTAGATAGAGATCGCAAAAAGTGCCTATGCAACAACTACATGTAATAAAATATCCATATATATATATATAAGTAGACAAAAGATAACGACAGTTAAAACGGTGAGAGCAACCAAAATGTGCAGATGGTTAGCCGACAAATATGTGCTTCTTAATCCGTCGCCAAAAGTTCTTATTTTTAATAATTTCCCACAATCGGCTGGAAATATCTGTGTTAAATTTTTCGAAATGTCTACAACGCTAGATTTCAAACGACTTGCTGTTTTGTCGAGTGGTCACTGAATTTCCCGTGGCTATCACAAGTTCCAACTGTCGACAAAAGTTGAAGATGATAGTGATTATCCAAAGTGTTCTTTCGATATGTTGTTAGTTTCCCTGGACGTGATGACAACAAAGTAATAATCCAAACGTTTATATACCTTAAGTGGCGGAGATGGTCTGTAGTTGTATCAATTATGTGATAGATTCACGCAGAAAGACAAAGTTCAACATAAAAAATGACAGCAAATGTCCAACACTTTAACTCTGAACAGTCGGCTCTTTTTGGCAACTGTATGCAACCAAGTGTGCGGTGATGATACCTTATCCTTCGTTGAAAAAAATGTTTGCTCATAACAGAGTAATGATTACAAAGGGATTCACAAAGACGGAACATAAAGTCTGGATTCGTTCATAAACAACTTATTTATCCAGTTCTCCTCTGGAAAATCTCAGTAACTTTCCACTGTCCCCAACCTTGACCCGCAGGTCAACTTCAGTAATCTTTGTCACAATAATACACACTGTAAACTGACCGGAAACGTTTCCCGTTATCCTCAAAGACACCTGAGATGTCCCACCCAGCTGTGGTAGGGGTACCGTTACTACCCCTTTGGTCAGCTGTCCTCGTAAACAGCTCTGACCCGATTTGTACGTGAAAACTCACAATTTCCACCGTCCTACCCCGACGTGTTAGCTGTGGTGAAATTCTTCACCTGTCGACTCGTGACCACACCGTGCGTCGCATCAGCACACACACACATCTGTCAATATCTTTGAATTTTCAATCCTGTCTTTATCACCGACAGCGATTACTGTCCCATTATGCTGACTCGCTCTTGTCGCAAACACGTTTTTGTCCACGCGACATTTCACCTGTGCTGTCCGCTAGCACAGTCTCTTGACGTATAAACACATGCGCCTCTCGTCTCAACCACGACAGTTTTTGTCTGTGCGCTCTTTGTAACTAGTGACCAACCCCGTCACTCCCCACTCTCCGTTGACCTGTGCCGTGTCTCCTCCTGGCGCCCCGCCTCGTCTGTTTACGTGTGCTGACTGTCCGGTAATTTACCTGTAGTGTGACCTTCTCGCGAACTGTGTATTACTTCTCGGACACTTTTGGCATTGACCGTCTACTGACAATTGTGTTGTAGCAGAAGTTAGGTATTAGGTGGGAAAAGGCTACAGCACGATTGGGCATCGGGATGGAATGGGAGGAGAGATGCTCAAGTCGTGACGTAGTTGGTTGTTACGGGGCAGTTAACATCAGGGACTAAGAAGAGATGGACGTATGATTTAACTGAGCAACATCTGGCTTGATTCTGAATAAAATGATATGGAACTAGAACCGTCCGTCTTGGAGTTGTTGATAGTCCACTTAGGGACTAAGAACATCAGGGACTAAGAAGAGATGGACGTATGATTTAACTGAGCAACATCTGGCTTGATTCTGAATAAAATGATATGGAACTAGAACCGTCCGTCTTGGAGTTGTTGATAGTCCACTGTCCCTTCGCTGTACTGTTATAGTACAGAATTGGTGCCGTGACCAGGATGAATAACTTCAATTGTCGCGGTACATAGCGGAGCTACTAGGCCACTATATTTGATGCAGCCACTACTTCATACAGCGGTTGTGGGGAAAATGCGGTGCCTTTGAAACATTAGCACGTTATCAGATTGTTGCTGAACGGACTTTAGAAGGTTTTCCAAAATGTCGACCTAGACTGGAACAGATCAGCCTGTAATATCTTCATGCGGTGGTGAAGTCCGCTCTCAAATCGTTTTCGAGCTTTACTGGTGGTGAAGTCCAGTCCGCTCTCAAATCGTTTTCGAGCTTTACTGGTGGTGAAGTCCAGTCCGCTCTCAAATCGTTTTCGAGCTTTACTGGTGGTGAAGTCCAGTCCGCTCTCAAATCGTTTTCGAGCTTTACTGGTGGTGAAGTCCAGTCCGCTCTCAAATCGTTTTCGAGCTTTACTTGTGGTGAAGTGCAGCCCGTTCTCAGATCATTATCGAGCCAATCGAGCCGTTGTAAAATCATCTCCGGACTCCGTTGTGTGAGAGAGCCGCTGCTCTACACTGTCGGTTGTTTTGAGAAGCTGACTGTCGTTCATTGCTGATTTCAGAGGGATGGCCAGTGCTGTCCTCTGATTTCAATCGTTCCTTGCCTTGTTTCAAGAGCCCGTCCCTGGGTGGCTGATACATCCAATCGTTCCTTGCCTTGTTTCAAGAGCCCGTCCCTGGGTGGCTGATACGTTTAGTCGTTCTTCACTGTCTTATCGAGCCCAGTCGAGCCTATCGAGCCCAGTCGAGCCTATCGAGACCAGTCGAGTATTTTTGATCCTTACTGAAGCCGCTTTGTCGATCTTGGTTCAAGTACTCGAGTACTACATACCGTGCTTCTCAGTCTAGGCATACAGGGGAAGAGACGACAAAGACTTCATTTTCGATTGGAAAGTTTACGTCAACGAGAACAGGGGTAATATAATTAAATTTTTCTATTAGATAGAAAATTATTGAGTTTCAGGAGGAAGATAACATCCTTTGGTTAATTTAAGACTGTATAGTAATAAGTATTGATTGTTTTTTTGCTTGAATAACTGTACAATAATATTTCAGCATAGCAAAAGAAACAACAGGATATGGCAACAGGCAGACCGTCACAACACAGTAGAGAAACAGTTTTCTGTTATTTTTGTTTCAGCTGAGCTCAGGACGAGTTTTTTTTTTTTTTTTCAGGTACCAAGGAATATACAGAAGAAGAAGTTAATATGAATTACTTACATGTAGAATTACAACGTATTAGTACATGGTTAGGAGAATTAAAAGAGGCAGTTAGTGAGGTAGAAAATTTTGTAGAAACATTGCAGAACAGAACTACTAGACAAGACCCTTATAGATTTAAGGTAAACTGTAATAGAGTAGGAAAGAATAACAGGAGACAGCCATTGCTTAATAAAGACAGAAGACAATATGGTTATGATGAACCAAGGTTTGATGTATATAGAGTAAAAGACAGTGAGAACAGACGTAATGGTGAAAAGTCGGACTGGTATAGCTGTTATAGATACAAGAATGGTCCTGAGAGAGACTTTTCCAAGAAATTATGGAAATGGCAATCCCATGACAAGACTGCTAGGAAAAAAACGTGACGACTGGTTTGAACAAAGACGGAAACAGTATTTGAGGTCAGGGTCAAAGAACAGAGTAGGAAATGTAAGTGAAAATTCAACTATTCCTAAGGTGGATGCCAATATGACTGTTAGACAGGAAAAGAACACGACGGTGTTAATAAAGAGAATAGACCGAGAGACACAGACGCAGACAAGTAATACGATAAATGAGAGTACACAGACACATATTGATACTGTAGAGAAGACAACCCAGGTACAGTCAATTAAGAAAATAGAAAAGGGAACGCAAACTATTAAGACGGTGGAAATTGCGGAACCACCTCAGGTGAAATTAGAAAAAGAAGACACAGTTGAAGTTAAGAAAGATAGACAGACGAGAACCAAAGATGAAAGGAAACCAAAGAGGAAAAGTATTGAAGAAAGAAATAGTAGTATGATAGTTAATAGAGGTACTGCCATGTCAAGTTCCTCAGGTATAGACATTAAATTAATACCTAAATGGTGTAGAAATATTAGGTGTGAGAGTTCAGGTTACGGAGAAGATATTTCTACCGCCGCATGTTATAGTAAATACCGTGATGCTGAGACAACTGTGAATACTGGTGATTCGGAGAATGAGAGAATTGCACTACGAGCAGATCCTGAATCGAAGCGTGATGTTCCCTCATACGGTATAGTTGCTGGTGTACAGACGGACAGAGTTTTGGTTGGTGACTCTTTAGAACTAGATACCAGTTTATATGACAAGAAAGTATGGAAGGCTAAGAGACGAATACCAAGAAAGAGAACGAAAGTCAGACGTACTAAAGCTGACTATGGGAATAGGATCGAGGTGTCGGCAGTAAACTATTATGAATCTGATGAGGGAACTATTATTAGTGTGTCATCTGAAGATGAGATGGGGAAATATAAACGTTATGTAAGGTTGACAGGAACAGTGAGCAGACTGACGCAAATGAAGGAAATAGGAAGAAAGCATTTAAGAAGAAGAATAGTAATAAACAGATAACGGAAGTTTACTCGACGACAGAAAGTGACTTAAGAAAAATAGAAGAATATATGACCTTAAAACCTGAGTACTTTAACAACAGGTTAACAACAGATAGTGAAGATGACATAGTTGAAGAAAGACATACTAAAGTATTAAGAGACAACGAAATATTTGGCTTGGATGCGCTTTATGGCTGTTAAAATTCTAAGGGTGACGAAGGACATATGGCATTGTTTTGGCTTATGAGAGGAATTGCGGTTTGAGCAAATACATATGAGCTGTCTAAAATAGGCAGATGAATTTTTTTGGTGCAGCATCATATGGTACAGGGTAGGCAATAGTGTTGTTGAGGATAGAGAGTTTCGGCAAATGATATTCTACGTGGATACGTAATACGGGATATCTTGTGTTTAGTTGCGATGTAGGGAGAGTAAACAAGGTAAAAATAGTCCTTTGTCCGGAATGGATAGAGACAGAGAGTTAATCACGTTGAGTGATGTATAACTGGAGTGATTAAGGTAGAGTAGATTCAGCACAGAATTAGTAGAGAGAGAGATAAACTAGGTATGCATGTTCGTACTAGAAATGGTTCGACTCAGAGCTATGACATGATGTCTGAGATAGTTTCGCTTGGTAGTTTGAGAAGTAAGTATAGTATTGTTGACAGCTGAACCGAGAGTGTCTGATGAGGAGATATAGATTGAGGAGAAATTGAGTATCGTGTGTAAAATAGCCGGTTGAACGCGAGAACATTAAGAGTAAAAGACTGTAGAAGTTGATGATTGAAGAATACGAGTTCTTGGTGAAGGGCATGAAGTAATTACGTCAGCCTTGAGAAGAAAGAAGAGGTAATTGAATCTGAGAAAGTTGTTGTGTGGAGAAGTATAGAATGATAGTTACGAGGGTAGTGGCTCGTTGGAGTGAAGTTTGTTCTGAGAGATCGTTGATAGTGCTCGTTAGTGTGTAAGAGAGATATAGTTTACGAGAGATAATATATAGATTCTGACCTTTGAAAACGAGAGAATGATTGAGAAAAGTAGAAATAAGACAAACATATGTGCGTCGAGTATGGATAGGATGATGGCAAGTGATAAGTACCGTATACATGTACGAGGCGTTTAGTACGTGCGTGAGTATAAGTATAGATAAACAGGTGTTTGTCGCGTTGCGAGAGTAGTCGTGAGATAAGAGTGAAATTGGGTATCACTGTCTGAGCAAACATAAAATTCAAATACCGTGTGAATATGCGAAGACTGGCTGATAAGTGATGTTGATAAAACGTGGAGCATAAAGTAACTGAGTATATGAAAATTGAGAGATAGAAAGAACATGATTAGAAAGGTGTGATGTCTTTTGTTTGGAATGTGTGATCTTGGACGGAAATTATGGAAGTTGTATGACAGGTTGACAGAAAGAGAGTTAACATTCTGAATGACGTTTCATAAAATATGTTTAGTATTCTTGACAGGGACAGGTTGAAGTATGAATGCCTAATACTGAGAAATGAGGAAAGTGAGGTCCGTTGTCACTTATAAGTGGTGTGGGTTGCTGTTCTGTAAGAATCCCGATAAATAGGAAGAGGAGTGAAAGATACGGAGGTAAACAAGATTAATGAATGTTGGAGAACATGAGAACATGTTCCGATAAATGTGACTAGTATCAGCGCGGTGCAAGAACGCTAGGAGAGACTTGAGGATAGCTTAGAGTTGTTGTGGTGAGATGTTGAAAGTACTGATGCAGGAGAATGCATATTAATTGCGTCGGATAGACGAGAAACTTAAAAGTAGAATTAGTTGTATTAGTGAGAGGTCTATAGTAAATAGACAAAGTTTTGTTGGACGTAAGAGAGTGGAGATACCGTAGTTAACGGTAATAATGATTAAGTAGTTGTAGTAATACTTGGAACAAATCCAAGGGAAACAATTAGTGTGTCGAGGTACGGTTTCCTTTAGTAGAGAAATGAGTTGTAGTGTGCTGGGATAGCCGCCACAATAATAGTAAGTGAAGTGATTTGTGCTGCAGTTTACATCGGTTGGTTAGGATGATATTCCAGATGTTGTGATGTCTTAGGAGTTAGTCTGGTAAAAGATAGATTATTGTGAGGGGAGAGAATCAATGATTGACGGTCATTTATTAATTAGTGAATTTTGTTGAGAGAACAGATATTGTTCTAAGTTAGGAATTGGTCTGTAGGTAACAGATATATATACTTGGTAGTGAGTTGTTTTGTTTTTCTTGGTTATAAAGGAATGATTTGTGTAAATAGATATGTGTTACATTGGTTCGTAGAAGAGACCAATCTTGCTGGGTCACTTTATGTAGTTAATTCTAAATGAATTATATTTTTTTTTGAAAACCTTCTCTTTAGCGAAAAGACAGTTGTTTGTATTGAATCTGAGTTTTTAATGCCTCATATATGTAATATGTTTTTTTTGCTTGATTTGTAAAATGATTGTTAGTATTTGATTTTACAATAGGACTATTGTGTTCTTAGACTTTTGCGTACAAACTATTGGTCCGTAAAAGTGACCAGTAGTTTTAGGCAACAATAGAGTAGGATGTATGTTGTATTATTTTAAATTATATGAGGGGAAACATAAAATATGTATAAACTGTTTGGGGGGTATGATGTCCTGTTTTGATTTTATTGGGCTTCACTTGTGGTCTAAGTGAATTGTCTTGTATGTTTGTATATACATGTTGGAAATTAAGTTAAGTTAAGTTTGATTTACATGGTTTTGTGTGAGACAGTGTATGGGGCTTTATTTGAGACCCTTCGTTCAGAAAATAGTAATAAACTACTGGGGACTAGAAGAGAGACACATTCTCCTTGTGAATAACAAGTTTATGTATATTATACTAGCAAGATTGCTGTGATAATCAGCGTTGAGAGGTTAAGTTGTGGAAACATAGGCCATACTTAAGTGACGAGGTTAATACACAAGTAAAATGGTTATGGGGGATTTAAGTGAGATATGGATTGAACGCCATATTGGGGAGGAAAAGATTAATGAATATAGCAGTGGGGTGAATGAGGGGAAAGTTTTAAACATAGTTTCCATGGGGTCGGAAGAACCATGGTGCACTTTCATAAGAGACACGAGATTGCTGGCTTATAGAAGAAGAAGTGAATAACGTTCTACGCCAGGCAATTACCAAAACATGAATTGAATCCATGTTTGACTCTGAAGAATGATTAGATACTGTGGATAGCAGTACAATAGTAAAGGGAAATAAGTATATTGGGGAGAAATGGACATTGCCAGTATAGAATGCTCACAGCGAATAGAGATAAAATGACATGAGATCTTAGGGGTCCGTAATATATGGACTGAGAAAGAATATTGTTGCTGTTGATAACGGCATAAGTAGAGATTTTAGTAGGGATGCCCATTAAGGGGTCGCTGAAATTTTCGGCGAAATTAAGAGAGAATTCTGAGTGGGGTATACGAGAAGGATAGTTATAAGGTGATGTTATAAGGTGATGTGTTAGTTATAAAGTTAGAAGAGGTCTAGAGAGATGATAGACCTTGTTAATTGTGTACTGTCTGTAATATATAGACATTTGGGAGTGAAGAATATTTTTGATGGTTGGTACTTGATGCTGTAGATAGCAGCGTAAACTGTTACCATAATAAGTGGTACTGTAGAAGAGATAATTGTTTTAGACTTTATTACATAAAGTCTCAAATGACATAGGGGGGTAAAGGTGTGTGTGATTTAGCTAAGTGTGGTTTTTTAGAGAGAAAGAGTTCTACTTCTTTGAATCTACGGTGCGCACCGATTCTTTGTCTTTCTATCATGTGCGAGTGTTCTCAGGTTGATTGAAAGTAGAGAATTAGTTGGTGATGACAATAGGGAGTTGGTATCAGAAGAGTACAGTGTTTGAAATTGCTTATAAAGAGAAGAAGGAGTGTTTATTTTCAAAAGGTAACCATATGTGTTATGATGTATTGTATAAAGTTGAGATTTAAAGGTTATTGATGTAATTAATATGTGTTATGTTATGAAGAGTCAAAAACGAAGAAGAAGTTCATAGTGGGTTATTATATGACAGGGAGAAGAGTTACGAATAGAATGTTTACTTAGGAGGAGCTGTGGGAGGTAAGGAAAGAGAGGGAATAGAGTAGTGGGATTGGGAGTAAAGAATTTTTAAGGGAAAAATTCTTTAGAAAAACATAGGAAGGTGTAGCAGAAGTTAGGTATTAGGTGGGAAAAGGCTACAGCACGATTGAGCATCGGGGTGGAATGGGAGGAGAGATGCTCAAGTCGTGACGTAGTTGGTTGTTACGGGGCAGTTAACATCAGGGACTAAGAAGAGATGGACGTATGATTTAACTGAGCAACATCTGGCTTGATTCTGAATAAAATGATATGGAACTAGAACCGTCCGTCTTGGAGTTGTTGATAGTCCACTGTCCCTTCGCTGTACTGTTATAGTGTTTATTCTTTGTGCCATAATTGTCGTTGTAATTGGGCATCCGACAAATGTCTCTGATCTTAGTATCCTCTCTAATCGACAAGTTCACAGATAACCAGAATGACAACAATGTCTATATTGTTCTTGATCTTCATAATCCTTTAATACAGAAAGAACACGGACAAACGGAACATCGTTATATATCCAGACACAATATAAATCCACCGAATAAGTATATCCTCCTCACACTTACTCCGCACACATCACTGCCTTCTCAAGGCCTCCTTACTCTCGAATGTACACGACAGGTATACAGCTACTAGCCCCAGCTGGATCTCACACACGACAACCCACACAATGGGTATAGGCCTACACTCACTATCCACCCCACTCTGGGTTTTAGGCCTGCATTCAAACTCGGAGAACAACACAATCCAGGACGGAGCTCTATCCGTCCTACCTCCGCTTCTATCCTTCAGCTCCCGACCCGTTCGGAGTCAAAACATCCACTGTCTTAAACGACCTGACCCGCAGTCGGTCTCTTCTCTCACTGACCTTCAAGTCTCCTCACTTCACACAACACTCAACTGTCTTTCGCCCCATCCACCCTAGGGGTATCCACTCACACCCGCCCCATTATTTCTCAGGGTTGATTGTTTTTCTCGTAGTCCCGCTACACAGGTCACTCATCTCAATGTCAATGACCCAGGCATATGTCATGAAGCATGATTGTCTTCTATGCATTGTTAGGTTGGCGAGCTATGTCGTTCAACCTCTTTTCCTGCAACGTCGGGCTTATCTGCAGTGTAACTTGTATTTGTTCTTTTAGATGTACTTTTATCATTGGTGCTGTTGCTCTGGTTATTAAGTTTCTTCTTGACCCATCCATGAATGCTGTGTTTGCTGTGACCGCGATTTTGATTACGTCACTGTATTGTTGGAGGTACGGGCCGCCTGAGTATCATGCTCCTTCTGAGCCGAAACAATCAGCGCATGTTGTAACGGTACTTTACTCCAGGAAATCATTGTCTTGTTTGACCAGTGGTCATTCTCTAAAGGGGTGCACTTCAGCATAGTACCGGCCTTTTTATTCTTTGCTGTGACAACTGACACTTCTGTAAACGGCTTCTTGGCATTGCGAACATCATCCTACCTTAATGTAGTGCTCTAGCTGTTGTGTTCTCTTGTTCATTTTAACCCTACCAGGCATCTTATCTCCTTCCGCTGTTGCCACTACCACGGTTGTCGGACATTTGATGTTTGTCATCAGTCCCTCCACCATGCTGATTTTCACTTGAGGGTTTTCCTGCTGTTCATTTGTCTGATCGTACTGAGGTGACTTTCTATGCTTTTAATCACCCAATTTCATACAGTGTGGAAGGAGATGGCTTTGATTGATGATATCGTGCTGCAGTTGCAGTTCCCATTTTGTTTGTCGATTTTCTAAGAATCTGAATGTTTCATCGATGAACCTTATTGTAGACCTGTTTTGCATGTTGGCCACTCTTCTATTTCCCAGGACACTCTCCAGGGGGATTCAGACTTGTTTTCATTGGTAGAGCCATAATATGGGCTTCCGCGTTGTTGATTTGTCGTATTTTGTTGATTCTCTTCACTTTCGCAGATTGTTTCTTCCATTAAGATAGAACTGTCTGTTTCCATTTTCGTGTGTGTGCCTTATACTTCTGTGTAGTGCTCTCCACTGTTGTCGTTTCCCTCTTGTGGAGCTGTGTAGACTCTTTATGCGGTGGTGGCGTACTTGGGCAGACACGTGATCTCTCTCACTCAGTGGCTATCCGTGGTGTCTGTTGAAGATTCTTCAATCATCGCCTGGCCGGTAAAATTAAATATCATTTTTTTTTATTTTCTCGTATCTGTGTGAGGGTCATTCTCTCTTACTGTAGATATGGCATGCTGTAGGTATTATAGTGTTGCCGAGAAAGCTCTCGCAAATTCATTTTTCCAAAATCAATACTGTGTCATGTTTATGGCTTCGATTGTGTATATTATAACCTCCGATTAGTATTCCTGGCTTCTCTTTAATCTCTTTCATTATTGATTCGCTATGGAGAGAGAAGAGATTCGGTGAAACACACCGCTGTTTTACTCCTAATTTTTTTGGTTAATAATAGCCCTATCTATTTCCCATTTTAATTGCTGCTACCTTATTTCAGATATATGTTTTATTATGCTGAGATCTTTCCCATTAATGTTGACTTCTCCTTCACTCAGCGCAATTTCATTTAATTGGTGACATTTCTCCCCACGTTTGCTTCCCCAGCCTCCCAGTTGTCATTCCTCTCCGTTTTATCCATAGTTGTATTATATCCTGCCTCACTCGGGAAGATTAATTGTGACATTGCAAGTATAAAGTTACTTGTAGTATGTCGCTTTGCCACGTTTGTCATAGCTATCGTTAGCAATATTGTGTGTGTCTATAAGAATACAATCATTCCTCCATGTCCACAAAGTCCGCCAACAGGAGAGACACTATACTGGAGATGCTATTCTGTGTGTATACGCATATACATATGTATATGCGTGTGTGTATATGTAAATTAGTAGGAGTGTATGTGTGTATATATATATATATATATATATATATATATATATGCCGGTCTCTCTGGCCGAGGAGTTACACGATTGTCTCCGTAATCCCGTTTATCCACGCACGGTAACGCAGCGTGCGAGAATTGGAAGCGGTTCTCCCCGCATTGGTGACTTGCAGGATAACTGAGCCGGCCGCTCAGAAAGCAATGGCAAACTACTGAGCGTAATCCTGACAAGAAATCAACAATCAGCTGAAAGATGCTGCTGTTGACAGTGATGTCCTGTAAAGGATATGCGAATTTAAAAAAAATAAAATTCGAATCTGGCACACCTGCGTTACCCACTTGAATAAATGAGATTGCGGAGAATGTCTTTAACCCCTAGGTCAGGGAGATTGGCTACTAGATGATACACTAGATGTAAGAAAATGCATACGATATCTCACTTTACATAAGTTTCAAATTTGTCCGAGCTGGTAAATAAGCAGGCTTACCTGGTTTTGATGTTACCGTACAACTGCTTCCTTGTCTGTAGTCAGTGAGATCACACACAGAGTATGATAGAGCCAGATTTCCCGTAACCCCATCAGAAGCTAGTTGAGATGTTGGGTATGTAACACACATCTCAGTATTGTTAGTGACCACAGCTCCATTGAATGAAATTTGAGGATAACAAGGCGTGGCTGTGTTGGAGCAGCACAACTCCAGGTCATTTGATTTGTTTAGTGTCAGGTTAAAGCTACATGATCCAGATGTAGTCAGGTTTCCTGTCACACCAGCAACAGTTAAATTAAGTTGTGCAGCATTCACATCTGATGAGAAATATGTACAATTAACCTATAGTTAAACAGTGATATGAATTGATGTTGTTTATTTGTCTACTGCATAAAACATGTGATAATTATAGAACTATAACTTAAATTACACAGCTGGAAACATAAAGCAGTTGGCAGATCAATGTAAGGGCACCTAGTCAGTGCAATCAACGAAGTTGTCAGTTAACTAACAGTTGAAACCCATTAAAGAAGAGGTTGTCAGTCGATGGCCAGGATTATAATTAATTTACAACAATTAATGATAATACTTACAATGCAAGCTAAGCTAGGTGTGCAATGATTCACAGTCCCAATGGCTACTATAACAATACTTCATTACACACATTGACTACAATGCCACTGCTGCTAATTTGATCTTATCTTAGATGTTTCTTGATTTTTCTACATGCTGAAATATTTTCTTTTTCTGATCAAAAGATTGTGATAAGCGCAACATAATCTAATTAGAAGACCGATGGATTATATTAAAGAAATAAACACACAATGTTATGATTGATTGATTGATTGATCTAGTAACCGACATCACAGCACTCGGGACATTCCCATAGGCGCTCTGTCTCCATCCTCAGCAGCCAGCGATGAGTTCCAACACCAATAGTACCAGTAGCAATCTGATTATATGTCCGTCTCGCCTTTTCTCTGAGCGTCGAGCGTCGGCCATATCCCCTCGTCACACCTCGCGGCCTCATTCTTGCCAGACCATGATGATCCATTTGCTCCTTTGAGGTGTACACGTACTCCCACAAGACCGCAACCAAGTCTGCCTTGACATGCATCAATACTCCACCAAGCTTTGCAGAGTCAGCGAATCTGTCCGCCTGTTAATTCCCCAGCACACCGGCATGCCCCCTTATATGCAGGTCTAAGCAAATCATTAAAAACCTACTAATACAAGTTAACTCTCTTTGGATTCTCATAACGAGAACTGCATAATTGGCTTACAGAAACATACTTACACTGTAAAAACAGTGAACTGTAAGCATGAAATTACATGTGCAATGATGGTCGTAATGTTGAATCACATTGTCCCTTAGTTGAGTATGTCTTGCACGAAGTAGTTTTTCAACACACAAGCCTACTTTAATGTTGGCTGGAGAGAATGAACACCTCAATGAATCAGTGAGTTCTACTAGTGGGAGGTAACTCTTGCAAGATATTTTTTCGCTATGTATTTTGGTCACTCGGGGTGAGGTAAACATGTTCTTAAGAGCTATATTGCACCAATGTATGGAATCGAATCATGGACAATTAACAGCGAACGAAAGAAGAAGAATGGACAATTAACAGAATTAATTAAAGTGAGGACTTTACACTTACACTCAGGAAATAAATGACCGTAGACCCCGAGGTAGACCAAGAAGACGGTGGAGAGATAATATACGTACAGACCTACAAGCACTTGGAATCAACGACTGGCAAGAGAAGGTCAACCAGAGAGACGAATGGAGACGGATTGTATCTGCAGCAAAGAACCTCAATGGCTCGGAATGCTGAAGAAGAAGAAGAAGAAGAAGAAGAAGAAGAAGAAGAAGAAGAAGAAGAAGAAGAAGAAGAAGAAGAAGAAGAAGAAGAAGAAGAAGAAGAAGAAGAAGAAGAAGAAGAAGAAGAAGAAGAAGAAGAAGAAGAAGAAGAAGAAGAAGAAGAAGAAGAAGAAGAAGAAGAAGAAGAAGAAGAAGAAGAAGAAGAAGAAGAAGAAGAAGAAGAAGAAGAAGAAGAAGAAGAAGAAGAAGAAGAAGAAGAAGAAGAAGAAGAAGAAGAAGAAGAAGAAGAAGAAGAAGAAGAAGAAGAAGAGGACTTGCGTGGAAGTTGTGGAGATGTAGTTTTATAAAAGAATGATGTCAACACTGGGTGGATAGGAAGAGCAATGCAGATATACGAAAGAAACGAAGAAAACGGGTTGCTAGCATCACAGGGAGTAAGTCCATAATCTCTGAGCATGTCATTAGAAGGGGGGAATGAAGTATGTCGTCACTAAGTGAAAGGTGGAGGGGAAGAGATTCACGGGCAAAATAAGAGAATATGCTTTGCATAATGATATGGAGCAATATCAGTATTAGACATGATTGGCAGCACACAAGGCAAGATTCTTGACAGACATATTCACCAATGTCACACAAATTGGACTATAAGAAGACGCAGTCTCACTAAGAAATTGATATTGATGTGTGGTCACTTCCTGTGTCCTCCAAACAATGCAGCTCCAAATATCTGCATTATCACTGAAATCATGGGAAGATTAAATCTGCTTATACCGCGTACATTACCCCGAGCATTACTCTGATTGTGCTGAATTAACATCAAGTTGGGTGGTTTACAAATGTCCCCAGTCTCACAACTTCACTTGTCATGTGTTCCGCAAATATATGGTTAACACTACAATAATGTTCACGTTGCTGGAATCACACACGTCGATCCCATGAAAGACGTGTCCAGTCCACATAAGGGATACAGATACATACGTTTCAAAATTTTATTGTACATGTAGTGTTTTCATGTTGTTGTTTCGGATTTTTTATTATTTGTGTGTGTTGACGAAGTCCTCAACGTCCACTGTGACTTACTTGTGATAATGTTCTTGTAAAGTTTATCGTCTACTTCTCTTTCCTTGATGATGCATTACTTGTAAACACATGGTGAAATAGCATTAATATCTTCACCTATAGCAATTTGTCTAAATGTGATTTTATGAAACTACATGTTTCCTGTCAATGTTGGAAGCTAATCATCATCATATGCCCTGACAAATGGTGCGGGCTTTCATGTTTCTCTACATATTATGGTTCTTGGGGCTCTAGATCAACTATATTGATGGTATTCCTTCATGCACCGTCTCAGTCCACGAGCATCATTTCACTCATATTACATTTGCTAATTGTCCATCTGATTTTTCCAGTGGTGACAATATGTTCCGATGTCTCTCTTCTCAGCACATGACCAGAGAATAGTGGTTGTGTCTTTCTTATAATCATCATCATCATCATCATCATCATCATCATCATCATCATCATCATCATCATCATCATCATCATCATCATCAAAATCATCATCATCTTCATGTGCCATGCCGATAAGCGTGGGTGGTCACGTTTCGTCAATTCACACGATCACCAGAGAATTGGATCAGCTATGTGTTCTCTCGGCCAAGCCATCCAGGTATTTAATTATCTGCCTTTCCTTTCTTCTTTTCCCATCAGTCGTGTCTGTTTTCGCCAAATTCTAAAATGTATTACTTCTCATAAAATGTCATTTTAAGACTTGGTCATTTATTTTTTTCTGTCTGTCCATTATATTATTTGCGGTTTCCTCAGAAACCACATTTCCACAGCCATTTGATGATTTGTTTTTAACTTGTCTGCTTATTGCCCATGCTTCACATTCATACACAAGTACATGTTAAATGTAGCACTTAACTCTCTTGTTCACGTTGCAATTGACCTCCTTTTATCGTTTGGTACCTTTTCAATCTTGCAAAAAGCTAACCACGTCATGGCGATACGAGTTCTAATCTCTTCAACGCACCTCTCATCAGAAGTTATGACTGTTCCGAGATAATTGTACAAATTCCGCCCAAAAAGTCGAGTAAATGTCGACAGGGTCGACTTCATTGCACCGAGTGTTATCCCATATGGATGAGTCTCTTACCGCAGCGCGGAGAGATTCGCGCAAAGCAGGAACTCCCTAGCTTCAGTGTACTCCTAATTCAATTGTTTACGAATATTGCCATTACTGTATATTCCAGTGTGGTATTTCTTTCTTTCTAGTGACGACCATAATCTGTATATTCTTACAATTTAATTATAAACTGAGATGTGCATTGCCTGCAACAACCGCATCTGCTAAATGTTGAAGATCTTACTCATTGTCTGCAATCAATAACGCAGCATCCGCATCTATAATTTTGTTGATGTTACGTCATCCGATGGCGATTCCTGTCATATCTTCTAAATGTGTAAAAACAATATTTTCACTGTATAGGGAAAACAAGATCCAGAGTCATTACACATACCGTTCGCATACCTCTCTTAATGTTGTTTGTCCATCAAGAATGATGATGACCTTTCATTTCATCCAGTGGGGTTGAAAGTATGGAGCCGTGAGTTCTAAGATGGCTGATAAGGCCAAATTTAGCTCGAAATGTTCTCTGACAATGTGGGTAAAGAATGCTTGACGTTCCAGGAGGAGGATCTCCTGCAGTAGATTTTTCTGTCCAGCCTTTTCTTCACAGCTCTTCCAGTCCTGGTTGCTTCACAAATGACTGCGCCCTTATGTAATGATGTACGCCACGAATTACGGTCTTTAGCAGCAGTCTCCCAGGTTTCAAGATGAATTCCAAACGCTTTCAGTGAGATTTTCAGAGTGTCTTTAAAGCTTTTCCTCTGGCCACCTTGAGAGCGTTTACCACAATGCAGGTCGCCGTAAAAAATAATCGTTTAGGGAGCCTGTGATCTAGCATTCTAGTTAAGTGACAAGCCCAGCGAATCTGATTCTTCATTATTAGAGTGTGGATAATGGGCATGAACGCTCTTTCTAGAACTTCAGTGTCTGGGATCTTGTCTTGCCATTTAATATTCAATAGCTTCCTAAGGTAGACTGCGTGGAAATGATTTAATTTCCTAGCATGTCGCTGATAAACAGTCCATGCTTCACAGGCATATAGCAGTGTGGATAATACAACTGCTTTATAGACTTTCAGCTTTGTTTGCAGGCTTATTCCATTTCTGTCTCATACATTATTGTACAGTCTGCCAAAGGCCGCGCTGGCCTTGGAGTTTCTCGCATTCACTTCGTCATCAATTGTGTCAGCTTGTGACACAGTGCTGCCAAGATAGGTGAATTTGTCCACAACATTTTGTCTATCACCGTTCATCTTAATATTCGGCACGGTGTAATTATTCCCTGGAGCTGGCGGGTCTTCTCCAAGTTTATATTGAGCCCAAAGTTGGCACCGGCATATAAGAAAGCTTAAACAATGTGTTGCATGTCTGCCTCTGAGTTGGCATATAGAGCGCAATCATCAGAAAACAGCAGTTCTCTGACGGTGTCGCTGCTAGTTTTGTTTTTGGTTTTCAGCCTTCTGAGATTGAACAACTTTCCAGCCATGCGGTAGTTGATGTCTATTCCAATGTCATTGTTCTCGAAGGCTTTCGTCAGCCTTCTTTCGTCAGCTTTCTGCCTTGTGTATCTTTGCTGGGATGGAGCCAGGCTCGACTGGAAAGTTGCTGGATAGCTTTGTTTACTTCCACTATGGTTGGCAGGTCATCAAGTGTATCATTAGTGGGAACTTGCGGAAGGCAGTTGATGGTTTCATCATCGAAGAAGGAAGTTGCATTTAAGATGTTGCTGAAATGCTCTGCCCAGCGTTGAAGGATTTCTTTCTTGTCGGTGACCAATGTTCCCCCATCTGCACTGAGGAGGGGAACTATGCCTGGTGATGTTGGACCGTAGACCGCCTTCGGTGAGTCATAGACGTTTTTCATATCATGTCTGTCAGCAAAGCCCTGAATTTCATCAGCTTTGCTGCTCAGCCAGGAGTCCCGCATGTGCCGAAGTTTCTGCTGCACTACTCTACAAATATTATTGAAAGCATCTTTTTTCGATGTCGACTTCGGGTCATTCAAATGTGCCTTGAGGAGAAGATGTTCCTCGCCAGCAATTGGTTGATGTCTTCAGAATTTTCATCAAACAGGTCTTTATGTTTTCGGGGGCTGGACCTAGGATTTCCATAGCAGTGTTGTAAATTATGTTCTTTAGAGCTCTCCACTCTGTTTCCGCATCATGTTTAGCTGCAGCATTGGGCTTGAGGCGATCTTCCAGCATGTTTTCAAATGACAGCTGCATTTTCTTGCTGTTTAGGCGGGTGTCGTGTATCCATTTAAAGTGTCGCCCCTGGAGTGAGAGGAATCAACACCCACATTTTATTTTAACCCCTTATCATTATCCTGGAGAAGCCCCTAGAATCCGTCTACAAAACTCCGTCAGTTTATGAACATCTCTCTCTCTCTCTCTCTGTCTCTGTCTCTCTCTCTCTCTCTCTCTCTCTGTCTGTCA
Source organism: Cepaea hortensis (assembly GCA_963921405.1). Lineage (NCBI taxonomy): Eukaryota > Metazoa > Mollusca > Gastropoda > Stylommatophora > Helicidae > Cepaea > Cepaea hortensis. The sequence goes on from OY992891.1 coordinate 90,146,440, forward strand.
CTGCTGTATCATGCCCCCCTCTCATTCATTCCCAACACAACATACTCAACAACTCAAGCTTCTAAAAATTAATAACAATTAATTTATTAAAAGAAAAGTGCAATGTATGTTAGAAGCGTATGCGAAGAATGTGTGACGTGTTCTATAATGTGTGTAGAATCGGACCCTCAGATCAATAGCACAGTCAGTTCATCCTTGCAAGGACACACCACAGCACGTTAGGTCAGCACAAGACAACCTCACCGAGTGATGTATCTCTCCTGCCAGACACTGACGTTCTTCTGTAGCTACCTGGTAATCCATCGATATGATCCTTCGAAATAGATATAGTTTATTATTTACTACTGATCATGGACCGGTTGCACACTGCACATTATAAGTCCCTATAGTTCTTAAAATGTGCAAATCTCTCTACTGTGAAAATTTCTATCACTGTTGTTGGTAATAGACTTGATCTTATCTATTGCCTATACTGTCTCAAATATAATGTCCCTTGTAATCTTTCACTGGAATCTATCACACCATGTGAATGTTACATTTAAAGTTCTCGTTTAGTTACAATTGTTCGTAGTATGTGTATCAACAAACATCACCCATCCTAGGTGAACGTTAACACACTGGAATCGTTAAATGGTTTCGCTCATCTGAGCCCTGTTTCGGTGGACCCTCCTGATCATGGGCCCATCCCAAACATTATTGAACAACTTTCTTCTTTGACGTTATTCATTTTCCGTAAGAAAAACATTTACTGTTCAACTGGTGTTCTTCCCAATCGTAGTAAACTTTCTTCAAAACTCGTGTAGAGCTTCTTCGTAACTGGCAGGGAACCTTATGCAACACCGCATTACTCCTGGATGGCATCTACAACTTGCCATAAAGACATATGTTATTTAATGTTAATTAAATCTAACACAGTAGATGCTCTCCGAATTCATAACAGCGGTACAGAAACACGTCAGCTCTAGTCAACTTGCTGGTCTACACTGACTGTAAACAAGTCAGGCTTTTGTCAAAGAGCCTGGAGTGTTCTAGTGAAGTTCTTTGAAGTCACTACATCAGATGTTCCATAGGCAGACTATCCATTTCAGAAATCTTCTCTCCCCTTTGTTTAATCAATGCAAAAGTTGCCTTCCTTGTTATGACAACCAACACAGCTAGCGTGTTTCCTGCATTCTTCCGATCGGCACATCAACCTGCCTACAAATTTCCTTCTTTTCTAGGTTCTTCTGCTCTGGGACAATTTGTCCTGGAGTAATGGTGTGACCCAGAAATTCCAGAGTTTGGTAACCAATCATGCACTTGGTTGGACGAGCTGTAAGCCTTGCTTCCTTGAGTCTATTAAAAACTCTCTCCAAGGATTGCAAATGGTCATCCAAGCTGTCACTGGAAATCAGAATATCATCCATGAATGATACAATGGACTGATCCTGTAAGGGATCTAGTAAAGTCCTCATCATGCGCATAAACACACTAGGTGCATTGCTGAGTCCAAAGGGCATGACCTTGAATTCGTAGTGTCCACTGGGTGTACTGAAAGCCAACAGTGGTCGAATCTCCGGTTTGACTGATATCTGATAGTACCCCCGACTCAGATCCACCTTTGAAAAGTACCGAGCCTTATGGAGCCTAGCGAATAACTGAGTTGTGTTCGGCAAAGGTTACACCTGAAATTGTGTATGACTGTACAGAAGTCTGTAGTCTATACACAACCGGTGTTCTCCACTTGGTTTGCGTAATAAAACTACCCCCGCATTGTATGGGGATGTGGATGGCGCAATCACGTCATCGTCCAGCAGTTTCTGTATTTCCTCCTCCAGGGCCTTTTCTTTAGAAAATGGCACTGGGTAAACCTTTTGGCTAACAGGCTGTTGGGTGGTCAAAGTCATCTCGAACTCCACCTATCTCGTTCGTCCTATTTTATCAGTCAGTATCTCCTTATGAGAATCGAGAACCTGGGTAATCCTTTCCCACTCCTGGGAAGTCAGATCAGGGTTCACTTGCACATCCCTATAGGTTTCCTGGTGTACCAAGGGATGTTCCCTGCCCTCGTTGGTTCCCACTTCAGTCTCCACTGCAACTGCCATTGCCATGAGGTGAGCTGCTTTGTCTCCGGGTCTCTCCTCGTATTTCCGCAAGAGATTGATATGGAGAATCTTCGACTTTCCCCGGATTCGGATCTGATAGTTGGTTCTGGATATCACCCTTTCCACGGAAAATGGTCCTTGCCAACCTATTTCCAGTTTGTTGTTTCCCTTTGGGAGTAGCAACAAAACTTTGTCTCCCACCTCTAGAGATCTGTCTTTAGACCTACGGTTGTAGTAAGCCGCATGACTTTTTCTGGCCTTTTTCAAATTTTGATTCGCCAGAGGCCATCCCTTGTGGAGTTTTTCTTTCAGTTTCTCCACGTATTTATAGGAAGAGATCACTTCTCCTGACGTCCCCGCTTCAGTCCAACTCCTCAACATGGCTTCCAACGGTCCTTTGATTGGACGACCAAACAGCAACGTAGCGGGTGGTAGTCCTGTTGAGCGACGAGGAACCTCCCGATAAGCAAAGAGTGCTGCTGGGACATATTCATCCCACCTATCAGGTTTTTCCTGTGCCAGTTTTACGAAGCATTCTCATCAACGTGCCGTTGAAACGCTCTACTTGACTATTGGCTTGAGAGTGGTAAGGGCTGGTATGTATGTGGTTAGAGTGGAACACCCTAAATACCTCCTCCATGTGTTTTCCACAAACCTGGGACCCATTGTCCGTCAGAATTTGATCAGGGAAGCCTAATCTGGTAAAGGCCTCCATCAGTGCGTCCGCCACTCGTTTCGAGTCAATCGTGGTCAATGGAATGGCTTCACCCCACATTGTACAGCAATCCACCATTGTGAGAATATACATGTTCCTCTTCCTAGTCCTAGGAAGTGGACCCACGATATCGATGGCTACCCTCTCGAAAGGAGAATTCATGCTGGGCTTCCCACCCAAGACTACCGGTGCTGTCCAGTGTTTCGGTGCCACCCTCTGGCACTCAGGGCATAACTTTACATACCGACGCACATCATCTGTCATTCCCGGCCAATAGTAATGGCAGGAAATTCGCTGCGTGGTGGCGGCAATACCCATGTGCCCACTAAAGGAGATGGTATGCCTCATATGAAGAATCTGGGACCGGTGAGCCTTCGGGACGACCAACTGACCGTATAGGTTGCCTCCCCTTCCTGCTCTCCTGTAGAGTATCCTATTCTTCATGTAGTACTGTCCCCGTCCTGGTGGATCAGCACTTCTGTGCAGCTTTTTGTAGCAAGGACGTAAAGTAGCATCCTCACTCTGGGCAGTTCGTAGCTCCCCCGGCAGTGGGGTAGTCACAATTTCTTCTGCCTCTTCCGTTCTCGTCTGAGAGCGAGTCTGTATTGCTCCCAAATGGATTGGCTCCCTGGGCATTCCCAGAAAGACATACCGGCAAACGAGGATTACTGGAAAAATGGGATCGGTCAATACAGCGGCCTTGATTGTGCCGGTGACATACCTTGACCCAATCTCCACGTTAGCAATGGGCAACTTCATGGCCACAGCACTCTTCTGTGCAGGCTGTATCTCCATGGTCTCACCCGTGAATTGTTCTGGATGTACCAGATCCGCAGAAATAACGGCCTCCCCGTCCAGTACTGTGTCGTACAAACACTCCACTTGACGATCGTTAACCTCTACCAATTCCACTACAGGTGGTTTTTCCTGGTCTGGAGTCGCTTCCTCGGCCTCGACCTGTTTGGTGGTCTCCACCTTAGGTTTTCCGGGGCACCCGACGAATTGAGAATCTCCTGACTTTCCCCTGCATTCAATAGCATTGTGCGTGTTTGACTTGCATTGGTTGCACCATTTCCCTGTCCTAGATTTTCTAGTGCCGAACTTGAGTGAGCTCTCCTGGTGGCGAGCTTCCTTGTTGACCTTGGCATTTTCAGTGACAACCTCCTTGGAAGTCACTTGACATGCTGCGAAGTGAGTGCTCTTAGCCTTCGATTTGCAGTCCCTCTTATTGTGAGAGGGTGACTTACAAATTGAACACCACTTCTCCGACCACGGTCGTTTTGGTGTAGAGCTTGAAGTGCTCTTGCTTCCCTCCTTCGTCTTCTCTGAACTATCCTCTGAAGTTTTTACATAAGGTTCCCCCTTTTTGGTTCCTGAGTTTTTGGCTTTCTTCTTGTCATGATTCTCCTGACTTTTGGTGTTGGTTGAAAGGTTTCCCCCTGCCTCCCCATGTACCTCGACGAACCGTTCTGCTAATTTTGTCACGAGGTCAATACGTTCCACCCCTTGTTCTCCAAGGAATGTCCTGAGAGGTTTCGACATTTGCTTCTTCAGCTGGTCGACCACCATGAGCTCTTCCAGACTCTCATAGTCATGTGCGAACCCAGCCAAATCCATCCACTTATGGGGATAGGATTTTAGACGCAAACTGTAGGCGGCAAACAACCCCCCCCCCCCCCCCCCCCGGTTCTCGTCTCGCTGCTCGAAATTTCGAATTTTCTGGTAGTTATGTGACGTAACCTCCAATCGTTTCAGCAGTGCAGTCTTCAACTCGTCGTAATTGTTCTCATGTCATGGGTATGTTCTGGAGGAATATAAAGAGGGGTATTGTCCCGTGGTAAGAAGAGTGAGAGATAGTGATCCAGAGACTGAAGGGGTTGTGTAGGCAAGGGTCAATTAGATTCCAATGCTGATGATATAGAAATAATAGAGTGTGCATGTTGATTCCTCTCACCCCGGGGACAACAGGCGACATTCCTCCTGACGATGACATAGTCAATGAGGTACCAGTGTTTCGAGCGAGGGTGCGTCCATGATGTCCTATTTCTCGTGATAAAACGGAAAATTGTGTTAATGATCAGGAGATCGTGTTCGATATAGGTCTGAAGGAGAAAGAGTCCATTGCTGTTACAATGTCCGACTCCGTACTTTCCAATGATGCCACTCCAAGAAGCGGTGTCCGTTCCTACTCTGGCATTAAAGTCCCCGAGGAGTATAAGTTTGTCTCCTTTGGTAACAGATGTTAATACGTTGTGCAGGTCTTCATAGAACTTGTTTTTGACGTCATCTTCATTTGTCATGGTTGGTGCTTAGACACTCACGATGGTTGCATGCCTCTTTCTTTTCAGCAAGGGTAACTTAATTGTCATTAGCCTGTCATTTATTATTTTTTATTCGCATATCCTTTACAGGACATCGCTGTCAACAGCAGCATCTTTCAGCTGTCTGTTGATTTCTTGGAAAAATTACGCTCAGTAGTTTGCCATTGTTTTCTGAGCGGCCGGCTCAGTTATCCCGCAAGTCACCAGCGGGGGTTGAACCGCTCCCAGATCTCGTCCGCTACGAGACTCTGCGTGATAAACGGGATTACGGAGAAAGTGTTGTAACCCCTCGGGCAGAGAGACCGGCCTGTCGTTTATAGCCTTTGGAAATCCAGCTAGTTTGCCAACCAGGGCAGACTTAATGGCAAATCCTACACCGGATTGGCGTCTTTCCTCGCTTTTCCTTCCACTCCAGAAGAATTTGTAGCCGGCACCTACTTCACAGATTTGGGCTTCTTCTGCAAGTCGTGTCTCGCTCAAGGCTGCAATGTAGATGTTTTACCTGCCCAGTTCTCTCCCAATTAGTGCTGTTCGTCTCTCTGGGCCCGACGCGCCATGTCTATCAAGAAGGATGCGTACAGTCAAAGTTCCGATTGTCAAGGGAATATGGTTAACTCTTTTAGCTTTACCTGTTTTTACTTTGTTTGTATATCGACCGCAATATAGGGTGCCCATCAACCGCGGCTAGCTGGTTAGGTAATGCTGGAGCAGATAATGTTTAGAGAACGTTTTCTAGCACCTTCCTTATGCTATGGAGATGAGCATTGCTTTCCTATAGAGGGCTACTCCGTCACCCAGAGGGCTGCAGAACCCCACTGCCGCTCTGGCCTGTAGAGGACGACCATATGGCCTGAGCCGCCTGTGTGCAGGTCTGCGACTACGACTGCCTGCGTACCCACGCCTGCCGCTTCGCCGCTCGCCCATCGCCACAGGGCTTGAAGGTGATATATGACGTTGGATGAAGAATGACTTGCGCGATGAATTGGATTAAAGTGAGGAAGGGTTGCGCAATTCGTACCTCACTCTCTCGCTTGAGTCCATCTGAGTCCATTGGCAAGACAAGTCAAGACGACTGGAGACGAATACGGGTGCAGTGGATGACCAGGCGCTCTAATTATCTTAATAAGCTGATATTAACCTTCTTCGTTATCAATCTTCATGGCAGCTCGTTGTTTCTATGTTTTTGTTTGTTGTTGTTTTTTTTTTTTTTTTTACACGTTTAAGGTCTTTCTCATCAATTTGTAGATCTGCAAGCTTATTTGCCTTGTTGACATGTCGTACTTTATTGAAAGTTTGTGTGTAGTCAATAAAGCAAATATGTAGATATGTGTTTACTTCTATAGAAGACTCAATTAAAGTTCTTATCGAATATACGGAATCTACAGTACCCTTGCCTTCTACGAACTATTTCTTATTTTGAGGGACTGCAATTTGCGTGTGGATTAGCTTTACCTAACAGTGTAACAGTGTCCCTCGGGTTCTGGCGAACCCATTCCGACTTCAGAGGTACTTGTAATTTACGTTCCCAAGTCAAGGACGACAGGTCAACATTTTAGTACAGCTGTTCGGTGCAGGGGTTGAATAGCTTACCTCGGCATCAGCACACCGGATGTTTAAGAACACGCGTTTTTACCAATTCGGCCATGCAGTCCTGATTTTTCTGTTATGATTTTGCTATCTGTGATTTTTATTCAACCACTCAGATGTGTGTGTGTGTGTGTGTGTGTGTGTGTGTGTGTGTGTGTGTATGTGTGTGTGTGTGTGTTATTTTGTTAGTGATGTCATTAATTATGTTGTGCATTAATTGTGTATACTGGGTGTTGCGTTTGTTTTCAATGTTCCTGATATGTTCCTCAAGCCATTCTTCTTTTACCTCTTTGCACAATTTCCTTGTGAATCTCTTCATATTTGCCATGGTTATTTTTGTTATTACTTGCTATTTCCATGAGTTTTAAGATGTCTTCCATCATACATTTCTCATGTCTCACCATTATCAATGTGAGCTAGTTGTTTTTGCAGCTTGGCTGACCGATTTCTTTAATATTTCCCATTGATCACGGACATCTTGAAATAAAATTTTCAGATCGGTCATTGCATCAAATCTGTTCTTTACATCTACGTTAAATGTATCTTTTATCCCCTCACTCTATAGTGCATGTATATCAAATGTTGTGTTTCTTGGTATATATTTGACCTTCGTTATTAAAAAAAAAAAATGGATATTGCTTGTGAATCTGTGGTCGCTGTAGCTGTCTACTCTAGGTCTAGTTGTTACGACTTTTAATTAAGTTATTTCGAAATCTTCTGTTGATGAGAATGTAATCAGTCTGATATCTGCACTTATGGTCATGACTCCTCTAAGTCCATATTTCCTTGGGTGTTGTTGATACCACGTGTTTCTATTAATCATATCATGCTCTTTTGCCCACTGTACAAGTCTGGAATCAGTATTTAAACAACTATTCTGGGATTGCAACGAAAGGGGGTTTCAAATGTAAACCTTCAATGTTTTTAATTTTGGTGAATATATATTCTGCAGAATAAATAAATAAATAAATAAATAGCACAGTTATCATTTTTCAATGTAGTCACCGCTGCGTTCAATGCAAGTCTTCCAAAGACGATAAAGTGTTTGGATTCCTGTCAAAACAAAATGTATTTTTGTCGCACGAGTACCCACTCAGGGGTCACTACTCGGTGTGTCTGACCCGGTCGTGAACAGTCTGACACAGAATTCACGCCGTTTTAAAATGTCCTACTCCACTCATACACTTGCTGAACTGACAGACATGCATCGCCATACTAGACCTTCATTCGTCTATAGCTTTCTGCAGGTTTCACCTCTTTATGTATTTAAACCCCCCCCCCCCCCCCCCCCCGAAAAAAAGAGCAACGGATAACAAAACGCTGCTCCTCTTTGGTGCACGTAAAATGTGGGGCGGCCATCTTTAAACTGACCTTATGAAGTCACCGTGTTTGTCTGCACCGTGATGTCATGTGTATAACACTCTTGACATCCCTAACAACAATATTGACATATTACAAGACAGTCGCATGGTTATTGCAATTTCGGTCACACCTTTAATGTTGTCATATGAATCCCCCTCGTACAACTGATCCACATCTCGTGTAGTTTTCAAACGGTGGATATCATTTTTTCTAGAAACACCATACATATTTTAGTGCATATTTTTCAACAAGTAACATATTGTAGGGCAAGCAGCGGATTCCATGTGCATTTCTGGTCGGTAAAAACCCCAACCTAAGAGTAGACTGGGAAAGTGCTGCTATGTATAGACTGGCAATGAATGAATCACCCAAATAAACGAGAAGTAGATTGTGAGCTTTACTGAAACACGACTACAAGAGACAAATTGGACGTTGCGGCCAAAGCCTTCGTCAGCACAGGACAAACAAATACAAACCAACACAAAACTACATGAAACACACTATGACAATATTAAACTATTAAACTAATTAAAATTAAATGTACTCATCTGAATACCGTGTCCTAGCTTGGTATAGTATAGTATGCTATGTATAGACTGGGAAACCCGTCGGGGAATTCTTGTTAATCGAATTCTTGAGAATACGCATCTTTACATTTTTTATAAACTAGGGGAGGAATATTTAATAGTATTCAACATAACTCACCTCTTCTCAGGACTAATAACGTTATTCAGATGCTAAGCGTAATATTCGTGAATCTCGAATAATCTCTGGTCCGAGGTCATAAATTACATTTTGCGGGGTAGATCAGCGAGACACTGTAGCGGATCCCCGTCGTCATCCTATGTTGTCTGTTTGCCAGTTGCACAACCAGTTGCTACAGTGTTACTTATCATTAATCCAACCAGTTGCTACAGTGTCCATTCATTCATTTAGTAGCATGTCCTTTGCAGAACCTCGCTCCCATAACAACCTTCTGGAAAACCTCTCGACCATAAGCAAGATGTCCCGCGTCCGATACACCCATGTGGAGATCATCCGCCACATCCTGTACCCATCTTCTCTTTGGCCTTCCTCTTCCTCTCTTCTCAGGCAAATACCCCTCCATTACTGTTTTCTCCAAACTTTCGTGACGTTTCAAGTGACCAAAATATTTCAATTTTCTTTGTTTTATCGCCATTAATAGCCAACCTTCTTCAATATTCAGCTCCTGAAGAATGAATACATGTGTTCTTTTCTTTACCCAAGATATTCTTAGAACTCGACTATAACAGATATATTCAAAGGCCTTTATGCGCTGTTCAACTTGTTTAGTAAGTATCCAGGTCCCATATGCGTATGCTGCAATGGGAAAGATGCATGCTCTTAAAAACGTGATTATTGTAGTTCTGTCTGTCCCATTCCATAATTTATTCAGCTGTTTTTATTTCAGTTGTTCAGTCATTGAAGAGTAATTGATAGTCGTCGTTTAATTTCTTTCATTGTGTCACCGTTGTTGGTAATCAATGACCCAAGATATTCAAAATGTTCCACCACCTCCAATTTTCCCTCATTAACATATATTTATTTCTCCATTGTAGTTTTATGTGTACGCATTATCTTTGTTTTTGCTATGTTAAGATATAAGTTTTGATTTTCACTATTCAATAGGGTTAAGGCTATTAGGTTTTCTATACCAGTATGTGTTGTTGATAGCAATACTGTATCATCAGCATACCGAATCTCTGGTATGTCATGACCACCTATATTTTATGGCATCATATAGCTCCCTGTTTATATCATCTCTTACATTTCTCATTATTTTTTCGGCGTAAAGGTTATACAAATAAGGGGGTTTGCGGACATCCCTGACGGACTCCTTGCTTGATGTCGAACCAATCTGATGTTTCGCCATCTATTCTAACCGCTGCTTGTTGGTCTGGATAGAGCATTTTTATGAGTTGTATTACATGTGGTGCTGGGCTCCCTAGCCGAGAAGTTAGCAGCTTTCTCCGTAACCCCGAATAGTCTCGTGGCTGACGAGAGCGAACGAGAATTGGAAGCGGTTCGAGTCGCTCCAGTGACTTAGGAGAGTATGGAGCCGGTCGCTCAGAAAGCAATTGCAAACTATTGAGCGTAATCTTGCAAGGAAATCAACACACAGCTGAAAGATGCTGATGTTGACAGCGATGTTCTGTAAAGGATATGCAAAACATCTGTCTATCACATGAGGTGGAAAGTCTATATTCCTCATGATTTCCCAAAGTATCTGATGTTGTACATAGTCAAATGCCTTTGAATAATCCACAAAACATGAGAATCGGTTTAAATTAAATTATCTGCACTTCTCTATTATTAAACGCATATTGAGAATGTGATCTCTTGTTCCTCTTCCTTGTCTAAATCCAGCTTGAACCACGTTAATTTCTTCTTCCATTTTCTTACCAAGTCTTCACATTATGATTATTAGTAGAATGTTACTTGCATGACTTATCAGGGCAACAGTTCTATAGTTGGTGCATAATTTCAGGTTACCCTTTTTTGGTATTGGAATGAAGATAGTTCTCTTCCAATCTTTTGGCAACATACCATATTTCCATATCTTTTTACATAATGCGTGATATATGCGTATGCTTTCTTCTCCTCCCGCTTTAAATAGTTCAGCTGGTATCTCATCACATCCAGGTGATTTACCATTCTTCATGTTCTTTATTGCCCATTCAATTTTATCTAATGAGGATTCAGGTTCTGTATCTGCTATCATTGGCTCATGTAACTCATGCATATCCTCTCTGTCACTCATATCTTACATTCCACTGCAGTACTCCTGCCATATTTCTAGAATTTGTCTAGCTTCTGTTAAGGTATTCTCCATAATGTCACAGATAACGTTCATTTGAGGTTGAACATTTCTTGTCAATAACTTAATTTCTTTAACATTTCATAATCTCTTCGAGTCTTATGATATTGCTCTATTCTGGTACATATTGATTTTTGTCCTTTCATGAGTTCTTTCTTATTTCTCGAGTTACAGTGTCATTTACCATTGATCCCACCAGTTGCTACAGTGTTATTTACCAACGATCCAACCAGTTGCTACAGTGTTACTTACCATTGATCCCACCAGTTGCTACAGTGTTATTTACCATTGAACCAACCAGTTGCTACAGTGTTATTTACCATTGATCCAACCAGTTGCTACAGTGTTATTTACCATTGATCCCACCAGTTGCTACAGTGTTATTTACCATTGATCACACCAGTTGCTACAGTGTTATTTACCATTTATCCAACCAGTTGCTACAGTGTTATTTACCATTGATTCCACCAGTTGCTACACTGTTATTTACCATTGATCCCACCATTTGCTACAGTGTTATTTACCATTGATCCCACCAGTTGCTACAGTGTTATTTACCATTGATCCCACCAGTTGCTACAGTTTTATTTACCATTGATCCCACCAGTTGCTACAGTGTTATTTACCATTGATCCCACCAGTTTCTACAGTGCCATTTACCATTGATCCAACCAGTTGCTACAGTGTCATTTACCATTGATTCAACCAGTTGCTACAATGTTCCTTACTAGTAATCCAACCAGTTACTACAATGTTCCTTACATTAATCCAACCAGTTGCTACAATGTTCCGTACCATTAATCTAACCAGTTGCTACAATTTCCTTACCATTAATCCAACCATTTGCTACAGTGGTACGTACATTTAATCTAAAAATTTGTTGCAATGTTAATTGTAAGTACTCCAATGAGTTGGTACAGTTTTAATCACCAGTAACCGTAGAAGAACAAAATGTTTACAGGACATCGCTGTCAACATCAGCATCTTTCAGCTGATTGTTGATTTATTGGCAAGATTACGCTCAGTAGTTTGCCATTGCTTTCTGAGCGGCCGGCTCACATACCCCATAAGTTACCGACGCGATTCGAACCACTGCTGATTCTCACCGTCGTCACGTTACTTACGAGAGTATACGAGATTACGGAGAAAAGTTGCTAACCTCTAGGCCATGAAGCTGGTAACCGTAGCAGAGTTTACAATATAACCAGCCAGTAACCTTATCAATTGGTACAATGTTACGGCTACGTAGTGTGTAAACTGGCAAAATTTCGAGTTAAAAATCTCCCCAAAGTATTTCAGGATCCTCGCCTGTGCTACGGATTTCATACACTGAGCTGAGATTCTCCGGACTCTGGCTTGAGTTAGGAGGAGAACGGAGCACTTATGGGTTACACCCGTGTGCCGTGATGTTGATCCGTCGACTAAACTAAACTATCAGAAAGACACTTAATATCGAGACATGGATTTGTCAACACTCCCGGTTATAGCTGTTATTGGGTGTTTGAGTAGTGACCTACAGATCCGATGTTCTTGGAACCAAGGTGGTGAATCCAATTGATACGGTTCTTCTTTTTAGGGGTTGTAGAAAGCAAGGATATTATATCAACATGGCGAACGATTCGGCCACCAAAAAAAAACCTAGTCTTTTGAAATATCACGTTTATGAATAAGGCCTTTGATCTGATTAAACCACCATCGACATAATGCTATCATGGCTAACATTTATATGAAGGTGGATCATACCACAGTTGAATCAGATGATTGGCAACAGGCAGTAATAGTTGCAATATTGAAAAAGAAAGGCAATATGAGAGATTGCGAAACATACAGAGGTATATCACTCCTGGGCCATATATGGAAAATGTGTGCAAAACTATTGGAACACAGATCTAGACCCATAGTTGAACAATAGTTAAACAAAGTACAATTCGGTTTTCGGAGAGGTAAAAGTTGCACTGATGCACTATTTACACTTAGACAAATATTTGAAAATACTATCGAATATAGTGACCAGCAGAATATTGTGTTTGTAGATCAGGAAAAGGCTTTCGATAGAGTAGACAGATACAAATTATGGACCATCCTTGAAGACTATGGGATACAAGGGCAACTGCTAGAAAACATCATAGCCATGTACCACTCGAGCCAAAGTGCATTAAGAACACAAGAAGGTATATCAGATATGTTCACAGTCAATACAGGAGTGAGGCAGGGATGTGTGCTTTCTCCCCTGCTATTCAATATCTACATGGACAGAATTTCCAAAGAAGCAAGTCTCGACAGAACAGATTCGGAAAATTTAGAATTCTTTACTCCAGATGAAACAACTGATCCACAGGAAATAAATGAACTTCTATTTGCAGACGATCAGTGCCTGTTTTATAGCGACGAGGGTAGACTACAACATCATATTAATAATCTGAGTTCAACCTGCAGCAGATACAATATGAGTATAAACACAGCCAAAACCGAAGTAATGCGAGTTAGCAGATCGCCGTGCCCACTAACTATACAGATAAATAACACAACTCTGAAACAAGTTAAATAATTCAAATATCTTGGAAGTATGATCTGCCATGTGTCGCGTACAGATATGGATTATCGGGAAGTGAAAAGATCAAGTGCAGCGCACATTGAACGCACACGCGCTGACTTAGAAACGATGATATGAAAAAACAGACAGACAGAGGACGACAGAGATCAAGAAAGGACGGCAAGAAGGAAAATCATCACGACAGAATTATGAGAGGCTAATTGTTAATGGTCAACATCTGGAAGACATAACTCAAGTATATGATGAAGGAACATCCGAAGATATCCACCGAGAACTAATAGAAAAGATCAATAGCGGAGGAATGAAATATGAAGCACTAGTAGGATTAATGGGTCGTTATCTAAGTTAACTGATTATGGAAAAGTCACCTTGCGAATAGTTCAACAAGCATCTGTGGCGTGAGTAGGATAGTTATGGACATACAACGTAAGTGTTAACTATAGGCGTGTGTGAAACAGTGCAATGACAGGCTTGACGATAATTTTGAATCTGGTTGAAAGGGACAGAACGAAAGGACACAATGGAAATGCGAATATGGTTAATCAATGGATTACCTGCATGTTGTGTGATTCTATGGGATACTGCCCCTATAATAAAGACTATATCAAATTAGGACGCACTTGTCCGGCGTTGTTTTATAAACACTTTACGAGTTGAACTGTTGATATAGTTACTTACGTTCAGAGCCAGTAACCTGGACAAAACGAGTCAATTATACCATCGATTGAATAAGAATAGAGAGTAAACAAGCTAGTGATGAAACAAGCGTAGAATCTAAAGAGAAAATGGCAATTCACATCATGGCATGATCACAGAAGGTGGCAGATTGGACAGAGAAATCGAAATCAGATGTCAAAAAGCTAGTGCACTAACATATCAATTATCACCCTTCTGAAACATCCAAATATACCCATGTCCGCAAAACGACAGATAACAAACAGCATATTCACACCACCCCTATGCTCATAATCATCATCAAGTGCCCTGACAGTTGGCATAGGCGTTCATGGCTCTCCACAGATCTCGGACTTTGGTTTTCTGGATCAACTCTGCTGCTGATATTCCTCCGTGCCACCGTCTCAATCCATCCAGCATCATTTCTCTTGGTCTGCCTCTGCCTCTCGTCCCCTCGATCTTTCCAGTTGTCGCGATGTTCTCCAATGCCTCTCTTCTCATTACATGATCAAAGAAAGCGGTTTGTCTCTTACTTATTGTTGTATATAGTGTTCTAGTTTCATTAGCCTATTTTAGGCAGTCGTCGTTAGTTACTCTGGCAGTCCAAGGAATTATTAACATTCGTCTCAGGAACCACATCTCTGTTGCTTCTAATTTCTTCTTAATTTGTTCATTTACATTCCACGATTCATTGCCATACAGCAAAACTAGTTCTACATAGCATTTAAGCACTCTCTTTCTTACACTCAGCGATAGTGACCTATTGCACAAGATACTCTTCATTTTCTTAAATGCGGCCTTTGCCTGCCCTATTCTGCTCTTAATCTCTGTTGTACATCTTCCATCTGATGTTATAAATGTCCCTAGGTATCTAAAATTATCCACTTGGTTAAGAATTTTTCCTTCTATTTCTATGTCACATTTTGGTGTCACCATTTTCTTTGATATTACCATTGTTACTGTTTTCTTGATATTCAAGGAGAATCCTTTCCTTGCACTCTCTGTTACTACAGTGTCCAACATATGTTGTAGGTCTGTTGATTTATCTGCCACCAATACTGTGTCATCTGCATAGCGTACATTATTTATATTATAACCTTCAACTAGTATTCCTGGCATCTCTTTGATCTCTCTCATTATTACTTCGCTATATAGGGAGAAGAGATCTGGTGACAAGACACATCCCTGTCGTACTCCTAGCTTTATGTGTTCGTAACTACCCTCTTTATTTCCAATTTTAATTGCTGCATTTTGGTTCCAGTAAATATTCTTTATTATTCTTAAATCTTTCCCATCAATGTTGATATCTTCCAACATTTTAATCAGCTCATCATGTTTTACTTTATCAAATGCTTTAGTATAATCTATGAAGCATAAATATATGTCTTTCTGTTTCTCTATTGACCTTCATATTAGTGTCCGTAATGTATATATTGCATTGTTTGTGCCCTTTCCTTTCCCCAAATCCCTACTGTTCTTCACTAATTTCCATTTTTATTTTCTTTCTGGTTCTTCTCATTATGATTCTGAGCAGAAGCTTAGTGATATGGTTTATGAGGTTAATTGTGCGAAAATCTTCACATTCAATTGCTCCTGGTCTTTTTGGTATAGCTATAAAGACAGATTTCAGCATATCACTGGGTAGATATCCACTGCTGTAAATATCATTTAACATTTTTGTTAATATATCTACTCAAAATTCTCCCAATACTTCTAATTCTTCTATTGTGATTTCATCTGGTCCAGCTGTTTTTCCTTTCTTCATATATTTCATAGCGTCAGCGACTTCTTCTTTTAGAATAGGTGGACCTTCTAAGTTACTTTCTTCTGTTAATTCTTCCCTTTCCCCACCATATAATTCTTTTATATACTCATTCCACCTCTTCATTATATCATCTTCCTTCAATAATATATTTCCTGTTTTTGATTTAAAACACCCTGTATTTATTCGTATTTTTCTTCCCCTGAGCTCGCTGATTTGTCTGTGCATATATTTTGTATCTTTAATGGCATTTAATTCAATATTTTTGCACTGTTCATTTAACCAACTTTCTTTTGCCTTCCAACATTTATCTTTTATTTCTTTATTTATCTTAGCGTATTCTTGTTTGTCATTTTTACTCTGTTTTCTTTTGTCCATCAGCATTAAGATTTCTTCATTCATCCATTTTTTCTTAGCTATTTGACTTCTCTCCGGTAATATTTCTTTGCTAGTTTGATGAATGGAGTCCCTTAACATTTCCCATTGTTCATTTATACTCTGTATTTTAGCTATTGCATTGTACCTATATTTCACAGTCACTATGTATTGTTCTTGAATTTCTTTATCTACTTTCCGAACCTCTTTATTAAGCCTCATGTTCCTAACCATTTGTTTCCCTCTCTTTAATCTTACTTTTATTTGTCCACATAGTGGTACATTATCACTATTACAGTCGGCGCCATGCATTGTTTTTACATTAATTAGAGCATTTCTAAATCTTTTATTAATTAGTATGTAGTCAATTTGGTTGCGTTTTTTCTGATCAGGGCTTTTCCATGTGTGTAGTCGTCTTTTATGGTGTTTAAACCACGTGTTTCCAATTATCATTTCATTGATATTTGCCCATTCTATTAACTTTTCCCCTCTTTCATTTCTTGTACCTAAACCATAATTCCCCACTACATTCTCCATTTTCCCCTTTCCTACTTTTGCATTAAAATCTCCAAGTATTATTTTTATTTCCTGTGATCCAATTTGAGCCATCGCCATTTCTATTTCGTCGTAAAAGTGTTGTATTTTTTCATCTCTACTGCTTGTTGTTGGTGCATATACTTGTATAATATTTATATCTATTGGTTTGCCTTTGATTTTGACCAAAATAACTCTATCTGAAATACACCAGTATCCAATAAGTTACTTGGCTGTTTCTTCGTCCAAGTATTATTCCTACACCTTTTTCATGTGTATCCCCTCCAGAATAAATTATTGTGTGGTTGTCAGCTATAATTTTGCCCGATCCCTTCCATCTCATCTCACTAACGCCTAGTATATTCATATTCATGCTATCCATTTCTCTTAGAACATTGTTCAACTTTCCTAGCTCATTTAATGTCCTAACATTCCATGTTCCTACTCTAAATTTATTTATTTAATTTATGGTTTTGCCATCAGTAGCTGGATGATGGTCTGGTGTCACCTGTGGCTCATGACTGTCCCTACCGGACGAGGATGTCCTAAACCAGCCATTAATGTCGTTCCCTAACTCTGATATATGTTTTGCCATGAAGTCTTGGGAAGATAATGTGGTGGTTTTCCCTTGCCTTCCACATTCACATGGTGGTCTTTTACCTCTGCCTTTGACAGCCATTTCCGACTCTAAGGACAAGTTAGTGCCCTGCTCTGCTCAGCTGGAGAGTTGTCCACTTATTCCGGTGGATACTCGGTCCCCAGAGCTGTGTTAGCCACACCGTAGTGTGTTTTCATCCTCTACCGCGGGGAGGTGCAGTTGCGATTTTCCCTTCATAAAGTTATGGTCTCTGACCAAAACTCTCCAGTACTTTTTAGAGGACTATCTATGCTACCAATCTCAAACCTGGACTTTATCCAAATTACACCTTCGCAAAATCAACACCTGCGAAATGAGATTCCTGAGGAGAGCTGCCAACTTAATAATCCGAGACCGAGTAAGAAATGCTATTATCAGACAGACTGTGGGATCAACACCTTGTGCCCCATTTATTGAAAGACAGAAGATCAAGTGGTTTGGCCATGTCGTTAGAATGCAGCACCAACAACTACCATCACTGGCCTTACATCAAAGATCATCTGCCACGAGACCACGAGGACATCCAAGAAGAAAATGGATTGACGACATCAAGGACATTGTACAACCACGCGGAATGACACTATCCAGCGCCGCCCACCGAGCGCTGGAACGCGAATTATTCCTCCCCACGACGCTTGACGGCAGAAGTGGAAGATGATGAGGATGTTGATGTTGATGATGATACCACAGTCGTTCAATAGCCAAATAACAAACGGTACAACATAATATATAACTGTAATTATGGCTACTACCTTACTCGGCGATCACCTTTATGATCTAACCACGCAAATTTACCTATGTGTTCCTGAGGAAGATTCCAATTCCAATTCCAATTTTCAAAACAAAAATTCCAAATTCGGCCTCGTTCAATCTGCCTCCTCAGCTGTGATTATTGTTGAGGTCCGTGGTTTTTGTGGGTTCACTCACCCTAACTCTTGTCTTGTGAGTCCTGTCTCGGACTGGTTTTGTTGGTTTGTGTCTGTGACGTCAGCTAGGGTGTCGTTCGGCGGCTATCGTTTGTGCTCGTCTGTTCTTGTGGTTCTCTTTGAGGGTACAAGCTTCTGGCTCGTCCGGGTACAGTCCTAATAAGGACTTTTTATTCGGTCTTTTTGTCTCCTTTTTTGTGTAGTTTATGTAGGAGCTTTTCGACGTTTCTGAGGAAGATCTCGATTGGAGAATATTTATATGCTAACGTATGTGAAAGTGATTGGCTGAGAAAGAGGTGCTTATTATTTCAATAGACATATTTGTGTGTGACAATTTGAGAAAGAACTTTGTGTTATCAAGTCTTCAACCATTCGTTGTAATTCGAAAAAATATTGATCCCACAACCACATCTTTAAGAAGAGTGAATAGGTTATCTTGATGCCGGCTCAGACAGAGTGTTACTTGTGAAGTTGAGTGGAAGACCTTTTGATGTCAACATCATACAGGTTTATGCACCAACAGCAGACAGTAGTGATGACAGCGTTGATGAATTTTATAATGATTTAGAGAAAGCCTTCAAGAAATGCAAGAATTCTGAAGTGTCACCGCCTCACTTGCACATTTAGTAAAGGGCTGCAATTCCAGCCCAAGGGAAACCATTGAGTCGAGCAGGACCCGAGTAATCTAGAACCTTCTCAAAAGAGATGGTCACCAAGTCCATGATTCCGTGGACACTGATGTGGCCCGCCTAATGCGGGGTCCACGAGGAACTCGGACAGAGTTACCGCCCTTGTCGAGTTAGGACACGCGGAGACCGGCAGAGGACAGACGGACTTGAGAGAGGCAACAGGGCCTGCCTTTGAGGGACTCTATAGATATCAATAGATATATAGACATAGGCTAGATAGTTTGCTAGACTGTTAAATGATACTTATGTGTTTGATGTTTACTATTTGGGAGATGTAATAGAGCGCGGGTCTGTTTACCCACTGCGCCAACGCATACTGTATATGTAAATACAATAAATATTCGATCTCATAACGAACAGATTTATTGTTGCCTGTATGAACCCAAGTTTAGTTATCTAGATACGAGCAAGACTATGATGGGTTTTTTGGGGGCTAGTTTTCCGGTTTTGGCATAGAATGTTTTCTTAAAAACCTATTAAATGCCATGTAAAATTAATTATTTAATCATATCACATTGATTTTTGATAACACATTGATTTGTTTAAATCAAAGAAATTGTTAACGTTACAAGGTTACATAAAACTAGTAGCTATCTAGCGATAAAATAGAAGTAATCTGAGTCCCTCGGCAATGTCTCACCATTGCCTCCACAGCGCCTCTTTATTTTGATTCTGTAAACAATTTTTTTTTTGACATGTTACTATTTTGACATTTTTTTTTGTGACAGTCACTAATGTATTCTCGCTCCACGAGCAGATTGTTCCGCAACAAGTGCCGCGTCCAACCGATGAAACCTTTCCCACAGTAACGAGAGTGCAAGATAACATCGAGGAGCTTCAAAATTCAGAGCTAAGTTTCACCTCATACTCATTGTACTTCTAAGCTGTACTTCTCATGTTTCATCAATGTATTATGTTGTTTCATATTGATTTGGTTGCATATTCATGAACTTTTCACCAATATAACCTTGCATTTTGATTTACACATTAATAAGTAAGGGAGTTAACAAAATTTTCGAGTACACAAGATTTTTTCTAAGGGATTTAACTCTAGAAACATTACATACAAGTAAAACACAAAATGTCTTCCATAGATAAATGCATTGAGCAAGGAATAAAGTTAGGTTATAAAGAAGAAAAACTGTCAGAATGGGCACAGAAAACACACGCAGAAAACGTTGCCCGTGAAGAAAGAGCGATAGAACGAGAGGAAAGGAAACTTCAAATGGAAGCCGAAGAAAAGAAATTGCAGATGCAAGCCGAAGAAAAGAAATTGCAGATGCAAGCAGATGAAAAGAAATTGCAGATGCAAGCAGATGAAAAGAAATTGCAAATCGAAGCCGATGAAAAGAAATTACAAATGCAAATACAAGCAGATGAAAAGAAAATACAATTGCAGGCTCAAGAGAAACAGATGGAGCTTGAGGCCGCCGCCAAACAGGCCCAACTAAATGCCAAGACACAGATTAAACTAAAACAGATGGAAATGGAGGCCAACGCAGAAATATCAATAAATAAGTTAAGAAGCAAAGAAGAAGAACAAAAATATAATAAATATAAAGGTCTCGTGAAGGCTTTCTGTTCTGGAGATTCCATCTCCGCTTACTTAGAAAATTTTGAATGTCTCATGTCTCATCATAAAATCAGTAAATCAGATTGGGCATTTATTCTAATGAGAAATTTGGCTCTTGAACCACTAAAAGTAATAGAAACAATACCACAGGAAATGCGAAAAGACTATGAGTACCTAAAACAACGCATTCTCCAACATTTTTCTTTAGACACTGCAGGTTACCAACAACAATTTGCCAAATTATCTCCACAACCAAACCAAACCTTCATAGATTATGTCAGTACAGTCCAAGACATATGCACAAAATGGATTAACTCGGCTAAAACCAACAATAGCCATGATAAACTTAAGGAACTAATTATAATAGATAAAATAGTTAGCACCATCCCCACACCTTTTGCCAAGTTCTTAAAACAAATGGATTATAAGAGCATTCAGGAAATCGAAGCGAAAGGAAATGCATTTTTTACAGCAAACAGGGATATTTTTCAACATAATATAAGTCACAATGATACAGCAGCTGCAGTAGTGAACACCAAATACTCCAAACAATCACAGAGCAGATTTAAACCACGATCCAATGTCGGTAAAGTAGTAAGGTGCCAATATTGCAATTTTCATCACGACAGTTACGGTATGTGTGACAAATCACCCACCTACCCTGAACACCTCAAAAAGATGGTAGAGAAGCAAACAGCTAAACGCATGGCTTACCACAGAGCAATTAAATGTTATTTCTGCAATAGCTGGGGTCACTATAATAAAGATTGTCAAGGCCGAAAGTTATTGAAACAGGCCAATGCGGCATTAGTAGAAACGTCGACTGACGAAGAGCTTGAGTCACTAAATGAATGTGAAAATCAACACGACAATGAAAGCGAGCTTGGGAATGCTGTACACGTCATCAACACCATAACAGACAGTAAGTGCAACACCTGTACAAAGTTCCAACTGGACACAACACTACATTGTGGTCACATTATCCCAATTGCAAATGAAATAGCTAACGCTGCCTTATCATCTACAGGCAAGCTAGTTTTTTATACAGGGTTTGTTAACAACAAAAAGGGCACATTAATTCGTGATTCCGGCGCAACTCTCTGTGGGGTGAGGAGAACATTAATAGACGCTAAAGACTACACAGACAAACATGTGACGTGTCGCACATTTTCAGGTACAATAGAGAAATACCCCCTTGCTTTGGTCGAAATTCAAACACCGTTCATATCGGGGCGAGTATTGTGTGCTATCCTTGAAAATCCCGTCGCGGATATTATACTTGGTAATTTACCCAACATACAGCCATGCTCTGAAACAGAAATAAAAAGGTGGGAGCAAAAACACGGTATCCACCACAGAAATAGCAACACAAAAGAGAAACACCATTCTTGCTTGTCTCAAACTGCCAAAATACCAAGGGAGACAACCACTGAGGTAATTCAGGAAGAATTTACCGAGGTGTACAATGCAGGGGCGGTCGAATCAAGAAACGATACGACCGAATTAAAACCTCGAATTGAGGATGCGACCAAACTACCAAATACCGAACCTGTAAATGTGCAACAAAACACACAACACACAAACGCAATAACACGACAGACAACCCACAAAACCAACACCGACCAACTACAGGAATCATTAGAAATAGTACCGCCAAACTCAACTAACATCAATTTTGGAAATGAACAGAAAAATGACCCTACACTAGCACCATACTTTAAGTTAGTAGGCCTTAAGCCAAAATTAACAAAGAACGCATCGTGGACATTTAGGCTACAGAATATCATCTTAACCAGATTTTACACAACAAACCACACCACGACACAGCAAATAGTGTTACCACAAGCACATCGAGACAAAGTGCTAAAATTAGCCCATGACTCCCCTTTTGGAGGTCATATGACATACGAAATGACCAGGGCTATTGTCCTGACCCAGTTTTATTGGCCAAAGTTCGACCAAGACATTAAAACCTTTTGTACATCTTGTGTTATATGTCAGAAACTGGTCAATAAGGGGAATAATCCTACTGCATTCTTTTTAAATAGAAACTTGAAATTATCCCATGTAAATATGTTGAAACCATATTATGTTAGACAGGACAATGAGACAAATGAACTGACTCAACGAACTGGTGACGGACACGAAACGACAATTTCTCAACGAAATGACACCTCGACAAACGAAGCATCGTTAACGACACACTCTTACGACAACGAAAACGACGAAGACATATGTACATTACCGACAATCTGTGATATCGACATCGACGACAAATTTGACGACATATTGACAACTATTGATCTCGACGACGACGACAATGACATTGAAGACAATTTACAAACAGTGGCATCTGTGGTAAATCAGACAGACGTGGACAACACTGAAATCCCTGTACCAATCATGACTGACGACGGAAGTATAAATGACATACATATCTCTGACACTTTGACACAACAACAGCGACAAGACATTTTGACTATCCTCGACGAATATAAATCTATCTTTTCTAACAAACCTGGACGCACTGATAAAATAACACATTCAATTGTGCTGACAGATCTGAGACCGGTCAAATGTAGACCATATTCTATTCCTCTCCATTACAGATCTAATTTAGATAAAGAAATTTTAGATTTAGAGAAAAATGGCATTATTCAAAAATCGATGTCTCAATATTCGTCACCGATTGTTCTGGTGAAGAAAAAGGACCAGACAATTCGCTTGTGCATTGACTATCGAGTATTAAATACAAGAACAACAACGGATGCAGAGCCAATGAACAGCTGTGAGGATCTTATCTTAAATATGGCTCAATCATCCTTATTTTCTAAGACCGATTTAGCTAAAGGATATTGGCAAGTTCCATTACACCCTTCTTGTAGACATATAACAGCATTTGCAACACCTCTCGGCTTATACGAATGGCTATATCTTCCGTTTGGGCTCAAGAACGCACCGGCCACATTTGTAAGACTAACAAGATTGTTATTACACGGAATTAATGACGTAGTTGCTTATATTGATGATATATGCATCCATTCTTCTGATATGACTTCTCACTTACTCACCCTTAAACAAGTCTTCCACCAAATCTCTCTTTTTGGACTTACTATCAAACCTTCCAAGGTTGAAATAGGTTATACACAAATAGACTTCCTTGGTCATAGAATTTCTGAAGGAAAATTATTGACTGATGATAAAATTGTTTCCAAGATCCTTAAGCTAGAAGTACCTACCACAAAGAAGCAAGTTAGAAGTTTACTAGGTCTGATTAACTATTATTCGAAATTTATTCCACATTGGGCAGAATTAACCTCAGTCTTTTCTGATATATTAACTAAAAATCATCCATCAAAAATTTGTAAAAGTACCAGCTTAGATGATGCAATGTGTAAATTGAAACATATTTTTTCTAATCCACCAGTCTTACGATTACCCAACATAAATTTACCCTTTATTTTGACCACAGATGCGAGCGCTATCGCAATAGGAGGATGCTTGATGCAGGAAATGGATGGCATAAAACACCCAATTCTCTATGTAAGCCGCAAACTAAAGAAGGCTGAGACTCGTTATGCCACAGTTGAATTAGAGTGTTTGAGCCTAGTGTTTTGTATATTGAGATTATCAAAGTTCCTCTTAGGGAGTCACTTTGTGGTCCTCACTGACAGTTCGCCATTATTGGTCCTTAACCAGGGGTCGCCTAAAAACCATCGGCTACAAAGATGGTGTCTTCTACTTCAAGATTTCGACTTCGAAATCCGCCACATCAGAGGCACCGACAACATTGTGGCTGACCTTTTGTCACGGCAGGTGAATGCGCCAGTAGAATGACTCTGATCACATCGACCATTAGCCATACTATAAACTGTGATACTTTTAGTCGGTTGCATATTACAGTGGAACTCTACACCTGCTAGAGTACTCTCAGTGATTAGTTGAATTACGACACCCAAGAACATGATACGTTACTTTGAGAACTATACCATCAAGTGCCTAAGCGCTAGAACGATTCCAGCAAGAAACAGTAACTGTGTTTGTGTCAACCAATAAGATCAACCAACGAACTAACTCCGAATTCTGTAAGAACTCGTTATATAGGACATTAAGAACATGCCATACTTGCTGTTACTACGTAACTTTACAAACAGCCGAAACAGAACCCCATCGACTACGACACTCAAGAGACAGCCATACTAGCTTTACCATTCATGGCATAACACGCTAGCGACAGGAGGACGACGCGCACATCATCGTTGGATTTAATTAATTAATTAGTTTAGGATTAAATATGTATTATATTTCCATTATTGTTGTATATAAATTGTATTCACCTGTAATTTGTACATATTCGACATTAATATTACAGGCGGTACCATTCCTAAGCTAAAGAACCGTCCTATACAATTGTCTCTATTTAAATTATAACCCATTTGTGAGTCATCGTGCAAGAAGTACGTATTTTCTTAAAGGGCAAATATCGCCTAGCCCATTTTTCTAAGGGCAATAACACTTACCTCAACTTTAATTATATATTTTAACCAAATACTATTTTTAATGAAAAATGAGTGAATGACTGTGTGAATGGATTAAATGAGAGAACGATACACTTGGCGGACAAATTGTACGCAAACCGTATTTATTTTAATTTGTCTGCGTCTTTCATGTAAATTGTATGACTTGTCTAATTTGTGAATACATGTGTAGTACTTAGTTTAATAGTGAGTTAATATACTTAGCTTAGCAGTTAGGATACATCTAAGCACCACTACTTGGAATGCCTGTTCATGTATTGCACACAGTGCAGTAGTTCATGATTGAGGTTATCCCAACTCGTGACGCTTGGAAATACGCCACACATTCAGCACACACAGTACACAAACCTTAAAACTCAACACTATCAAGTTAAAATACAGTCACTTTATTAGAAACATCAACTTATTAGTCAAAGCACACTAACAAGCCAACAGGGACACTTGTAGTATGAGGGGGATAAAAGAACAAGGTAACTACATATTTAGCATTATATAACATACGGGAGTAAAAGTGTATAGAAATACACACACAGATCAAGATTTGAAGGTGTACTTATTTAGCCAAGACTTCGGTCTTGTTAACCCTCTATTATATAGGGGTTATTTGTCTGGGTACCATTTCGGGTACTATGAGAAGGGCAAGTTGTAAATACAACTACTAAAATGCCACGTAACTTCGGTCTGATAAGCATATTTAAGCACACGAGAGACAGGGATCTCTGCACCAAATCAGACAAGTGTTGTATGGTAGAATACATGAGTTTTTAGTGCTAATAGGTAGGTTGCCAGGTTACTATCCACCAAACTACAACACCAACTGTATGTGAGTCGGTGACAGAATTAGAACGGATCTAATTCCCAACAACAAATCATGTCACGGGGGAGGAGGGATCCTGTCACCGCCTCACTTGCACATTTAGTAAAGGGCTGCAATTCCAGCCCAAGGGAAACCATTGAGTCGAGCAGGACCCGAGTAATCTAGAACCTTCTCAAAAGAGATGGTCACCAAGTCCATGATTCCGTGGACACTGATGTGGCCCGCCTAATGCGGGGTCCACGAGGAACTCGGACAGAGTTACCGCCCGTGTCGAGTTAGGACACGCGGAGACCGGCAGAGGACAGACGGACTTGAGAGAGGCAACAGGGCCTGCCTTTGAGGGACTCTATAGATATCAATAGATATATAGACATAGGCTAGATAGTTTGCTAGACTGTTAAATGATACTTATGTGTTTGATGTTTACTATTTGGGAGATGTAATAGAGCGCGGGTCTGTTTACCCACTGCGCCAACGCATACTGTATATGTAAATACAATAAATATTCGATCTCATAACGAACAGATTTATTGTTGCCTGTATGAACCCAAGTTTAGTTATCTAGATACGAGCAAGACTATGACATGAAGTAAATATCATAATGGCCGACTTGAATGCCAAAGTTGGAAATCAACAGGATGGATTCATAGCAGGCAAGTATGGTTTAGGGGAACAGAATGAGAGAGGTTGCAGACTTGTACAGAGGGCAAAAGAGCAGGATTTGATTATTGGAAACACCTGGTATAAACAGAACCCAAGGAGATTATGGACATGGAGGAGTCCTGATCATAAGAGCAGAAATCAGATTGATTATATTCTCATCAACAGAAGATTTCGAAATGCCTTACAAGTCGCAAAATACTATACCAAGCGCAGACTGCTACAGCGACCATAGATTAATCTTAAGAAATTTACATATAAAATTAAAGAAAGTCAAATATTCACCACGAAACACAACATTTCATCTACATACACTGAAGAGTGAGGAGATAAAAGATAAATTCAACGTAGAAGTAAAGAACAGATTCGATGCATTGTCCGCAATGGAAATATTATTTCAAGACGTCAGTGACCAATTGGACTGCGTGGGGGCTGCGTAGTCTCGAGGTATGGTGTCCGCCTCGAGTGCTGGAGGTCCCTGGTTCAAGCCCCGGTGAGGACCGGGATTTTTTCACGTGGACTTTTAGTAACAAAATTTTCCGTGGTCTCTGGGTAGTGAGATCGGAGGCCCGTGTGTATTGTTGCGCACGTAAACAATCCCTCGGCAGTTGGAAATAAAAAAAAGAGTAGCCTAACGGCGCTGCCCGGGCAAAATGTCGAGTTAAAAATCTACCCAAAGTATTTTAGGATCCTCGCCGGTTCTACGGAGGTCGTGCACTGAGCTGAAATTCTCCAGACTCAGGTGTGAGTTAGAAGGAGAACGGACCACTTATGGGTTACACCCTTGTGCCGTGATTTTGATCCATCGACTAATAACTAAAACTAAAAAAAAAAGTGACCAATGGGAAATATTAAAGAAATCAGTCAACCAAGCTGCAGAAACAACTATCCCAAAAATAAAGATAATGGGACGCAAGAAATGGATGACAGAAGACATCTTAAAACTCGTGGAAATAAGGAGAAATAACAGAAATAACAAGGCAACATATGAAGAGATTCACAGGAAAATTAGAAAGCTATGCAAAGATGCAAAAGAAACATGGCTTGAGAAAACTTGCAAGGAAATTGAAAACCAACACAACACCCGCAATACCAAATTAATGCACACAAGAATTAATGACATCACCAACAAAATAACACACACATCAACCGGTTTCCTAAAATCCAAAGATGGCAAAATCATAATAGAAAAAGATCAGATTGTACATGCATGGTCAGATTATGTGAATGACCTTTATGATGATACAAGAGAAGAACAATATGATCTTCGGAATAATAATGAAGGACCATTAATTTTGAAGATGGACGTTCAGAATGCTATTAACCATATTAAAACTGGCAAGTCCCCGGGTACAGATAACATCACAATAGAAATGATCAATATGTTAGAAGAATATGGAATAGACCAAGTCACCAGACTGCTGAACGCAATATACGATACTGGAGATATACCTCCTGAATTATGTAATTGTATATTTATTGCAGAGAAAAACTACAAGACATTACAGTCAAAGAGAAATTTACAGATGAAATAAAATGTAAACTTGAAACTCTGCAAAACCCTTCGGAGGAAAGCGTTGACCAAACTTGGTTGAACATCAAGAATACAATTCAATCTACCGCAGAAGAATGTCTCGGTGTGTTAACCACGCATAGAAAGAACAGATGGTTCAATCAAAAATGTGAAGAAGCAGTCACTAGGAAGAAGAATGCCAGACATATATGGTTAAATGACATCAATAACATCCAAAAGGAAGAGCATTATAGAAATGAATGTAAAGAGGCTACAAAAATAGTCAGACAGCAGAAGCGAGAATATATGAGTAATATAATCAAAGATATGGAAACTAATCACCAGAAAAATAAATCCAGAAAATTTTTTAAAGAACTGAAGTCAATGAAACGAGGGCACCAACAAAACACATATGGTTTAAAAGACAAAAATGGGAATATGATAAATACCAATGAGGAAATGCGCAACACATGGAAAGAATATTTTATTGAATTACTAAATTGTGAAGCTCCAAGTCACATTTTCCCACAGGAAGAGGTTCTAACATGCGAACCACAAATTGAAGAACCTACATTTAAAGAAATCCTATATGTAATCATACGACTTAAAAACAATAAGGCAACTGGGACTGATGGAATTGCTGCTGAATTTATAAAGGCAGGTGGCCATGCATTACATCTAAAGCTATACGAACTAATAATAAAAATCTGGAGGACAGAAGAATTGCCCCATGACTGGAAAGAGTCATTATTGATACCTATCTTTAAGAAAGGAGACAAGTTCCAATGTGGAAATTATAGAGGAATATCACTACTGTCCACAAGCTATAAGATACTATCCGCAGTATTACTAAATAGACTAAAACCATATTCAGAAGACATATTAGGTGACTACCAGGCGGGTTTGAGACAAAACAGATCAACAATAGATCAGATTTTTATCTTACGACAAATAGCCGAGAAACATTGGGAATATAAAAGAGATCTCCATAACATTTTTGTGGATTTTAAAAAGGCTTATGATAGTGTCCATAGGAATAGTCTATGGAATGCTATGCAGGAATTTGGAATACCAAGGAAGTTAATCAACATGACCAGACTATGCATGGAAGATACATATAATATAGTAACGTATAAAGGCAGGAAATCAGACCCCTTCCAAATAACATCTGGCTTGAAACAGGGTGATGCACTATCGCCGCTACTCTTCAATCTGGCTCTAGAGAAAGTTGTAAGGAAGATAAAGGAGGAATGTGATATTGGAGGAACATCCAAGCTGCTTGGTTATGCAGATGATATAGATATTATAGGGCAAAGTGAACAAAAGACATTGGAAATATTGACTCACTTAAAGGAAAAAGCCCAACAGATGGGGCTGGTTATCAACCAAGATAAGACAGAATATATGGTAATTTCAAGAGATGGAATGGCTAAAAACTCTGGCCACATACAAATAGATAATATGACCATTAAAAGAACGGAAACATACAAATACCTGGGTACAATCTTCAACTGCTCCAACATCATAAATGAAGAAATACAAACTAGAATCAACTCTGGAAATAAGATATACTATGTACTACAACATCTACTAAAATCAAAGGCGCTATCTCGTAACACCAAAATCACAATATACAAAACACTGATCAAACCAGTTGTGCTGTATGGCTCTGAAACCTGGAGTACAACGAAAGGAGACGAAGCCTTGTTACAAACCTTTGAGAACAAAATTTTAAGACGCATCTTTGGACCCATTAGGGATACACAAAGTGGAGAGTGGAAAAGAAGAAGTAACAAAGACATTTATGATCTGTTTAAGTCCCCGCTAATCACTGGTATCATGAAGGCTAATAGACTACAATGGCTGGGGCATATAGAAAGAATGGAAGATAATAGGGAAACAAAACTCGCTTACACTCAGGAAATAAATGACCGTAGACCCCGAGGTAGACCAAGAAGACGGTGGAGAGATAATACATGTACAGACCTACAAGCACTTGGAATCAACGACTGGCAAGAGAAGGTCCACCAGAGAGACGAATGGAGACGTATTGTATTTGCAGCAAAGAACCTCAATGGCTCAGAAAGCTGAAGAAGAAGAAGATATTTATTGCAATCTCAAAGAAATCAGGAGCCCTGGAGTGTGATCAACATCGAACAATCCGTATAATGAGCCACATCATGACGATTTTGCTGAGAATTATCATGCAAAGTGTTAGGAAGAAAATACAACCAGAAATAGGAGAAGAATATTGTGGGTTTGTAGAAGGCAAGGGTACAGTAAATGCTGTGAATATATACATTTTTTGTTTTTGTTTTTTGTTTTTGCATATCCTTTACAGGACATCGCTGTCAACACCAGCATCTTTCAGCTGTATGTTGACTTCTTGGCAAGATTACGCTCAGTAGTTTGCCATTGCTTTCTGAGCGGCCGGCTCACATACCCCGTAAGTTGCCGATGCGATTCTAACCACTGCTGATTCTCACCTTTATCATGTTACCGACGAGAGTATACGAGATTACGGAGAAAAGTCATAACTTCTAAGCCACGAAGCCGGCGTGTATATATTGAGAAAAATAATTGAATGTTCTATAGAAGTAAACAAAGATCTATATCTTTGCGTTATTGACTACACACATGCGTTTGATAAAGTGAGACATGTCGACATGATAAGGATGCTTTAAGATCTACAAATTGATGGAAAAGACCTTAGACTTGTAAAAACATACATTGGAAACAACAAGCTGCCATCAGAATTGAGAACGGTGTAGGCCAATATCAGCCTATTAAAAGAGGTGTGAGACAGAGAAGTGTAATGTCTCCAGATCTTTTTTCCCTGTACAGTGAGAATATTTTCAGAAGTATAGAAGATGTGGAAGAAATCAACATTGGGGGACGATACATCAATAACATTAGATATGCAGATGATACAGTCTTGATTGCAGACAATGAACAGGACCTGCAACATTTAGTACATGCGGTTGTTGCACACAGTGAACAACTAGGGTTAGAACTGAATAGTAAGAAGACACAGGTTATGGTCGTCACTGGGAAGAAGGAAATACCACAATGTGATATACGAGTAAATGGGCATATTCTTAAGCAAGTGTATCGATACAGTTATCTCGGAACAGTCATAACATCTGATGCGAGATGCCTCGAAGAGATAAGAACAAGAATTGCCATTGCAAAGGTAGCCTTTTGCAAGATGGAAAACATATTGACCAATAAAAAGATATCAATTGAAACGAGAAAAAGAGTGTTGAAGTGCTACATAGAACCTGCACTTTTGTATGGATGTGAAGCGTCTACAATGAGCAGCCAAGCTGAAAAACATCTGATGGCTGTGGAAATGTGGTTTCTGAGGAAAATGCAAAAAATACCATGGGCAGACAGAAAAACCAATGAACAAGTCCTTCAAGAAACAAATGATGATCGTAAACTGATTAGAGACATTAGACGTAGACGGTCAACATTGTTTGGACATGTTATGAGAAAAAATGAATTGGAGAACTTGGTGACACCTGGCAAGATCGAAGAGAAGAGACCACGGGAAGACCGAGAAGTAAATACCTGGATGGCGTGGCCGCATAGCATGGCCGAGACAGGAACACGGAGCTGATGCACCACTCTGGTGATCGAGTGAGATGGCAGAACATGACCGCCCACGCTTATCGGCATGGCACATGATGGATGGATGCCGGTTATAAATCAGTGTTGAAGTTTCCGAAAGTAGACATCCCAGATCCGTCCAGTCAGCAGTGTACTGCCTAGTTCAGCGCATGCACCCAGGAGGACGAACCCAGTCACTACCAGGTGAATGTGTAACCTACGGACATGGACTGGGCCTTGCCTATGATGAAGCCTCACACCTTTCAGCCTGACCGTTTGGCTGGCCTGATTGCCTTCAGGCAGAACTCTTTAGTGTAATTAATCTTCGTCATCTCTATGTGTCGAGTTCTTGATGGCTGTTAGATAGCCTAAATTAAACCTGTGGAAATTTGTGCCAATGCATACGTGTGTTGAATCCTTGTCTCAAGTTGGAATATATATATATATATATATATATATATATATATATATATATATATATATATATATATATATATATATATATATATATATATATATATATATGTGTATATATATATATACACATGTGTACCAGATAGTGATCCACTAACCTTGGAGTCAGCAGACTAGCCATCCTGTTCAGGCAAGAAATAAATTCCAATATTACTACGCCTGACATTAAGGAAGCCAACCCCTCCCTTAAAGTATCAATACATAAACTAGAATTGAACATATAAACAGAAAAGAAACTGCAATCTCGGGGGGGGGGGGGGGGGGAATTAAAAGTAGAGAAGACACATGTATAACACTACTAACATAACCTAACATTGTAAAATCCTTACATACCGTAAATTTCTGGAAAAGTGTAGTTCCTGTTTGAGTATATAAAAGTTCCATTTGAGTGCTGCCATTGCAAATTAATTATTGCATTGCTGTCATCTGCTTGTACTGTGCTACTTAGTGTAAAGCGAGCTTGGTCAATGGTTGTGTTATAAAAACACTCACATTTGATGAAACTGTTGGCTGACACTGTCTGACATGTCCCTGTTCCCAGAAATAATTGACAAATCTGAAACAGCAGTGGACTTATGTCAACAAGTGTGATGATACCATGTGCAAACAATCACTTAGTGATGTACAAGCATAGTTCAGTGTTAAGGGCACAGTGAAATGTAAGACGGGTGCTTCATAAAGGTGGTGACTGTGAATGCCAGCTAACCACCAGGTGAACAGGATGAAAGCCATTAAGGGCAGGGCTGGACCTGAACTAAAATGGCAGAGATTGTCAGGACATCTAAAGCCCCAGAGAATCGGTCTGCAGAACCCACTAGCATAATGTATTGCTCTAGACCGTAGGGGGGGGGGGGGGGGTTGTGTGTGTCACCAAACTCCGGCCCGCGACGTCATTTCATCCGGCCCGCCGACGGTAATAAAAATTGCTTGATATAACGTATGGAAAACGAGACGTTGTGATACAGTTTAAATGTGAACATTAAGTTTAGAATAATGCATCTTCACACGTGCGGAGACCTCCTGGCTACTATGTGTCTTAAATTCACTATTTTCAATTATAAATTATTGTGTCTAGATTTCTTGTTTATTGTAATGTTTCCTTATTTCTCACCATCCCAAGTCCTTCCCTGGCTCGTGGTACCGCCGCGTACGCACTGACTTTACCATGGTTTCCATTGTGTGACGAATTTGTCTTGCAGTTTATCTCCCACTAAATTAAGCCAACGGTGTTCTGTAGGATATTCAAATGAGGGTACTCTGTGACCTCATATGTAAGTGAGGGAAACTCCTTACTCTCCTTTCAAGAAGATTCTACAATTTTCTACTATGATTCGAGGAAAGGGTCGTTTTGTTCAAACACGCAATACACGGGGAAAAACAGAATATAGTGTCTCATGGTGAGCAACACTAGATCACGGAAATTACATACATTCCGTAGGTCTTGTAACTTCACGTGTTCCCGAGAATTAGACAAATCGGAAATACCACCCTCTATTCTAGAATATATTAGTACGTGTGCAGCCGACTTTAAGGAAGTCACGCTTCTCTATTTGGGGAAGAATTTCCATAGAATATACATATCCTTGTAGCTAAGATGAAGAGATCGACGCTATCTACAGTAGATAATGGAGTGTGTTTTCTATAACTGAAGGTATTTGTTAATTACTCAATCTTTGGTATATTAACCATAAACATAAAATATTTGAGAGTGAAAACCGGTTAAATTCAGTTAGCCCAATTTCAGAGGGGAAAATCCCGATCAGCTGTGAGCTGGAAATGACTTAGTTGAAAAGTCAATCCATACACTCAACTAGGAAAATAGCTGTAATTCCGCAAACATTAATGGTAAGAATAGTATAATTGATGAATTATTCTTACCGGGGAGAATAGCCTGTACAATTCCTGAAGACAAGCGGTTTAAAGTTTAAAATTTTTAATTGTTTTTTAGTATTTAAAGCCAAACACAATATAGTTTGTTAATGGTTAATCTTCAGCATTCAGGGTCATACAGTACTGCACAGAATACCCTATTCTTTCCATCTAAATGACACATCTAAATATACTAAATATACGTCGTAAAGAATTTGTGGGACAGGGAATTCTTTCTATATCAAATGAGAAGAGGTAAACACTATCACCCAGTGATAAGAAATATAATATTAAAAAATGGTTGGTAAGGCTTAATATTTTAGCGTTGTATAACTTGACGGAACCTGACTCCAGAGAAGAGTACCGCACCAGACTAACTTGACGATGGACAAGACCAGTGTTCAGTCTCTATCACTGACCAGAAAGGGACATATCCTGAGGTCAGTCTATATCGATGTCCATGGAACAGGCATCCTTGAGTATAATATTAAATATGTATATTGATATTGCGAAGTCTGTACTGGGAGGTGAGGTCACGTTAGGCTTGATTGGGCTGATATAGAATTCTACCCTGGAGTTATGTTTATTTTGAATGTCCTCCCTTTGTTTATTCTGGTTAGATTCTGGTATATATATATATATATATATATATATATATATATATACTGGGTGACTGGTCTCCCATAGTGAATATGGCCTAATAATGTCCATGAATCAGGAAAACACTATGTACTTAATATGTTCATTAAAATCCTGAGACCTACGAAGATCTCCTTATATCTCACACGAGTTTAAAGAAAACTTTCTGTCCGGTTGCAAAATGTTACTGAATGAGTGTCTTTACTCTGCAACCTCTCTACAACCTATAGTTATGGTCACTCGGCTTAGTCACAGTTAATTAAAATCACTGTTATTCCACCTCTCTACCTAATATTGTCATTGTCCATGGAGGTGTTAATAGTTTCATAAAAACAACTGCCTTTGGCACTCAATCACTGCTACACTGGCCCTTTCAGGATTACACTCCTGATTTCTATGAGTCTATAATTTTTGGAACGATGTCTCATTTCCGAGGCCATTTAGTATAACTGCACTCAGTGTGATAGCCATTGTTCACACCTCTGTGTTGTCCATCATCTCTTCTCTACAATGGAAATGCACTCAGTGTGACTGTCATTGTCCACACCTCTGAGTAATATTTCCCTTCTTCTACACCGTGGAACCTGTCGAAAATAGAATATTCGGTGAGAGAAAATCTGATTCGAACCCACTATATGTGAGTGTAGGCTAAAGACCACACTCGGATATTTATCCTGGTTAATCTAGAACTACACTCTGGCATAAAGCAGAGTAGTTCCTCACATTTGTCTGAGACGTGGTAAGGAAAAGGAAAGACCAAAGGAAAAGCACGGAAACCCCAGCTATCCCAAATCTCCCTGAATATCATCCCATGACATTGGTCTTACCCTGCCAGTGAAATGATATATCACCCACCTCGTTTAAGCTATGCATCAGACAGCTGAGGCCGACACTCCTAGAACACTTTCCGATAACGCACTATCCATAGGCTCAAGTTCTAGACTATATTTATTACTAGACTACCTTATGCTTGTGTTCCGAGTTGGAATTCACAATTCACAACATGAAAAAAAATATCCCTTGTTTCCAAACAACATGGGACACTGTGAATCCCTTCTCCATTCGAATTGGAACAAACAAACACTCCCGTTATCTGTAGTTCATCCAACACACTGATCGCACGTTTCGTTAACTTCCAACAGCAGAAAATGTTGCTCGGGTGACGTCATACACGTGGCCGGAATTCAAATCAATACGGCACTCCCCTCTCCATTCCCCCGATCGGTAAACAGAATGCCGACGTCTCTTTTGATGCCGGGGAAATCCCAAGGAATCCAGATTGTGTTTGAATTTTTAACATATTTCCCCACATCAAATTGTTGTGCGCCTAGCGACGGCGGTTTCGGGCATTTCATCAATCTCAATCGGCATTCTCCAGTATTACGGGACAGAAACCCTGGCTGCCACTCGTGGAGCCCCGGCTGAAAGACTCTGCCCTAGACTGTTTATTTAGGCTATCCCTGTTTATATATTTTGCAAACCCTGTTGTGAGATATATGCTAGTACCACAGGTACCTATAAACTGAATATGTATCTTTGGTGAGCCGTAGCTTCACCAGGAAGCCTTAGTCCTCTGCTTTTCTTGTGTTTCAATAGGATTTTAATTATGTTTCTAAATCAATGATTTTTTTTTTTAAATAAATTATTTTCAAATCCCGTGTACTTCACCCTTTATTATGGCTACTGTAACGGAGTGTTTCGGGTTCACCTTGGGTAGTGAGAGTGAACCACACCCGAGGTGTCTCTAGCACTCCCGTGTATTCTAGCCCCAGGGGTTGGACGAGCAGATACACTTTTTTTTTTCCTCTGTGGTTGATCTCAGGTTATTTAGTTACGTCTACACACCCCTCCAGATTCTAGACCCCCACTAACTACCTACACCTGTTGAACAATGAACACTTAGGCATCGTCCGAGACCACACTCAATCATTATACAAAGAGCAAGTCAACTTACATAAAGTTTATTCTACCCTTGAGAATATAGAACTGAAATGAACCTCCTGATAGAAGAATCTATTTACACAAATAGAAGATAGAGTAGAGAAAGACTTAGAGATGTAGGTGTCTTCATCGAGTTGAGAAGTAGAGTGGATGCAGATGTCCCGTCCAGTCGGTCCGCCACTCACCCGGCTTCCTTCCAGTGAGATGACTAGAACCTTTGAGACCACTCCGTCTCCCGAACGTGGAACCACAACAATAGAGTCACTGCTGGACCACACTTCACTGGACCAACTGCATCTATAACACTCCCACGGAGTCACTGGTAATACAGTTCTCGAACACAACCGAGTTGGAGACAATCTTCCTGGACTTGGCTCCAAGTATGGGTTACTTCGATGAACTAAATAGTCACTGACCAACCGAATGGTCTGTCACTCATAGCACAGTCCCACTGCAGAACCGATATGGCATTGACCAATTCAATGGTCTCTTACAGTCACACTTTGTAGGATCAGATATGGCTACTGAAAAGTTACTGAGTCCTTCTAGAACACAGTTGATAATCTGGATACGGAAACAGTACATGAATAGAATCAGACATCTATTTTACGGAAACAATTCAGGTTGGACTAGAATCCCTAGTCCCTTCCACCGGGGTACACTTGACACACGTCCATACTGGTGTAGTTCTTCTCAAGACCTGCCACTCGAGCTGTCCAAAGAACCATTCAAGTGTCTGAAGATTAGTTACTTCTGCGTTTAGGCAGAACCCCCGTCAAACCAGACGGACCGGTGTTCCCTGTCGAGCATGATTACTCAACATGCTGAAATGTTCCTGGCAAAACCAGAGTATCTTCTATTTTAAACGATCACAAACCATCACTTCCCACACGTGCACCTTCAGGGCAGTTGTATGTCTTGCAGCAACCTTCACGCATGGTGAATCACATTGGGTACCTGGTGTGATGGAGTCTGGCGTGATAAGTAAAGAACTGAACCCTTCGCTCTGTCACACGAAGTGGTTTTCTGCCAACAACAATTATAGTTGACTGGTTCCTCAACAGGCAAACTCCTGAAACGGAAGAGCGACCGGTGAGAGTACACTGGCCCAAACATTAGTTCACATGCATCCTACCAAAACTACTCAATTCTCAGTCATGCTAGTTAGTTATTCATATAACCAAAGCATTATCTCTATATGGAGAGTAGTCAAGCATGGGTTCACAAATGTCAGCTGGCCTCACAGAACAGCCCGTCAAACAGAGCTAGACATCAGAATGACGAGTCTGATCATTGGTCTCACCTATCCCTAATCATCTACCAGTCGTCGCTAACGTCAGTAATGATACAAGGCTGTTATTGTTCTAATTTAATCGAACTAAACAACTAGGTAAAGAGTCCCTAGACTCGTTCCTAACATCATCAATGTACATTAAGAAACATAAACTTGATCAATATACCATCCCTCGGGATATAGGAATAGTACATGATCACATCCAATATGTACACAAGCCTGTTTGCTGGTGGGACCACCTGCCCACGCCACAGCAAACTCTTCTTATCAGACTCTACCTTAGAGTCAAGAAGCCTTCTTGAGAATACATGTTCCCCACATGTTCCAAGGGTACTGTTCCAGTTCTGTCCTCCCAAGTGGTTTAGCCTTGGCCTGGACTGAACTTCATCGTTGGTTTGGTCTACCAACACATACTTTCATAACTTGCTTTCACATCCCCATATTCTATATTTCCCCAGTCTCATACAGCCTCCTGCATCCTTCCATACTTCCAGCACCTTAGCATTCACTCGCACTAGCGCCAGTATGAAAGAAACAGGATAGCTTAGACAAGATTTCAGAACGCATATTTACATCGCGACGGCACGCAGTGTTATCACGCGTCCAGCTATTCGGTGTTCGGAATTACCCCAGGAAGTATCATATGCTATGACCTAATATATATACACAATGTCACATCATATATATATAGATATAGCACCAAAGCCACTTACCTTTCCACAGAAATCCGCTGGTCCACACAATGAATTCACTATTAAGTTATTACACAATAGTGACATCATTCCTGGTGGCACAGAACTAAGTTCTTCCTTTACTTAGTAACTAAGCACAATTTTGTCTGAATCTCCACCTACCAACTTACCTGGTTTTCTAACCGTTCTTCTGGCTTCAGCAACTGACTGACATAATCTAAGTTTCCATCCGGCACAAGTAACTAGGTTTTATTCTAACACAACAACCTAATAGATGCAACGATTGGCAATATATGGTACATATATTTGGAACCCAAATCGCCCACATCACATTACGGCGTTCCTAACAGCTGATTCGCGAGCACACGGTAAACAAACCCACGATTAATTGTCACCTGCGTTATCGATCGGTTTGCTAATTAGTATGCAAGGACATCCGCATAGGTAATGAGGTTAGAACAATGGCGTGTGGAACACACGTACAAAGTTAAATGATTTAACCAAATATCTACCTGGATGGTGAAACCAGCTCTCCAGTCAGCTTCCGAACTGTTCAAGGGCTTCTCAGCTTCCTTTTCCTAACAGTCAGCCGAATCATGGTTGAGGTGAGACGCAACACAAAAATGGCTCACATTCAGGCCAGCGTCTGTTCTCTTCGAACAAAAGTAAGTGAATGGCTGGTTTAGCCAATTTCACGCTTCGTGCCAACTCGATGCGCACAAGAAGCGAGTGCTTCTTGAGAAAAGATACTTTCTCGGGAAAACGTCATTCCCCGCCTAGAGTTTCTAGATCTCTCTGCACGGGAAGTTAGAGCGATACCCAACATCACGGGTTACTCGAATTCCAGTGTTTCGAGACGATTCTATATAATAAGTCCTCCATCGGCTTCCCTCAGTCTATTTTTAGCTGGGAAAGTCCCCGATGACGCGCCAAAATAGTGCGGGATCTTTGACGACCCAAGACAGATAAACGCGTTTCGTCACATAGGCCCCCACTTTAAGAGGATCGACCCCGTCGTTCCACTTCTACGCAGAAGCTGTCTATGTCGTTTGTTCCTCTTTCTAAGAGACCGGATGGCGGGTGAGGAAGTCTAACCCGTCAATATTGTATAGAATACTTTTACCACATTCGGTGGGGTGGCAAGCTATTCAGTATCACGGGTGATCAACGCCTACTCCGCTACTGCGATCGGGCATCTCGCAGTATCTTGCGGACCAGAGCTCCCGTCTCGACCTGATTTAACGATCGTTCCTGCCAGAGTTTACTGGACTTCTGCAACTCCAGCTTCCCCTTTCGAGGACCCAGCTGGACTGCAGTCGGTCGGATTGAGGGACCAAGGGTATGTGTCCGTTCCGACACCACCCCCCTCTTCCTACCTCGGTTCTCAGTGTAGCTAGCACTGCGGGTGTTCCTTTGGCCGGTCATGTTCCCCCGAGCACCGGGCTGAACCGAAGAAGGTACCTGCACATACATATAGGACTTCCTATGGTGTGACAGGCTTTCCGCTACCTGACCTGAACCCCGAACCGTTATTTCAGCGAATCTCTGCGCCCTTGGGCTGGTGGACTTATCATCGGGCTTCCCCTCATAGCGCATGAGGAGACTGGAATGGAAAGTAGTAGACTTTCCCAGGATCACCACTCCATAGTGCTTGTGGAGCCCCACTTTATCCACTAGGAATGGGCCCTGCCACCCGATTTCGAATTCGTTCCCCTCGATTGGGAGGAGTACTAGAACTCGGTCTCCAACCTCTAAGGATATCTTCGTCTTCGTCCGTTTCTCAGGTGTGCATTTACGGCACTCCGGACAAGACCTAATATACCTGCGCACGTCGCCTGTCATTCCCGGCCACCAATAGTACCGGGATAGACATTTACTGGTTGTCCCTACAGTCAGATGTCGGGTTGGGGACCTGACATGTACCGTTCGCAGCAGATTAGCTCTGAAGCTCTCATGAACCAACTTACGTCCCCTCTGCCTTTTCTCTGTTCCAGTCTGAATTAACTCTGACTGGTTATCAGAGTTGAACTTACCCTGAGTTAACGGGTTTCCATTGTTGGGCAACCATTCCGAACAAGGACACTCCGTCGCATCCTTGCTCCGAGCATTACTCATTCTATCCGGGTGAGTATTTCGGAGACTTACCTTTTCAAGACCCTCTTCCTCTGTATCTCTGACCTGCCTAGACTTAGGGATGCTAGGGTGTTCTGGTTCGCCCAGAAACACGTACTTCCGGCCCAGAATTAGGGGATAGAGAGGATCCGGTACGACTGCCGCCTGAATGCGTCCAGTAACGTACTTGCTCCGAATCTCCACATTGGCAATCGGGCAACGTAACGCCACAGCACTCCTACTGGCTGGCTATATCTCCGTCATCTCTCCGGTGAGTTGCTCTGGGCCTGTCAGGTGGGATGCAATTACAGCTGAAAATTGCAATCCTGTGTCGTAGAGGCACGACACCTGTTGCCCATTCACTTCTACTCTCTCAACCACTGGAGGTCGTCTAGTTTCTCCATTCCCATCAACCGACTTCACTTTCCTGCAAGATCTATCCCTAACCTCTGCAAGACAAGCAAAGTGAAAGTCCTTGGGCTTACTCTTACACTCACTCGTATTGTGAGTGCTGGACTTGCAGAATTTGCACCATCGTTCACTCCACTTCCTCTTTGGAGAACTAGGTGGGCTATTCTTACCTTGGTTGACGTTAGAGATCTTCTCTAAAGAGCCTACCTGTTTCTTTGGTTCATCAGAACCTTGGGTCTTCTTTGACTTCTTCTTTGACTTACCTTGATCCGGATCTTTCGATCTCGGATCTGTTGGACTGGTGTCCCCAGTCTCGCCATAGACTTCAACGTATCTTTCGGCTAACTTGGTGACTATATCCAATCTCTCAGCCCCATTCTCACCTAAGAAGTTTCGCAAGGGTTTAGACATTTGCATTCGCATCTGATCTACAACCATCAACTCACGCAAACTTTCATACTCCTCCTTAAATCCGGCCAAGGCCATCCATTTAAGAAGGTATGAGTTCAATCTCACACTGTATGCTGAAAACAGTTCACCAGGTTCTCGCTTCGCCGTTCGAAACTTCCTTCGGTATGAGTGCGCTGTGATCTCGAATCTCTTCAAGAGAGCCGCTTTCAATGCCGGGTAATCATTCTGTAACCCCGGTGGTAAGCGTGCATACACCTCATAACCTTCGGCACGGAGTCCCTGGGAGAGTTTCAAACACCATTTCTGTTTGTCTAGACCCATTGCAATAGACATGGCTTCATACTTCTCTAAGTATTGGTCTATCCGTTCCTTCTCGGGTTCGAACGGCTGTAAAGGCCATTTCATAGCCTGGTAGTCACGTCTACTGGTTGACTCTGAGCCAGGAGGTACACCTCCTCCCATAGCTCCATCAGTTACACCTGTAGCAGGCACTTGTGCCTCAAGTAGCTTCATTCGATACTCATGGTCACGTTTTTCTTTCTCGGCTTCCAACTCAAGCCGTTTCATTTCAGTATCAGCCGCTATCCTCTTTTCCTCCAGAGCCACTTTACTGGCTTCCAGTTCTCTTTCTGCTCTCCTCCTCTCTCTTTCCTCTTGGCGAAAATTTCTTTCCACCTCTTGGACATAGGATTTCAAAGCATCTCCTTCAAGACCAGACTTACGTCCAGTTTCCTGAACTTTGTCCAAGTCTATCTCTTGGGTAGACATGTTGACTATGATAGGTGGGTACTCAAGTATGTGTGGGTGAAGCAATACAATGAATCAATAATCAATAGTACTAACTAATCACCACAACACAAATGTCCGTCAGACAGTTAGTAAATAGGTAGAAGTAGTAGAATCTTATGTAGACTGTAGTAGAGGATAAAGACAAAGTCCCTATCCCTAAGTGAGAGGTCTACAACACACAAAGATCTTGGAATAGTCCCGGACGAGCCCCCACTCTGCAACGGAGTGTTTCGGGTTCACCTTGGGTAGTGAGAGTGAACCACACCCGAGGTGTCTCTAGCACTCCCGTGTATTCTAGCCCCAGGGGTTGGACGAGCAGATACACTTTTTTTTTTTCCTCTGTGGTTGATCTCAGGTTATTTAGTTACGTCTACACACCCCTCCAGATTCTAGACCCCCACTAACTACCTACACCTGTTGAACAATGAACACTTAGGCATCGTCCGAGACCACACTCAATCATTATACAAAGAGCAAGTCAACTTACATAAAGTTTATTCTACCCTTGAGAATATAGAACTGAAATGAACCTCCTGATAGAAGAATCTATTTACACAAATAGAAGATAGAGTAGAGAAAGACTTAGAGATGTAGGTGTCTTCATCGAGTTGAGAAGTAGAGTGGATGCAGATGTCCCGTCCAGTCGGTCCG
Organism: Cepaea hortensis; assembly: GCA_963921405.1. Classification (NCBI taxonomy): domain Eukaryota; kingdom Metazoa; phylum Mollusca; class Gastropoda; order Stylommatophora; family Helicidae; genus Cepaea; species Cepaea hortensis. The sequence continues at coordinate 90,189,496 of OY992891.1, forward strand.
CCACTCACCCGGCTTCCTTCCAGTGAGATGACTAGAACCTTTGAGACCACTCCGTCTCCCGAACGTGGAACCACAACAATAGAGTCACTGCTGGACCACACTTCACTGGACCAACTGCATCTATAACACTCCCACGGAGTCACTGGTAATACAGTTCTCGAACACAACCGAGTTGGAGACAATCTTCCTGGACTTGGCTCCAAGTATGGGTTACTTCGATGAACTAAATAGTCACTGACCAACCGAATGGTCTGTCACTCATAGCACAGTCCCACTGCAGAACCGATATGGCATTGACCAATTCAATGGTCTCTTACAGTCACACTTTGTAGGATCAGATATGGCTACTGAAAAGTTACTGAGTCCTTCTAGAACACAGTTGATAATCTGGATACGGAAACAGTACATGAATAGAATCAGACATCTATTTTACGGAAACAATTCAGGTTGGACTAGAATCCCTAGTCCCTTCCACCGGGGTACACTTGACACACGTCCATACTGGTGTAGTTCTTCTCAAGACCTGCCACTCGAGCTGTCCAAAGAACCATTCAAGTGTCTGAAGATTAGTTACTTCTGCGTTTAGGCAGAACCCCCGTCAAACCAGACGGACCGGTGTTCCCTGTCGAGCATGATTACTCAACATGCTGAAATGTTCCTGGCAAAACCAGAGTATCTTCTATTTTAAACGATCACAAACCATCACTTCCCACACGTGCACCTTCAGGGCAGTTGTATGTCTTGCAGCAACCTTCACGCATGGTGAATCACATTGGGTACCTGGTGTGATGGAGTCTGGCGTGATAAGTAAAGAACTGAACCCTTCGCTCTGTCACACGAAGTGGTTTTCTGCCAACAACAATTATAGTTGACTGGTTCCTCAACAGGCAAACTCCTGAAACGGAAGAGCGACCGGTGAGAGTACACTGGCCCAAACATTAGTTCACATGCATCCTACCAAAACTACTCAATTCTCAGTCATGCTAGTTAGTTATTCATATAACCAAAGCATTATCTCTATATGGAGAGTAGTCAAGCATGGGTTCACAAATGTCAGCTGGCCTCACAGAACAGCCCGTCAAACAGAGCTAGACATCAGAATGACGAGTCTGATCATTGGTCTCACCTATCCCTAATCATCTACCAGTCGTCGCTAACGTCAGTAATGATACAAGGCTGTTATTGTTCTAATTTAATCGAACTAAACAACTAGGTAAAGAGTCCCTAGACTCGTTCCTAACATCATCAATGTACATTAAGAAACATAAACTTGATCAATATACCATCCCTCGGGATATAGGAATAGTACATGATCACATCCAATATGTACACAAGCCTGTTTGCTGGTGGGACCACCTGCCCACGCCACAGCAAACTCTTCTTATCAGACTCTACCTTAGAGTCAAGAAGCCTTCTTGAGAATACATGTTCCCCACATGTTCCAAGGGTACTGTTCCAGTTCTGTCCTCCCAAGTGGTTTAGCCTTGGCCTGGACTGAACTTCATCGTTGGTTTGGTCTACCAACACATACTTTCATAACTTGCTTTCACATCCCCATATTCTATATTTCCCCAGTCTCATACAGCCTCCTGCATCCTTCCATACTTCCAGCACCTTAGCATTCACTCGCACTAGCGCCAGTATGAAAGAAACAGGATAGCTTAGACAAGATTTCAGAACGCATATTTACATCGCGACGGCACGCAGTGTTATCACGCGTCCAGCTATTCGGTGTTCGGAATTACCCCAGGAAGTATCATATGCTATGACCTAATATATATACACAATGTCACATCATATATATATAGATATAGCACCAAAGCCACTTACCTTTCCACAGAAATCCGCTGGTCCACACAATGAATTCACTATTAAGTTATTACACAATAGTGACATCATTCCTGGTGGCACAGAACTAAGTTCTTCCTTTACTTAGTAACTAAGCACAATTTTGTCTGAATCTCCACCTACCAACTTACCTGGTTTTCTAACCGTTCTTCTGGCTTCAGCAACTGACTGACATAATCTAAGTTTCCATCCGGCACAAGTAACTAGGTTTTATTCTAACACAGCAACCTAATAGATGCAACGATTGGCAATATATGGTACATATATTTGGAACCCAAATCGCCCACATCACATTACGGCGTTCCTAACAGCTGATTCGCGAGCACACGGTAAACAAACCCACGATTAATTGTCACCTGCGTTATCGATCGGTTTGCTAATTAGTATGCAAGGACATCCGCATAGGTAATGAGGTTAGAACAATGGCGTGTGGAACACACGTACAAAGTTAAATGATTTAACCAAATATCTACCTGGATGGTGAAACCAGCTCTCCAGTCAGCTTCCGAACTGTTCAAGGGCTTCTCAGCTTCCTTTTCCTAACAGTCAGCCGAATCATGGTTGAGGTGAGACGCAACACAAAAATGGCTCACATTCAGGCCAGCGTCTGTTCTCTTCGAACAAAAGTAAGTGAATGGCTGGTTTAGCCAATTTCACGCTTCGTGCCAACTCGATGCGCACAAGAAGCGAGTGCTTCTTGAGAAAAGATACTTTCTCGGGAAAACGTCATTCCCCGCCTAGAGTTTCTAGATCTCTCTGCACGGGAAGTTAGAGCGATACCCAACATCACGGGTTACTCGAATTCCAGTGTTTCGAGACGATTCTATATAATAAGTCCTCCATCGGCTTCCCTCAGTCTATTTTTAGCTGGGAAAGTCCCCGATGACGCGCCAAAATAGTGCGGGATCTTTGACGACCCAAGACAGATAAACGCGTTTCGTCACAGCTACTAAGAAAGGAAAAGTTGACGCAGAGTGTCACGTTTTCATTGAAGAATGGGGAGTAAAGTACTTTATGGAAACAAAGGACCAGAACACGAGTTGCGCAATATGCAACGAAAGTGATGCCGTTTTGAAAATGTACAATCTTCGTCGTCATTATGAAACAAAACATATATCAACATATTCAAAGTTTTCTGGAAAGTTACGCTCTGAGAAATATAAGTCAATGAAACGGGGTTTTGAAACTCAAAGAAATCTCTTCACGAGAAAGTTCGGTGAAAATGAACCTGTCACTCGTACAAGTTGCAATATAGTGCATAAGATGGCAGAACGAGGACAACCGTTTACTGATGGCACTTCATTAAATAGTGTATGATGGAAGCAGCAAATGACTTGTGTCCTTAGAAAGTAGATTTGTTTGGAACTGTCAGCCTTATGGCAAGTTCGGTTGTGCGAAGAACAGATGAACTTGGACAAAAAATATTGTTACAGATACGCGAGAAAACTAGGAACCTGTTGTGGTATTCTCTGTGGATAAGTCAACTGATCTCTCGAGTACGTCACAACTTCTCGTGTTCATTCGTGGTGTCAATTTGGACTTTCAGATAACAGAAAAGTTGACATCCTTTGCAGCATGCATGGAACAACAACTTGAAAAGATATTTTCATGGAAGTGCAAACAGTTTTGCAAGGCTATAACCATCAGTTGAATCAGCTTCGAGGTATTAAAGTAGATGCAGGAACAAACATGACTGGAGCGAGGCAGGGTCCAATGGGGCAGATCAGGACTCAGTTGGAAGCTTTACAAACTCCATGAGCTCTGTTCATCCCTGCATTATATATCAGCAATCACTCTGTGGGAAAGATTTATATGTTTTTTGTGTACTGAAACCAGTAGTTTCTGCTGTGAACTTCATTCGGTGACATGCACTCGGTCACCGTCAGTTCCTGGCTTTTTCTGAAGAAATTGATTCTGAATTCTGTAACTTGCCATATCACGAACGAACGAACAGGCTTTATTTTCAAAGGGTAACAAATTTGGCACGCTGGCCCGTCTTACATTCGGCCCTTCCATTCACTCATCTTTCTTTCATCAACAGTGCATAGGAAAAAACATTGTCACATGAATTTTGTAAACATAAACAATGCATATTACTATGTTATGAGACACATCCATCACCCACCCACACATCCCCCATTCACTCCAACTCCCCCACCCAACCACACACATAACCCACACACACATATATCCCCCCACCCATCCACCACATCCCTACACCTACACATCTCCCCACCCACACACACCTCTCACCCACCACACATCCCATCCACCCACACCCTAAGCACACATACATTCAATAACCCACACATCCCCCACCTACACACATCTCCCCACCCACTTCCTCATCAGTGAGGTGGCTCAGCTGCGGTAAAGTCCTGTTTCCTTTATACAAGCTCCGAAACGAAATAAATGTCTTCTTCACTGAAAAAGATAGAGCTGATCCATAACTGTCAGATCCTAACTGGCTGTCAAAGTTGTTATTTTGGTCGACATCACATCCCACATGAATGAACTGAATTTGAAACTTCAGGGAAATAATAACCTCTTCTATGATCTCTACAGAATCATCAAAGGATTTCGGAGCACAACTGGAAGGTGTAAACTTTTCTCATTTTCACTGTTTCAAAACGTTTTGCGCTACAATTACCGAAGATGTCAACATCGATTTTCCGAAAGACTTGAAGAGGCATATTTCAGAAAGATTTTGAGATCTTGACATAATTGAAAGTGACAGTTTTCTGTTCCAGAATCCGTTTGATTGTAATCTTCATGATGTGCCAGATGAACTACAATTAGAGCTAATTGATTTGCAAGCAAATAACTTGTTGAATGAGAAGCACAGAGAAGGAAAACGTTTTGAATTTTACCGCTGCTTACTTGATGCTGAGTTTCCGAAACTGAAGAATTTGCCTCTGGTATGGCATTAGTGAAGGCTTCCTGGCCTAGAGGTTAGCGACCTTTCTCCGTAATCTCGTATACTCTCGTAAATAACGTGATGACGGTGAGAATCAGCAGTGGTTCGAATCGAGTCGGTAACTTACGGGGTATGTGTGCCGGCCACTCAGAAAGCAATGGCATATTACTGAGCGTAATCTTGCCAAGAAATCAACAATCAGCTCAAAGATGCTGATGTTGACAGCGGTGTCCTGTAAAGGATATGCAAACATTTTATGGCATCAGTGTTTGGAACAACTTATGTATGTGAGCAAACATTTTAAAAAATGAAGTAAATGAAGTCAGCACATCGAACGAGATTGACTGATGAACATTTGAAAGCAATTCTCTTGATTAGATTCAGTAATTCCAAACCAGACATTGATGATATCGTGAAAGCCAAATATCAGTTTCACAAATCTCACTAACCTTTTTTGTTGCTTAGTTTATGAAAATCGGATATGTGTACACTAGGTCTGATGTAACTATCGTTTTGCTAACGTCGCCTTCTTTGATACCTTTCTTTTAGTAAATAGATATGTTGGTTGTCTTTTTTTTTCCTTTGCATTGCACGCAACTCACCCATGATTAACTTAGTTTTTCGTCTTTTTCCCCAGAGCTTTTGTTATGGCTTGCAAGTGTTTGTAAAGTTAGTTGCATATCGATTACAGGACGTTTGCAGTCAACACCAGCATTATTTGCTGTTGTTGATGTCTTGGCAAGTTTACATTCAGTAGTTTGCCATTGCTTTCTAAAAGACCGAAACCCATACCATAGCGTAAAAATCAGCGCAACGCGGTCTGTTGCTAAATCGCTCACAACTGTGTTTCGAACCCTGGTATACGGGATTACGAACCGCGTCCATAAGATCTTCGCCACGGAGGTCGCCGCAAGCATTGTACAGAATGAGTATCCGGCCCGTGCTCGTCATTTTGTTAGTTATCTGGCACGCCGTGAAAAAAGTTTAGTGACCCCTGCTCTAGACCTTTCAATCCACTCCTTAACCATGGTTTACTTTATAGATAAAGTCAAATCTGTGATCTAGCATATTCAGTGCTGAAGACTGAGACAGTCTACCAGAAAACATATTCTTCTGTTGCAAGAGATTTAGGCACCTAAGTAAGTCTGTCCCAAAGTTCCCAAACCAACAGGCAATTGCTCTCGGGTTAGGTCGAAGTACCGGTAATAAACGCGCAATTGAATTGGGAAGTACAGGAGGTCAACTAAGTGTATTAAGTTTGGTTGGTAGAAATAAATAAATTAGTACATGGGAAATACAGTGGAATATGCATCCCGAACATCCTCCTGTCACTCTTGTCCCAAACATGACAGTTCCAGAAGCCCATGTGGCGGCTGGAACATTCTACAAGAAGTGAGTTGCATACGCCACATTAAATCAGAAGAGTATTTAAGACACGAGGGAAGGAAGGCAAATTTTTTTTTGAGGGGGGGGGGGGGGGTGAGCTGGGGTGTTGTTGTTGACCAGAGAAGACTACGGGGTTTAGGTAAAAGAGAGACTTTTGGCTGGAACTCTCACGGCGAGGAGGTGCCAAAACCAGATGTAGGACATGCCCAATTATTAGTCGCTGTATAATCACGGAACTGACTCTCGTATTTCAATACGTCACTGATGTCATGATAGCTGCAATTGTTGTTTGATGACTGTAGTACTACCGTATTTACTAACACGTTACTTAAGATTGAAACAGAACATCTGGCGTCCACTTTTTGGTTAACAGTGGCCAACCACGGGTCATTCATAGAAATTCATACTACTTGCATCCTCACATTGTGGTTGCCACATGTGTAGTGGCTAAATGTGCATGAACAGGATTATCTTGTGGATGATATCATCATTATTTCCTATTTAATTATAATGTTTAATTCCAACCGATGACATTGTCTACAACCGTAGTTAATGCCTAGATTATATTTCTCAGAAAATTCAAGTAGATTCAAGTAGAATGGGGTGCAGTTTAAACCTAATTCCTCGGCACATTTTGTATATGTGATATTATTACAGCGGTACCAGGTATTCACTTCCGCTTACTTCTTTCCAGCGAAAATGCCATCGCTGTGGATTGGCATACTGAGATTACCGGCTGAGATAAACTGGTCCAGCAAACAGCTTCATGGCTCTTTAAACTGGTTTAATATTATGCAAGACTTGGGGGTGAGTGTGTATTAAACTATCATTTTGCTTATATGGTGGAAAATAACGATTTGCTGTTAGAAATAAATGTCGATATAAGAAAACCTTCGTTTCTGATAGTGTTTGTATTTACTGTGCAGGCTGAGATGCGCATGCATGGGAAGGGAAATTGAAATTGTGTACATTTGTGTAAATCTTATATTTTGAATAACCTAAAAGATTATCATCGCGTACATTTTGGTGATAAAACGGGGTAATATTTTCTGATGTGGAAAGAGCATTATTTTGACCATGTGGAAAGTTGGAAAGTAAAGATCGGCGATTGCTTGGCTACAGATGTAGTAGATGAAGTAACAACATGTGAATTATGATCCTTACATGCAGGCAGCATGTCTTGGGTAATAAAGGTAGCAAGTGTGATATTGACTACACCATCCCCCAGTGCCAACTGGTCTATCAAATTATTGGACTAGCACCATATTCTAGATATGCCTCAAGACGTTCAAAATATGCGCGTGTTACTATATACCCAGTGTGCCTCTTGGTGCGGGAAGGGGTCTTTGTTTAATGTATATTCCGAATACATGGGTCACAAGGTAGGAGTATTCTCTATCAAATTGGAAGTGCGGTGCCTCTTTCCGTATACTAGCCTACGGGACACCCTTCTTGCGACGAAACGCTTCGGCAATATCGGAATGTATCTCTCACTCCACAGTAAAAGAATAACATCCAAGAGGAATGAAATATATTTAAAAAAAAAATTATCATCGCTAGCCGTTTACAATTTAAAGACGCAAATTTGCAAAGTAGAGCCGCCAACGCATATAGTGAATAGTCGTTAACATGTAAACGCAGTCAATACAACATCCAAGAAGACTCCGCTATTCGTCGCTTCAGTTTACGTCGTTTCGCTATAACGTTGTTGTCACAATGGGACATAACTTCACAATGCGTCGCTACGCTCCGCAATAAAGTCGTCACATGTGTTGCCATGCGGAGGAACTTGCTAGCTTGCGGAGGAACTACGTAATGCCGGGTAGTGATACCGCTTTGGAATGTCACCTTACTTATCATGCATTAATGCTGTGTGGCGAAAACTGACCAGAATGTGTGCACGACTTTTGTGAATTTTCGGCATTCATGTTATTCGACGACATATCGCTAACTTAGGAAATAAAGCTGGCTGTGAAGGGATGGTGGAAGCTGACATTGATGAGTTGCTTGCATCGAATGGAGAAGATTTGTCTAATGTGGACCTAATACAACTTGACGTGCAGAGAGCACAGCAGGGAGAGGAGCACCCTATTGCAACCACCACACCGCGAATGTTGACAGCTGAACGTTTGTCACAATTCTTTCAAATGATTGATGTGGATTGCACATAATAAATGAGGATGACCCGAACAGAGAACGGAGCCCCAAAGTGTCGATAACTGTAACAAGCGCCATCAACTGTTACAAAGAGCTTTACTTGGGGAAAAGGAAACAGGCTCTGCAGCAGACATTAGACACATTTGTTGTTCAAGCAGAGAAGAGCCAGGAAAAGAGGCAGGAAGAGGTTATTTTCATCCTCAGATGCAGAGGCAGAATTTAATGCCTTTACTTCCCGATAACTCAAAAACTTGCCCTCCACCCACCTCTATTTAGCCAATAAATATCAACAACCATCAAAATAAACATTACATTACACATTGTATTTCTTTTAATTCTATGGGAAATAGTGTTTCGCTATACGTTGTTTCACTTAAAGTCGCGTTTTCCAAGAACGTAATCGCGGCGTTAACCGGGGCCTTCCTGTGCACCAGGATAAATAACACCGGGTATAAAAATGATTGCGAAGAAAAATGGATGGCAGAGTCAATTCAACAAATTCTACAAGTGACGGACTTTAGAAGAACATTAAACAAAAGCAGGATGGGCGTAACATGTAGATACTAACATGTAATGCAGTGAAATAAGTCTGGCGAAATAGTCAGTGCAGGGGTATTGTCACGTAAAACTTCAGGTAATATCAGAATTAATCTTTCATTCCCCAGCAAAGGTATAAATCCAAGTCAGAATGAGGAGATGCGCAATGTAATGATGCAAAATTGCGAAATGTTGACATGCCATCACACAAAAGTGAAAATAATCTGGATTTTACATAGACTGTAAAACTTCAATTTGATACCATGAGTTACCACCAGTTCAGAGGGAAGGGGCCATACAGGTACAGATAACAACATTGAGACGTGTTGTCAACTCCAAGATGTGCCCACCATATAACACGCTGCCATGGACTTTCAGACTAAGTAAAGACTTGTAGCCTGACACACACGGGAGCTTACAAACGGCTGGCTGTTTACACCACTTGTTCTGACATCATATTTGTTAAATTAGATCATATGGCTGTGGACTCTGGACAGTTAGTGAACCGGCAAAACAATCACTGGAAGCGTAGGAGATGTGGTTTTATAGAAGAATGCTGAACATTAATTATTTTTGTTCGCATATCCTTTACAGGACATTGCAGTCAAAACCAGCATATTTAATCTGCTGTTGATGTCTTGGCAAGTTGTATGTTCAGTAGTTTGCCATGAACATTAATTGGACAGTCACAATAAACAGTCTGTGCATTATCAGGGATGCTAAATCACAAAGAAAATTTATCGCAAATATCAGAAAGAAGCAATCATCATGTTTTGGCCACATTATGAGAAGACACAATCTGGAACACGTTGTGACACAGAGAAAGATCTGTGGAAAGACATATAGAGGAAGACAGTGGGAGAACATTCTTGACAGTCTTGAGTCATGGCACAAAATGGAGTCAACACATGGATTTATCCACCGTTTGAGGTCGCAATTTGTGAATAGACATGGTCGTCCACACCAGCCAGCAAGACACTGGATGATGATTTCTTCAATGTAGGTGAGAAATTCAGTTGCCAGCAAAGACGAAAGTCGAGCATTAATACTATGATTGCGTAACCTCAATTTCATCTCTGAGGAGCGACCAAAGCAAATCTTTGATGAATGGTGTGGACCAGTCAAATGATGATTGACATGTGAAATTGAGTTTATAGTGAAAGTGAGGATAGAGTTAAATTATTATTGACAGGTGAAATTGAGTTTACAGTGAAAGTGAGGATAGAGTTAACGAATGCGGTGCTTGGGGCTTCCAGGTAACCATCCAAAGTAAAAATCAGAGGATAGATACTGTGGTATAATAAAACGTCCTTACCCTTTCCTATTTATGGACTCCCTTAAAAATAAACAAACCCTTACAATTACTGTTTAAGTAACTTACTTAATGTAGGAGATAATAAAACAGCGATAGACTGACCGTGGCACAGCTAAATTTATTTTGCCTTGTTTTCTCTCCCTTATCTGGCCAATCCTGGCGAGGGGGAAAACAAAGACTGAAGCGGCCATTTCTAGTCAAGAGAACACACAAGAAAGTCGACCTTTCCCTTCGGGGAGAAGGTAGTTTGCCTTAAAAACATGATTCTATTCAAGCTATTGGTATGTTATCTACATTATTAAGATATATTTATGTATTACATAGACCAGTATGTTTAAATAAGAATTAGTTACAATTCTCTTAAACCAGGCTGGATGATGTTTACTAAGGAAACACAGGTGGGCGCCACGCTGTAATTTTTCCTATGTCTTCAAATCCCTATGTTAATATCTTTTATAGGCATTATGAACTTATATCTAACTAAATAGTGTTTATAACCTATGAATAGTATGTGTACTGTAGTACACACAGAGTATCAACTCTCATGTCAGATACTCTTTTCAATTTAGGAAAGACTCCTGATTAATACTTCAGAGAAGAAAACTCGTTTCTGCCAATTTCATAGTCCTATGAAAAATAACTTCTATGCAATGGAACTATATATCCCTATTGATGCTTAGAAATCTGCAAATAATTTATGTACTGTAGAGATTGGACTTTAAAGAAACATTTTCTCAATGTAGGAGCAGACTCGTGATTTCATACTGCACAAGTAGAGAACTGGTGTCTGCCACTTTCAAATATCCTATGTAGTGTAAATGCACTGGTAAGGATGTCTCTGAACTTGTTTTTATCCATGCGAGGACATACAAATGATTACGCATATTCTTGACTCTTACTTAGTCAGGGGATAAAATATTTTGCCACATCATAATCTGTAACTTGGAACTATAGTGTTAAATTTTAGTACCATCCTTTTGTTAACAGATTAGTAACCACTCCATATGAGGGTGAACACATAATCATTTCATAAAATAGTGTTAGGGACAGGCCATGTTTGAATATAAATTCATGAACAATTAAACGCGTGATGTAATTGCATGTTCGGATAGGATTCACTCCGCATCACCTCACTGTAGTAGGAACAGAAGCGAAGATTGATGTGAATAAATTGCTTGAATAATAGCAGTCCTTGACAAAATATATCACAGCGACTACTATCCTCATCTGCTGTACGCAGTGGGGGAAAACAATGTATGTTTTAGTTATGGATTAACCCATGAGAAAATCCAAAAACAAAGGCTCCCTGCAACAGCATTATGATTAATTTTTATGTAGGATTATCATGTACTTGATATCAGAAAAATGTACATGTATGTTTTTTTTTTCTGGTATGAGAACTTTCTCTGTTCTGATTGTTACTTTTTCCTGTGGAAATATACATTTTAATGTTGCACCTTGGGATTAGAGGATGTTGATAGAAGAATTCATGTGTATGTCAGTACTTAAAAAGCCAATGGTGAATAGTCTTGACCTAGTGATGATTATAGTGCCGAAATGAAGACGCGGCATTAGAAACCACAGGGATTCTGTATAGGCTATTCTCTTCAAGTAATGAGAGAGACAATATCAACATGTTGGATGGACAGAATGACTTCACCCATCCAATAGTCCCAGTAACAACAGAACAAAATATAAGTGAGAAAATACCTTACTCACTATGAAGAGTCAGAATGGCTCTACTCAGCAATGAGGGACAGTGGAACATGGACACCCACTCCTTTCCCCTTCTCCCCTTGTTGTTTTGTATTTGTGTTTGTAATTGTGTTGTAAACCTTTTATCATAACACAGTAGGTTAATGCTAGTGTTGTATTCTTTGTCATCCCTTTTCTATAGAAGAGAAACAGGTGGTGGTTGAATTTGGTGGGACTATATCACTAACACTGGATCCTGGGTCAACAGCCATAAAGTGAATGTCCAAAACCATAGTCTGGATCTAGCAATACCTCCATGTTTACTGCGGCGCTCAATAGCTCCATAGCGAGCAACAGATAAATTAGAAGACAACTGACTGGGTGAGTGATTAAGTCCTATTTTAGTAGGAATATCCAGGATGGACTTCAAGATCTAATAATCTACAAAGATGAAGATCAACAGAGTACTGACAACAGTGTATCGTCTGCTTTACTTCTGAGAAGTATCACCTATGGCCTCATCATTCAACCAAGTCAGTGAAACTGGGACAATCCTTCTAGCAAGTTACTAAAACTAACAACAGTGAGTAACCTTCAACTGTTGGTTGGATTACCAAGTTAATATCCACAATGGATAAGTCTTCGAAAGAACATCTCACAGCTGCAAAAGTCAAACATAAGGTTCCAGCCATGCAACACCAAGTTCTAGCTATGAACACCAACTCAAACAAATGGGAAGAAGACATTGAACCAATACAACCAAGGTGCCAACTGAAAACCATACCTACACCAGATTACCTCAAGGTTCCCAAACCTGAACACATAAAAAAAAAAAAAAACATATGAAAGCAGCTAGCGGAGTAAATGCCTCTACGCCTGCAACCACAGGAATCACCTGATGGCTTGCAACCCTGGATATGTGGTGGAGTCAAGATTCTTCAGTTCCATGCCTGCAGCAGAATCCTGGAATTAATTCCAGATGAACCAAATGAATAACAAGCAGAATTGTATGTCTACACTGAAAGTAAATAATGAATCAGAACTATGTGCTGGTCCCATGTCAGCCTAAATGCCAATAACGGTGGAATAGGTTATATACTGATGACTAGGTGGGTGAAAAATCTGTGGGAACAAAATTGAGATTCGGATATCATAAGCCGAGACGCTGAAAGGTAGGCATCCTTTTCATCAGATATGGTGATATAGGGAAGAACCTTAGTCCACGACCAAAGATGCATCTCCTGAAGGTATGACCAACCCAGGCCTCAATTTCACACTGACACCGAGCCGTTCGCAAAGAAGATTCTTGAATTCAGCTCCACGGAGGAGATATGTGGTGAATTTATTTCCTAAGGATTATAAGTAGTTCCGCAACCAACTTGAGTGGACATTAAACATGACTGTGAGTATTTATTGCTGTCACGGGTAAATATGGACATTAACTGCTGTGCACTGGAGAAGAATACCCATCCGCAATGCCTAAATGAACACTATAATTAATTAATTTAATTATTAGTATCAACTGTTTTCATGTGTGTGTTTTTTTCTTCTATGACATATAAAGAGTGTTAGTGTGTAATGAGGTATAACCAATGATGGTTAAGGTAAATAGTATTTTGACATCAACTCATTATTTTTAAATATGATAATTGTACATGGGGTCAGAAACAAAAATATATATGTTGGGTTTCTGCACCTAGACCAATGTGATTTTATCTAGGTACAATGAGTCGAGTAAGCAGAACCAATTTGTGGTTGTTGTGTTGTTTGTAATAACCTGGTTTTTTTTCTGGGGTCACGTGGTACTATGTTGTAATACTGCATATCATTCCCATGCCTGTCTGAAAATGCATAGTGTTTATTACACATCTATATATGTAATTGCAGATCTTGAGTTAATACCTGAACTGTTTGTCCAAAAGTGTTGTGTACATCAAGTAAATGTGGTGTCCAATAAGTGGTTGTTTATATATTGTGAGCAATCAATATCCTTCTAGCATCTATAGTTAATTTAAAGGGTGATGAAGTGGGAAGGAAAACCTACACACAGATGCCATTGTTTCAAGGATTGAACTCTTTTCTCCTGAGATTTGTGGTAAATATCCCTGATCACCCTGCATTCTGACCAGTGACCAGAGAATCAATAATACCCCCTAGACATTTTAACGAATTATTCTCAGGAATTAAAATCCACATCCCACAGATACTCAAAATAGAAAATAGTGGCTTGTAGAAAATGTAGATGTATCTGCTCCTGGTACCCCCTGGAGTGAGAAAGATGCATTTAAATATGTAGAATATGTAGAAGTTTTTCTTTTCTTTTCAGAAAAAAACAACAACATAGGGTAAGATACCTTTCTGACTTATCTCCTCGTAAAAAAAGTATTTTCCTTCCCCACTACGTGCAATTTAAAGTAATTTACAAGCACTTAATCTACACATGCACATGTACATATAGACATATTATGGGAATTACCGGCTGAGTTAAATATTTCTAGAGAGGGAACACTCCGAAGTGAAACAAGCTGCCACTATGTTTATTAGTCTTTCATAATCTGTCAACTCAATGGATGATATGAATAAATCGCATGTGTTGTTTAAACGTTACTATGGTGATGCTGTTGATGATGATGATTATACTAGTTGATGTATTGATATGCTGATGGTATGCAATGAGAGAATGCGGTTTGATTAAATTACTTGTACCTAATGTTACACGATTAAGAAAAAAAAAAAAACAAGAATACATAACGATTTTGTACAATTGGTGAAGTAACGTCATAGGCGAGTGATCCCACTGAGATGCTTAGTATATTCAGCTTGCAGATCTCACACCTACGTGGTGATCTACTATGCGAGTGGATTGCTGACGGTCCGTGGCTCGTTTGAGTGCTGATTATAGCTGATATTTCTATCTCTAGACTCCTTACTGAAAGTCGGACAAAATGAGATTGTAATATCACGCTGGAGGTTTTCCCTGGTAGATTAATTGTATGTGCGTCTCAGTGCTGTATGCAAGACCCGGTTTTTATGTAATGTTTTCATCCCTTTCATTATGTTTGTATTCCCTCCTCCCCCTAACACTGAGGAGGCTTCCCTGGTCAGTATTCCTTAACCTCCCCCTAAATTTCACTGTAAACGTTAAATTTCACCTATCAATTAACCTTTGAAGAAGGATTTTTTTCTTAAGAATCAGGAGAAGTATTAGTTATGCTCTCACCTGACTGAAACTTACCGTCTTATATCTTTGTGATGTTGCTCTGAACACATTAATTAATACCAATAACAACCACTTCTGATTAATCGCTGTTGTAATGTTGTCTCCAATGGTTCCACTAATAAGATATGAGTCTACTGCACTCCTTGCACCAGTGGTACATGGTGATATTAATGTGGAATTATCAAACACAATTTTCTGACTGAAATGTCCTACAGAAAGAGAGGTAAATATATTAACTGGTGAAATAAACACAATTTTAAAACAGATAAACCAATAAACACAGTCTCATCTCATCTCATCTTGTTCCTGTTGTACCTTGCGGTGTCAATGTGAAGTATAAACAACGGGAGAATGCCCGCTTATGGGCTTCATGTAACGATATTCCCATGGACTCTGCTATTCCCCTCGTCAATCGTTTACGACGTCGGCCTCTTTCTCTGCCTCCATCTGGGTAACCTAGTTGCATGGCCAAACAATTTGAATTCTAATAAATAAAATCTAGCGCTGATTTAGTCCTGATTTTTTTCATTTTTGATCATCTCTCTTCTTGATACATTGAGTATTATTTTCAGCAATCTCGTTTCTATTGTGATTTTTCTTATCTCTTTTTCAGTCATTGTCCAGGTTTAGCATTGGTTGTATAAAGTTGGTAGGAAATTGGTGTTGTAGTGTTATTTTTTAAGTAATTACTGATGTATATCCATTTGGGTCAGCCTGATTACACTTATTAGTTTTCTACGAGCAGTAGAAAATGCTTTGCCGGCTTGCTAGGCCACAGGTTTAGGACACAAATCTGACCGAGGGCAGAACGTCCCACTTGGCGAGTCAGAGCCCCGTTGGCCCATGAACTCGAGGTCATGGTTTCCCGGTCTACACCACGAGGAGTTGGGGTTGACATGTGTAGTCTGCGGGTCATGGACAGGCTGCTAATTTTCACTTCTCAACCATCCTGTAAGAGGCTAGCCGATCATAACCCTGCTTGCTGCAGCGCCAGACGCATTTCACAATCCACACCTTGTAGACCAAGCACGGTACTATGAAAATACTCGTGTAAGCAAAGTTCTACAAAAAAAAAATTGATTAAAATATAAATATTGAGCACAACCCACTACTGGCAACGCCGATCGCATTCTGGTATGAACCTAAGGCCTATCCACGTCAATATGGAAGCACTATACTCGAGTTTCGCCCTCGTTTGAGCTCGTCAGTAGTGCATATCCCTGACCGGATCCGGAAACAGTCCCGGATCACGCGTGTGAAACGGGTGTGTAACCACGCTGCACACACTGGACACACCAAATTATCACAACAGAACATCACAAAGCTACCCATCGTAGGCTGTGCTCAATTAAAATATATTGTAAACTGAAGAACATTGTTATTTTAAAAAACACTCTTCTAACTCTTGAAGTCAGGGAAGCAAGTAACTGTAATACCCAATAACCAAGCCCTACAAGAAACACATGGCAATCGCAAACTGATATGAGAAGTTAGACGCAGACAATCACAAATTATTGGTCACGTTATGAGAAGAAATAAATTGGGGAACCCGATGGCAACTAGCAAGATCGAGGGGAAAAGAATAATGGGGAGGCAGAGAAGTAAATACCTGGGATGCTTGGCCATGTGCCATGGTCGGGACTAGAACACTGATCTGATCCAGGACTTTGGTGATCGAGTGAGATGGCGAGACATGACCGCCCACGCTTATCGGCATGACACATGATGATAATATTTTCTCATTCTTTCTCCCAGCGCAGACGTGAGTTTGCAATACCCGTCTTGAACACCATGCGAACTTGGTTAGGGGAATGACAGCACCCCAACACATGTCTTGCGAAGATGGCACATCAGTACCAAGTTAACAGAAAAGCCTTTACGCCAAGCTCACTTAAACAGTATCGAGGTTTTCACGCAGTCTTACTCAAGCCTCTATTAACACATTGTCTATGTTACTCTATACCATGTTTTTTCCATGCCATTCAGAGACTCCCCTCCTTACCCGCTCAAAATAATCTCCAATTAACACCTTATAAACTTAACTTTATATATATACGAGTCCATATATATATGGGAGTTTCTGTGGCGAAGTGGTCAAGCCGTTTGACTCGTGCTCCGAAGGTTGTGGGTTCGATTCCAGGCCGCGCCCTTCGGTTTACGAGTTAAATGTTTCAGAGACTCCTGTGGGTCGTCGCTAAAAGCTACGGAGTTCGTGCTTTGTGCGACGCTTTCCGCGCTGCGGAAAGAGACCGAGCCATATGGGATAAAACCCGGTGCAATGAAGTCGACCCTGTCGACTTTTAAGCGACTTTTATATATATATATATATATATATATATATATATATATATATATATATATATAAATGATGCAGCGAATGCAACGGTGCGTTTTGCCTTCGTCGCCTTGCTTGTAACTTCCTAATTGCCGCTTATCAATTCCTGCACACCTTAGCAGTCGACTATTGCTCCTCCTTTATTGTCGGAAAATCTATGCGTTCCATTACATGGTAATAACATATATCAACACATTCTAGTAGTCTAAAATCCATGCACTTAACGTCTTCACATCCTTTCCATGGTATGTAAGACGACCTTATTACATGGGAATAACATATATCAACACATTCTAGTGGTCTAAAAACCATGTACTTAACGTCTTCACATACTTTCCACGGTATGTAAGATGACCAACAAGATCTTCTTGAATGCCAGTGTTTACTGTACATTATTTTATTCATGAGCGTTAAGTAAAATTATAAACATAAAAAACAACACCATATATTACGCATTCAACTAAACAGGATTGAATATGAACATCCGCGCTATCACAAGCAAAAAGGATAAATGTTGCATTTTCACTACTTTGTTAAATCCACAGTAACAATAGTAGTGTTGGGAAATATTGTAAATAAATCGCAGTGTAAATGCTGGAAATATTACAATGGAATTGTAGTGTAAATGATGTTAGTATTGGGAGCTATTGTAAAGGAATTGTAGTGTAAATGATGGTAGTGTTGGTAAATATTGTAATGGAGGTGTAGTGCAAATGTTGGTAGTGCTGGAGAATATTGTAAATGCATTGTAGTGTAAATGCTGGTAGTGTTGGGAACTATTGTAATATAAATGTTGCAAGTTTTGGTGATCTATATAAGATAAATACCTCTCTGGAAATATGTCAAGCTACCGTATATATTGTAATAGTTTTACCACTGAGTGTATGTTCCTCATGACAACATTAATGAAATAAATATTGCTTACGGTCCCCCAGCTAGTGGTTTACCTGCTATAAGTGTGGCCACAAGCAGCGCCTGAATTTTGTCATGCATATTGCCTCATCAATAACCAGCAATCCTGAATATTCTTGCTTTTTTTCTATATTCTTCTAATCTGTAATGTATACAAATTACAGTACACGTTACAAATTATTATCGTCAGTTAAAGAATAATTTACGCAAGTCTGCTGACTGCGGGATAAAATATATAATCATGTTTAGGAGTAATTAGCAAAAGAGAAAGAAACCAAAATGCTTGGAAATCTTTACAAAGCAGGTTTAAATAATAGCAAATCCAGAGCTTCAAATACCAGAACCCAAGTAAATTACGCAGAAGCTAATACAGAAGATAAAAAACAGATAAAGGTGGATAAAAGACACTATATATACACGACATTGCAAGAGAGTCGGAAACAGCAGCATTGAAAAGAAACCTTAAAGTCCTTTACAACACTGCGCGAAAGTTAGCAGGGAAGTAAAAACAACGAAATGTTCAGATAAAACAATATAAATGGGACAGTTCTCACTAATAATAAAGACAATTAAACCTTTAAGGTAAATACTTTGAGCAACTCCTAAACAGACCAGTCCCAGAAGACACTATAGATATCCAACCTGCAAAATAGGAGTTGGGTAGCAACTGCGAGACACCATTCAGTGAAGAGATTAGCAAAGCTAAAGCAGAGCAACGAAAACAATTATAAATAAACCATAAACATTCACTAATTGCTGTCTGCGAATGGTATGACAAAGTCACCAATGTGGAATTCATGAAAGGAATTAGACAATCGTCAGTGAATCTAGGTGTAAAGAAAACAAGCTGGCGCTGGATATGTCATACATTGAGAAAACCCGAGCACAGTTTAACTAGAAAAACGTTAATAAGGAACCCATAGGAAAAATGAAATAGAGTGGACCTAAACACTCACGATGAAGATAAGAAGAAACAGAAAAGAATTATATGAGAAGGACATGGACATAGCTGTATGGGATAGCTAAAAATGGGAGGGGTTGGTTGAAGTTGATTGATAACCTATGCTCCAATACGAGATAGAGGGCAAAAGAACAATAGGAGGAAAGCCATAATGACGTGCGGCTTCACTACCAGTGTTGTATATGTTGTATTAGTTAGTTAGTTAGTTAGTCGACAGATCATCCTCATTACACATTGAACCTTTCAGTCCATAAGTGCTCGGATCCCCTCCTCAGCAAATCCCGCAGAGTGTAGCGGCTAACGACACCAGTTCTGTGTTGGTTTATCAATCTTCTTTGGCTTCCTGCGTAGTGTTCTTGTTTGGCCACCCCTCTTTTAATTTGCTGTTCTCGCAGTCTGGCCATGGTTGTAGATTCACAGTCATCATTTGGTTCACGCAAAAGTCTTACTTCTCGTAGAGCATTAAGAATGTCCGCCCTCCACCGTAGCCTCACCTGCGAGATTGTCAGCCCGCTCATTTCCTTGTACTCCCGCATGCCCTGGCACGAAGATGAAACTAATCTTTGCCAGCCGAGACCGCTCCAGAGGCAGCAACCATCCTCTTCGGATCGATCCCTCCTCTATCCTCTTGATCATGTTCATTGAGTCGCTAAGGAAACATGCCCTAGTGAATGTCTGTGTCTCGAGCCATGTTATTGCTTTACTTACTGCCATGACTTCCAGTCAGGCTACTTGTGGTTTCAGTGAAAGCACCAGAGTCCTCCTTCACAATTCTCCCTCCGGCCCGAGCCGTAAAGGCCCATGAGCTTCTCACATGACGGACGACCGACCCATCTGTGTAGATGACAGCATCACCGTCTAGCGAATTCTCGACAATTAACGCTTGTACTTAAGCCTCCACAGCAGCCGGATTTTCTTGTCTGCATTTTCTATCTAGTTGGATGCAAACTGAAAAGGATGTGCAGAAATCTGTTGGAACTTGTACCCATTCCTCGCCAGGTTCTAAGTCCTCAAGTGAACACACCTGTTGAAGAATGTCTTCTGCTTGACCAATCCACGACCGTCCTCTTTTTAACCTGCTGCTCTTCACCTTCATAATTTCACTATTCAGTGGTGGTTGTGTGTTTGCGTTAACTCTGAGGTAGGCGCGTGCTCTGCAAACTTGTATTCTCTCTTCAATGGTTGGAAAATCAAGACGTAAATATAAATCAATCATATGTTGTATTACATATTAGCAAAGGAATTCCCCATAAAAATCCACCACATGCACTCACATATATTATTGATCTACTGTTATGTCAGTCTGCCCTTCGATGCACGTATCCAGTAAATGCATGCACCAACCATTTTAATGTTGTTGCTTTTTTTTGGTCACTTGTAGGAGTTACTAAGAAGTCCTCTACAAAAACACTCTAATGTATACACTCTAAAAACATATTTTTGATCATTGAATAATGTGTTGCTTCACACGCTTATGGAAAAGTCCTTTTTCCGTTATAGTACCCTCAGAAAGCTTTATAATGTTTACGTTTTTTATAAAAACCAGTTTCTTGTTTTCTTCCCTGAGTGAAAGAAGAATGCATGCATTTATATGAATCATCATGATCATCATCATTGAATACCCTGCCGGCTGGCGTAGGCGTTCATGGCTCTCCACAGATCTCGGTCTTTGGTGTTCTGGATCAACTCCGCTGATGATATTCCTCCATGACACCTTTCAGTCCATCCATCATCATTTATAATGTAAAGTGTTTTTCTGTAATCGATTTTATATGAATACGGATTAAAAGTATATATGTGTGTGCTTGTGCGTACACGTGCTGATGTGCGAGTGTATCTGTAGGCAGTAGATGTAAAACCGAATTAACACACTTGTTTTGAGACAAGTAGGGATTAGGACAGGAAAATTCGTAAAATAATTGTCCAGTCTATTTGACATGTACATTTGTCATTATAATACAAACAAAAAATGCCGGCGGCAACAAATTCTGGCTGTGCTGTTCAAGCAAACGCCTGTACATAATGACCTAGTTTACTGGCCCTTGGCATCTAGAGCATACATACATAGACAAACATAAATAACATGGGGGAGGACATCGCCGGAACTGCAGGGGATAGATAGCGAGCGATACGACGGTTGGGGTGAGTTGATTGTGGGTCTGTGTCCTTATGGGATGGGGGAGGTATGGGCGAAATAAGAAGAGAAATAAGTATCTTTTAATATCCGTATGTTATTATTCTAAATGTGAATAGCATTGCTTATATAAATAGTTAAAGATGTATGTGGAAATGAACAGGTCGAGGGTTGATGGTTAGCCTCAAGAGGAACACCGAGGTTGAGAAAGTGAGCCATGATGTTGTCGATCATAATCATTATCTTCATTAGCTTCCACATTTGCTGTCATGTGTCGTGGGGATGAATAGTTCACCTTTCATCACCCGACGGGTGGCACTGGATAGTGTCATTTCGTGTAATTGTACAATATCCTGTGATGCAGACAGTCCATTTTCTTCTTGTATCAGATCGTCTTTTATGTAACGCCAGTGCTGGTAACTGAAGATGTTAAATTTTAATGAGATGGACACACAATTTGATCGTCTGCTTTTCAATACCACAAGGTGTTGATACTACTGTCTGTCTGATAACATCATTTCTTACTCGGTCTCGGAAAGTTAAGTTGGCAGCCCTTCTCTAATATCACACTTTGTATGTGTTGATATTGCGTGCATGTGATTCTAATATTGATCACGTTTGACATCACTAGCATAAGGTTGGTGTGCTTTTTATTAATTGTTGTTTTGCGGGCATTAGTATATTTAGATGTTGCAGTATTGGTGATAGTTGAAATATAAGCGCACTTGCTCTTTGTCATTTGATTTCGATTGCTCAGTCTATTCTGCCATCCCCTGTGATCATACTTGCTAGATATGTGTCTATAAAAGATCAAATTCAACACGAAAAGACACTGACCAGTTACTACATTCGGCTATGGCGGATGGAACCATTAATTCAGTTAACTGTCATTTACTGCCAATATAGTCCCTTGCGGTGTATGGCAGGAGGTCTTGAGCCTGAGGAATTAAGGCCGCCTGGCTAGTGCAGTCGCCGTGAACTGTGCAGGTTAGAGTTTTTTTTTGCCCCAGACAGAAAACGTTTTCATAGCTTATCGACGATTCGAACACGGTCTCTCGAAGAATAATTAGACATTCTAGACACTCGACCAGCCAATTCAGTTCACACTTGCACAAAATCTCGTGCTAGAGGACGATGCAGAGATGTGCATAACAATCTGGCCATTCTAATTATAATTGTCTAAAAGTTGCTGTATCTTCTGAGGGAGATGGATCACGCATGTGCATGCCATGAGTGCTGTGATGTTGGTGTTGAATAAACCGGCCTTACCTTTGTTTGATATTGTACATTGGTAATGAAAGTTCTTATACAGCTAATGTGATGTTTGATAACGTGCATTGGTAATGACAGATCTGATACAGCTAATGTGATGTTGGTGTTGAATAACACTGTCTGAGCATGTTTGATAATCTGCATTGGTAATGACAGATCTGATACACCTAATGTGATGTTGGTGTTGAATAAACCTGCCTGACCGTTATTTGATAATGTACATTGGTAATGACAGATCTGATACAGCTAATGTGATGTTGGTGTTGAATAACACTGTCTGAGCTTGTTTGATAATCTGCATTGGTAATGACAGATCTGATACAGCTAATGTGATGTTGGTGTTGAATAACACTGTCTGAGCTTGTTTGATAATCTGCATTGGTAATGACAGATCTGATACACCTAATGTGATGTTGGTGTTGAATAAACCTCCCTGAGCGTGTTTGATAATCTACATTGGTAATGACAGATCTAATACAGATAATGTGATGTTCTAATGTGTGGGCTAACATTATGTATGCGTTTTTTTAAATGTTAGATGTATGTTCTTTACCCGACGTCGCAGTCATCGTAGCATTATTGTTTGTTATTGTCTAGGCAATTTTGCATTCCTTCATTTGCCATTGCTTTTTTGAACGACCGATGGTGACACTTGGTGCAAAACAATGGAGACTGATATAGAACTCAGAATACGGGTTTAGGAGATTCCCCTCACTGCCTCTTATCAACAGACGCCGGTATGTTAGATTTACGGAATGAAACCATCTATGTCGAGACCGTTATTGTAAATAGTACGCAACCATATCTTAGAATACCGTGGATCCAGAACCAGAGAACAAATACTGGCATTCTGCAAGACATGAACATCTAAGACAGATGACTCATATACATCATCATGACTCGGAATCTGAAACAAAGACGTCATTTTATACTTCATTATCACAGAAAAACAATAATATAAAACACTATAGCAGGTAGAAGAGGCAGAGGTTAATCAAACCTAACGTGGGCACAGGACTCTAAAGAAACCCTGGACATAGCAATACATACGACAGGGGAACTAGCGAATGATCGAGATTATTTCAACGGGTTGTGATGAGAGCAACGTTCAAGAGGTAGTCTACATAATGATACTGATACAGGATGATGATGATCTGTCTATATGTACACACATCTAACAGGCTACTGCATAATTGTTCGTTACGGTAATAAATATCTACTTTTACTTGCAGATGGTAGATAGTATTCAGAAACTGCATACTTTGCCATGTTTATAACGCAAACCATACTTGAATCTTGACAGAAGTTGAGCCTGTACAAATCTTCAACTAAACAATGATACGTGCTGATTTTATTTCTACAGCATCTAGTTATAGCAGTGTGTCATTGAGAGTACTTCGCAGTCTGACAGAAAGTGATATCATCAGTTTGTGTGGCTTGTCCCTTACTGTGACCTTTTATTGTAACTCGTACACCCGCAGAGACTACAGAAGGAGATGTCAACGCAGGAGTGTTATTGACCCAGTAATTCTGCAACTGTACACAATATGTTACTCACAAGTGTGTTAAACCTCTTAGTCACGAGGACATCTGGTATGGATACAAGAAAACTAATTCAAGTAGTACTGCTGACAGAACCGTAATATCAAGTAGTACTGCTGACAGAAACGTTACATCAAGTAGTACTGCTGACAGAACCGTAATATCAAGTAGTACTGCTGACATAACCGTAATATCAAGTAGTACTGCTGACAGAAAAGTTACATCAAATAGTACTGCTGACAGAACCGTTACATCAAGAAATTCAACTGACAGCGACGTGACATCATGTAGTACTAATGACAGAAACGTTGCATCAAGTATTACTGCTGACAGAAACGTTACACCAAGTAGTACTGCTAACACAGACGTTACGTCGAGTAGTACTGCTGACAGAAACTTTACATCAAGTACTACTGCTGACAGAACCGTAATATCAAGTAGTACTGCTGACAGAACCGTAATATCAAGTAGTACTGCTGACAGAACCGTAATATCAAGTAGTACTGCTGACAGAATTGTGACATCAAGTAGTACTGCTGACAGAACCGTAATATCAATTAGTACTGCTGACCGAACCGTAATATCAAGTAGTACTGCTGACAGAACCGTTACATCAAATAGTACTGCTGACAGAACCGTTACATCAAGAAATTCAACTGACAGCGACGTGACATCATGTAGTACTGATGACAGAATTGTGACATCAAGTAGTACTGCTGACAGAACCGTAATATCAAGTAGTACTGCTGACAGAATTGTGACATCAAGTAGTACTGCTGACAGAACCGTAATATCAAGTAGTACTGCTGACAGAAAAGTTACATCAAATAGTACTGCTGACAGAACCGTTACATCAAGAAATTCAACTGACAGCGACATGACATCATGCAGTACTGATGACATAATTGTGACATCAAGTAGTACTGCTGACAGAACCGTAATATCAAGTAGTACTGCTGACAGAAACGTTACATCAAGTAGTACTGCTGACAGAACCGTAATATCAAGTAGTACTGCTGACAGAAAAGTTACATCAAATAGTACTGCTGACAGAACCGTTACATCAAGAAATTCAACTGACAGCGACGTGACATCATGTAGTACTGATGACAGAATTGTGACATCAAGTAGTACTGCTGACAGAACCGTAATATCAAATAGTACTGCTGACAGAAACGTTACATCAAGTAGTACTGCTGACAGAACCGTAATATCAAGTAGTACTGCTGACAGAAAAGTTACATCAAATAGTACTGCTGACAGAACCGTTACATCAAGAAATTCAACTGACAGCGACGTGACATCATGTAGTACTGATGACAGAATTGTGACATCAAGTAGTACTGCTGACAGAACCGTAATATCAAGTAGTACTGCTGACAGAAACGTTACATCAAGTAGTACTGCTGACAGAACCGTAATATCAAGTAGTACTGCTGACAGAAACGTTACATCAAGTAGTACTGCTGACAGAACCGTAATATCAAGTAGTACTGCTGACAGAACCGTAATATCAAGTAGTACTGCTGACAGAAAAGTTACATCGAATAGTACTGCTGACAGAACCGTTACATCAAGAAATTCAACTGACAGCGACGTGACATCATGTAGTACTGATGACAGAAACGTTGCATCAAGTATTACTGCTGACAGAAACGTTACACCAAGTAGTACTGCTGACACAGACGTTACGTCGAGTAGTACTGCTGACAGAAACTTTACATCAAGTACTACTGCCGACAGAACCGTTACGTCAAGAAGTACAACTGGCAGCGAAGTGACATCAAGTAGTACTGATGACAGAAAAGTTACACCAAGTAGTACTGCTGACAGGAACGTTATATCAAGTAATACTGCTGACAGAAACGTTACATCAAGTAGTACTGCTGACAGAACCGTTACATCAAGTAATGCTGCTGACAGAAATGTTACATCAAGTAGTACTGCTAACAGAAACATTACAAGTACTGTTGACAGAACCGTTACATCAAGTAGTACTGCTGACAGAACCGGTACATCTAGTAGTACTGCTGACAGAACCGGTACATCTAGTAGTACTACTGAAAGAAACCTTTAATCAGCATCATATGCAATGCCGATAAGCATGAGCGGTCATGTTTCGCCATCTCACTTGATCACCAGTGTCGTGGATCAGCTCAGTGTTCCTTTCTCGACCATGTCACGTAGCCAAGCCATCCAGGTATTTACTTCTCTGCTTCCCCTTGTTGATTTCCCTTCGATATTGCCAGTTGTCATCAAGTTCCCCAATGTATTTCTACTCATAACGTGACCAAATTGTGTTGACTGTCTGTGTCTAATTTCTCTAATCAATTTATGATTTTCATTTGATTCTTGTGGGAATTGGTCATTGGTTTTTCGGTCTTCCCATGGTATTCTTTGTATTTTCCTCAGAAACCACATTTGTATAGCCATCGATGTGTCTTTCAGCCTATTTGCTCATTGTCCTCGCTTTACATCCATACAACAGCACATGCTCTATGTAACACCTCAACACTCTTTTTCTAGTTGCAAATGGCATCTTTCTATTGGTCAGTATGTTTCACATCTTGCACTCTTTTGCACTCCGTCGCTTTCTGACGTTCCCGAGTCTTCTGGTGCACATTACTACCACCATCAGGCGAGGTTGCTCCTATGGAACACCATTTACATCATGTGTCTGATTTTCTATGAGGTTGCGACACATGATTAAGAAACCGTTACATCAAGAATTACTGGTGACAGAAGCGTTACATCAAGTTGTACTGATGAAAGATAAATTCAAAGAACTTATATTTATGAAAGAAAGGTTAACTAAAATATAGCTGATGAAGGAACTACTACATCAATTAGCACTGGAACGTTTAATTAAGTAATATTGATATTAGAAACATTATAGTAAGTCGTTTATAATTTTCGACTCAAATAGTATTTAAGAAACAAACACATCAACGAGTATGTGTGATTGATACAGTAATTGATTGATTGATTGATTGATTTAGGAATCGACATCACAGCATTCGGGACATTCCCATAAGTGCCCCGTCCCCATCCTCAGCAGCCAGCGAAGAGTTCCAACACTAATAGTACCAGTAGCAATCTGATTATACGTCCGTCTCGTCTTTCCTTTGAGCGTTGAGCGTCGGCCAGATCCCTTCGTCACTCCTCGTTGTCTCATTCTTGCCAGACAATGGTAATCCATTTGCTCCTCCGAGGTGTGCACGTGCTCCCACAAGGCAGCAACCACGTCTGCCTTGTCAAGTATCAATACTCCACCAAGTTCTGCAGAGCCAGCCAATCTGTCCGCCTGTTCATTTCCCAGCACACCGGCATGTTCCGGAGAAAAGATCCAGGCGATGCTTGTCACCCGTGACCTCCGAAGCGAAGCAAGCCACTCCGCACGAAGTCTGCCCGTCCTCACCCTCGCCAGCATGCTTTCTGAGTCAGTGACAATCACGATGTGTGTGCGTGTCGTATTCTCCATCCAGCGGAGAGCCGCAGTGACTGCCTCCACTTCCATTCTTAAGCTGGATGTTGTGGTATCATATGCCAGGCTCTCCTGTCCCAAACATCGACCATTAGATTTGGCTATGAAACCCCAGCCACTTCTCTCACCTCTTGACACCAAACCATCTGTGTAGATAATCACATTACTCGAGTGAGCATTGTCCTGAATTAGTTGCTGGATTTCCACGTCCGTGGTCCCTGCTGGCCACTCCCTGCACTCCCGGCTTAATGTGATTATAACTCTGCACAAGTCTGACTGCTCCGCTGGCACTCTGACCCACTCCTCTCCACGCTTAATGTTCTCCAGTGGGCACACCTGTCTGATCGTATCCTCCGCCTGAGCCATCCATGATTTCCCTCTTATCAGTCGCTGACCCTTAACTGCGTCCAGCGCCTCATGCAGTGGGTGGTCTGTGTCTGCAGCTACTCTGAGGTATGCCTTCGCCTGCATCACCTTGAGCCTACCAGCAACAGTCGGCAGACCAAGGATGTAACGCATACACACTATTGGGGTGTCTCTAGTGCATCCCAGAATGACCCGCATAGCTTCGTTCTGTATGCGCTCTAACTTCACCAGCTGACTCTCTGAGACAGTGAGCAGACCTAATCCATAATCAATTACTGAGAGGATCAAGTGCTGGTATAGTGTGAAAAGCATTCTCTGCTCTGTGTCCATTGCAGCCATAGTTTTAAGTGCATTGAGTCCCTTTTGAGTTCTTGTCACGACCGTCTCCACATGGTCCTTGAAGGATAGGCTCCTGTCAAATGTGATCCCCAGATACTTCAGTTTGTTCTCTCTGCTGACATTTCTACCATATATCGCGAGGCTTGGGACATCAGCTCTTACAATCCTGTTGTCCAGAGAGCACCACAAAACAGCCGCCTTTTCCGGGTGGATGACAGCACTCATTTCTGTGCACCAGTCAATAACTTCATCTACTGTCGCCTGTAACTCCTGGGCTGTTTGCTCCCTATCTCTCCCCTGCCTATATGCAAGAATATCATCTGCAAATGTTAGTATTCTTCCAACCCCTGGTGCTTCTAGGTTTGCAATCTTGCTCGTATATACATTAAAGAGCACCGGTGAGACTGCAGATCCCTGTGGCAGTCCCGGGGTTAACATATGTGGCTCTGAGGTCCATGCACCCAGACGGAGAGCAACCCGACGTGAATGCAGGACGGCTGCTATCCAGTTCACCAACCAGGGATTTACCCCCTTCTCCATCAGTGCGGTCATCAAAATCTCATATCGAACTCTGTTGTACGCATCCTCGAGATCAAGCACTACCGCCATCGTTTCCTGATTGATACAGTAAATCAAGCAACATCACTTACATAACTAAGGAAACTTTACATTAAGAATACTGATTCAAGTAACTTTAGATCAAGTAGTATTGGCGAAAGGCATATTTAGTAAATTGAGTCTGTGACGTAAACATGAAGTCCAATGGTATTAATTAAAGAAACTGTAAATCAACATGTGTTGATGATATCAATATCAAATCAAGAAGTAAAGTTAAAACACAATTAAGTCAAGTAGTATTGGAGAAAGACAAGTGTAATCAATTTGTATATATGAGTCATTATCATCCATTGCCTTGTCGGATGACGTGAGCTATCATGATTCTCCGTTAAATTACTATCTCCGAAGTCATGGATCAATTCACGTTGACTCCCTTCCGTGCCATGACATAAGACTATACATAATTTGTCCACGCTGTCTTCCTCTGTCTCTCTTTCCGCAAATTTTTTTTGTCACAACACGTTCCAGTTTTTGTCTTCTCATAACACGGCCAGCAAACGATGACTGCCTCTTTCTGATGTTTGTAATAAGTTGTCTTTGCGAAGATATATGAGTGAATCATTAAATTATGTAATACTATGGCATAGACTTTAATTCAAGTGTCATTAATGAAAGACACATTAAAACAATTTACATTGTTGAAAGAAACTTAAAACCAAATATTATTGATAAAAGAAACAATAAGTCAAATAGTAATGAGAAGGAACATTTAATCACATAGTTTTGATGCAAGCAATATTGCATCGCGCGGTATTGAAAAAATAAAAAATGCAGCATTTAATCAAGTATTAACGATTTAAACAAAACAAAAAAGCAATGCATCAATTATTATTTATGAAATGTTTTAACATGATTGGCTAGACTCACATACACCACACAATAACATGTCAATAGTTAAGAGGCTTCGCTGTTTTAGTTGATATTATCGTATTGGATATTTGGGAGGCTGACCAGTTCACTGTAGTTGAGAATTGATGTGAATGCTTCTTTAATGCACAGATTGGCTTGCACTTTCATGATTAGTTCTCCCTATGAACCGTGTATTACTGTCGCTGTGCTGAAATGTGTTGTTTTATTAAAGTTTATCGTGTAGATGCTGTTACTTCATCTATGATGATATCACGTGGTGATGTTCTTCTCCCATCATGCCTGTGGGTTGAGTGATCAAAGGCTTAGCTGGAGAAAAGAACATTCTGAAAATTAATGGAATTTTATATATATATACAGTAGGGACGGTAGTCTCCGTTAATCGGTATAGTTTTTGTCCATCTTCTCACAAGGGCATGTATCCCTGCACGGTAAATATCCGTGACCCTTCTTCCTAAACCACTGACGTACGGCGTGTTTTAATGTCTCGGTGTCCTCAAAGTGATGTCCGCAAAAATCTTCTGTCAATGGTCCAAACAGATGGAAGTCTGAAGATGCTAAGTCGGGACTGTATGGGGTGTTGTGGTAATCGTATCAATAGTGCGTTTAGCCGTTTGTAGCGTGGTATTATCGTACTACAGTAGTGCAGTACTCGGATCTTTGAACGGGTGAAGACGTCGAAGACGTCCTCAAATATTCTTTCATGTTTCAATGTAACATTCAACATTCACCGTGTTCCCCTGTTCCAAGAAGTTGAGAAGAATAAATCACACCTTTTTCATCTCAAAACACGGAAGCCATAACTTTCTCTACTGATGGTGACATGTTGAATTTCTGTCTTTTAGGTGATGTTGTGTGATGCCATTAGATTGACTGCAACTTGGATTCTGGTTCAAAGAAATGAACCCAAGTGTCATGTAGTAAATGACAGTGATGCAGGGAATGGATGAGTTAGCGCATCAATGAAGAAGATAAAGGGTGTCACAAATGGTGAACATTGTGACACCAACATTGAACGCAATTGAGACGTCATGCGAGGACGTCACCTAACGCCATAACGGCTTAAGCATTAGTTTGGGTTCCAGCTTGCGAAGTGAGAGGAAGTGTTCTACCACCAGTCACAGAAGTCCAGCCAGGACGCGGCGGCCAGTCTTCGATATTTGCAGGGAGTAGATCGGGTTGTGTCTTGCCATTCAACGGAGATCGTCCGGGCTTGACTGATCGCTGGCATTCGTTGGAGTTGCATGTTGAGGCGTGCTGGCCGAATCATGATCGCGCCATAGACGTTGGCTAATCGACAGTGGTTACCAGTCGGGTACAAGTAAGGTAGGAGATGATCATATAGGCATTAATATGATAGCAGACAGTCAGCTTGATTCCTAACATTAACAGTGGGATGGGGAGACGATTAGTGAAGGAAGGACGGGAGTGCTTGTAATGCGCAAAAGACTTAAGACTGGATGCGCATACTCACTTAGATCCGTTAGCTGATGTCACCTATGTGTAATTATACCATAGTTCGCTCTACCTCACATTTGTTGAGTGGTTCTTGGAATGCATGGTGAAGCTGTTATATATGCTGTGTAGTAATGTCGGTGCATGCCACTCATGGTCGCAGAGAGTCATGGTACCCTAGAGCCAAGATAGATCTTGAGGTGAACGTTGATGCATTGTAGCGCATGAAATCATATTGTGGAGAGAGTCTAACGTTACCTCTTGACATGGGAGCATCGTCCGAAGAGATTTGAACCATGGGTTTTGACATGTAGACATCATCTGATGAAATATGAACCAAAGGAGTGGTCAGTGAGTCAAGGACAATAATAGATAGTACAGATACCGTACAGAGACACAATCAGTGGATTTTACCTTGTTCGACCGAATAAAAATGGTGGGAGACGACGGTTGCAAATCTGTGAATGACATTGGGGCGGGCATATTTTCAGCCTAATAAAGAAACACATTCACGAACACGCAACTTATCCGTATATGTAAGGATCATGCCGATCAATTGCTGGTGATCAAATGGCGCATCCTCGTTTGTTCAATTGTCTTGTCATCGTGTCAAAGATTAACCGCACTGTCAGTGTCAGTTGGAAACCGTTTTCTTGATGCTGGAGAGGACATCTGTGTGATACTCGATTATCTGAGGCCGCATATTGACATTATCGCTCTGATTGTTGGCCCAGATAGAGAACATTTGCTCGTAGGGTATTATACTCATTCTAAGAGCACTGAGGAGACGCACTTGATACGGAAGATTTTTAATAACTGATTGATATCAAGATCTGCAAAGTCAGTGATTATCGGATCTTCATTGGGTCACCTGCTCTGGTTGATTGTGTCGAATATACCAACAACATTTCGTCACAGGGACATATGTTCTACAGAAATCGAATGTTGGCTTTTCCAGTGCTATTCAGGTGTACGGAATAATCAACGCCTAGCTGAGGCTGTATCAACACAGTGGTTATCTTAGTGCAGATCGACAAAGCATTACAAAATAGTGCTAAACCTGATAGCTACATTGAGTAGCAAATAACACTCACATCAGTCAGGCTCCTTCTAAGGCTGATCACAGGCATCGTGCCTAGAGTGTTATTCTCGTAATTTGTTTAACCTACGACAGTTCAACATGTTAAACATACACAGAAACTTGATGAATTAACGCCGAAGTACAACAAATGGACACAGGAATGTCATTTAGGAAGGTACGCAGACCAAGGATTTCAGGAACGTACATATAAACTCATCAGAGTCGCGCTTACGGAGTAACATCGAACAAAATTAGTTATCAAATTGAGTGGATTGGTCTACTATCAAACTGGTTGGAAAAGGTTTACTTATTCTTGAGCTAAGTATTGTATTTGTTTGTGGGTTGTCAGTAATTGGTTATAGTCAGAATACTGTAATTTTGCACGCATTTATTTTGTCTGTATTATCGTAACCGTGATGACGTCATAGGCGTGATACACAATTTTATGCTACGTTGTGTTGTGAGTTCTTATACGCGGTGCATTATTGATTTGTTACATAATTCTGGAATCTAAAGAACTTTAACTCTGTCTATACTGTAACTGCTGAGTTATAGGTCGTGTCTATTATACAATTATTTGTCGTTTTTCGTTATTAATGTATCTAATTGTAATTTATTAATTATTTCTTTCAACTTTCTTCGATTTTATCTGTCGATTGTAATACTTATAAGCCATGTCTATAGTTTGGTAAATTATTTTTTTTTTCTTGTCTTCATTTCGCACTTTCATCATTATTATTGAGTATTATAGAAACAGAAAAACATGTCATCATTACAGGATTTTGTTGCAATTGGGAAAGATGCAGGTTTGACAGGAGCAGATCTTATATCGTGGTCGGAGAAACAATTTATAGATTTTCAAGCTCATGAAAGGAACGAAAGAGTTGCGATTAGACAATTGGAAAAGGATCGACTAGATGAACAAGAGAGACAAAGATTATTTGAGAAGGAAAAAATGGCTATGGAAAATGATAGGATTGCAGCTCAATTGGTGGCGGATAAGGAAAGGATGACATTGCAGATCGCTGCAGATAAGGAAAAACTGGAAAGAGAAGCACAATTAAGAGAAAAAGAGATGGCTTTTAATCTTGAGAAATTGAATACAGAAAAGCTTCTGAAGGAAAAAGAATTGGAGAATAACTTCAAAATGAAACAGTACGAGAAGGACAAGGATGAACAGATTGCTAGGAACAGGGTGGAGGCACAGTCCACGGAGGCCATTAAGAAATATAATGGGGTGATAAAGACATACTGCAACTCCGATTCCGTCTCTGCATGGCTAACTAATTTTGAACTAATCTTAAGACACTATGGAGTTGCAGAGACCGAATGGGCAGTTTTGCTACATAGGCACTTAAGTGGTGAACCTTTGCAAGTTGTAGAACTAATTCCAGATGAGTTACGTAGTGATTACTCATACATTCGGAAAAGACTGCTATCTCATTTTTGTCTTGACGAATTTGGCCTTCGTGCATCGTTCAAAAATCTTAGTCCTAAAGCAGGACAGACGTTCCTTGACTTCTCCTCTTTGACTCAATTAACATTCGATAAATGGGCTCGTTCAGCCAATGTTACTGATGACTACAAGAAGCTACGTGACTTGATTGTTAGAGACAGACTGATCTCGGCGGTTCCTCCATCTATGTCTACCTTTCTTATTGAACAGAAATGTTCGAGTATACAGCAGATGGATGAGAAGGGAGAGTCTTTCTTCGACGCCCATAAAGACATATTTAATAATAGTTTTTCCCCATTGGTAGAAACAAACGCATGTGATAGATTCCCTCATAAATCAAGGATGCAGGGATACAAAACACAACAACAGTCTGGTGGACAACATCAAAGGAGGGAAAAACAACAACAACCAAAGTATCAACCTTATGTTAAACATGAGAAAAAGGGTGTGTGGACAACTTGCAAATACTGTAGTTTCACCCACGGCTCAAATCAAATGTGTGACAAACATCCGCAGTTTGACAGTTACATAAAGAAATTAGCATTTAGAAATAGAGACAGATTTAACACCTATCAAAGACAAACACAATGCTTTAAATGTAAAAGTTTTGGACATATGTTTTCATCTTGTCCTTTAAGACAACTGTATAAAGAAGCAAACATAGGGATGCTGACATCTAGTAGTGACAGTGACTCGGACGAGACTAGTCATGCAAATACGGTAGAAGTAGATTATTCTCCCATCGACCCAACGTGTGATACATGCAAGATCTTTCACAAAGAGGGCAACTTAACGTGCGGTCATAAAATACACGTGCAGGATCCAAATTACCAATGGATCACTGGTCGTACAACACGCCATAGTGAATGGAAAGAAATGTAGCTTAGTACGCGATTCCGGGTCGAGTATAGTTGGGGTACATACAAAGCTGATTAATGAAACCGACTATACTGGAGAACATGTGACCTGTAGAACTTTTGGAGGTAGAAGAGAAAAGTTTCCAGTTGCCTGGGCTGATATAAACTGCCCATATTTTTCTAGGAAAATAAAGGTAGCTGCGCTGCCCGACCCATTTGTAGATGTCTTTATTGGAAACATCCCTGAATTATGTGATGTTTCGCATGAGGACATAACAGAATGGGAAAGGAAGCATATTGTTGCAAACACACAAATACATAAAGAGAATCAATTACCTCATGTGAATCTGGTTTCAAACACACAAATGTCACATCCAGTTATGGTGGAACCTAAAGATAGTAAGACAGTTCAAGCCGCAGCTATAAGGCTGCAACATGACATCATACAGGTGGATAGAAAACCACGGACATATGGCATATCAGTGACAGTTCCGTCTGGTGATCCGAAGAAGATATGTATAAAAACAGATACTTCATTTGATTTGGTCGATACTTTCTTCTGGTTGATTTTCTTGCTATCTATCATAACAAACAAAGTAATAAAATGTATAGCTAAGGCTACAGGGAGTTTGATTAAGATGTTGCAATATGTTATACGCCGGAAACTGAGCCATGTTATAGGTATATATGATGATTCTGTACAATGTATTCGAACAGTCCGCCGAACGGCACCTGTTGGCGAATCTGAAATTCCTTTGCAGGAAGCACATTCAATGATCAGTT
Source organism: Cepaea hortensis (assembly GCA_963921405.1). Classification (NCBI taxonomy): domain Eukaryota; kingdom Metazoa; phylum Mollusca; class Gastropoda; order Stylommatophora; family Helicidae; genus Cepaea; species Cepaea hortensis. The sequence goes on from OY992891.1 coordinate 90,225,033, forward strand.
CTAAGATCATTCTCGCAGCAAATAATGGTGTGGTGGTGGATGGTACTGGTTTACTGTCTATCGTGTACATTCTTCCACAGGGTTGTAGGAAAATATTACATCTTGTCGTGTACTCTGGGAGAAAGGTATACGAATCACACAAACGCTATAAAATTACTCTATCATTGGTGAATTCTGGTCAGAAATTGGCTAAATATCTGTTAGGAAGAAATTCTTGGTCATCTCAAAATGAATTTCACTAACCTTAAATAAAACATGTAGCGTCATTGTGATTGTATTGTCATCATAAATATTGTTATAAGTGGAGTGTACTGTATTCGTATCATTGTCTTGTTCATATTAACAATCATATTTTTTTTTTTTATGAGCGATTATCTTTATCTAAAACCTATGCTCAAATAGACTTAGTAATAGCGAGCATGGCGAAATTTATATAGTTTTATAGATCATATCTGAGATGGCGGAGGATTCTGTACACATGACCGCGCCTGTGGCGCCGTTCTGTTTATAGGAATTCTTATAACTTCGTTTTGGTCTTTAGAACTATTCTTTATCATTCTACATTTACTATTTAAGGACATCACAAACGTGGCAGCCATAAAACTAAAATAGTACATCATCGTACAGTCCTAGACAGATTGTTTGTTTTGTCACACTCGAATGTTTGGTCGTACGGAAGTAAAACTGAAATTCAATTTCTGTAACACAAAATGATTTAGCGGATCTACTCAGTAGACTATAAATAAACTATGAAAGTTGTATGTATATATATATATTTATGTTTTCTGATTTATTTTTTTTAGTGTAACATTACGGTAGAATGACTGTGGCTAAGTCTGAATTACCACAGATAAATATAGAATTTTTTTTTAAAAGAAAGTATAGACGTAACTTAGTCACTTGTTGTTATTATTATTTCAGAGAAACAGGTGAAAAGTTTCACGTGGCATAACCGATGTGTGTGGCTTCATTCTGTCACAAGTGAATATGAGAAACATGTGAAAAGTTTCACGTGGCATAACCGATGTGTGTGGTTTCATTCTGTCACAAGCCAATATGGTAGTATCGGCGGTGGTTTGTAGATGATTTTAATTGTGTTAGTATATGAAAATTCATTATATTGGAAACATAAACTCGAGGACAGAGTCTGTGCGGATCTTCGAGCAAATTAATTAAGTATATCTTAAGTAATTAACAAGTTTCATAAATGAATATGATTATTGTTTCAATATTATGTTTATATATTTTGTTTTATTGATATTGATTATTTTAAGTATCCCAACATTAATGTGTTGGAGTTCGTAACGTCAGTAGTATGTGCTGTGTTAACTATTGATCATCATACATATCATTTTCACGATGGATGAAGGAAGAGAAAGGAATGAAAGAAATTAATAGACACAAACATATAGTAAACACTACACATTATGGGATACATAGATACATATAACAAATGAACAACACATTATAGTTATATAACACAGTGATATTGAGAATAGTTTTCCCTATCGACATGCTATAGCGAAAAGAAATGAGGGTGTGCCAGGTCGACTTGCAGTTGTGGGGATATATGTATTCACGTCAAGGACAATCAGTTGGCGACTACGGATCATGTGATCGTTGGGTATGCAACACTGGATGGTGTTTTTATTTAACTGACAGAACTCGGGGATATAGAGACTGTTAGTAGTTTTAGGGTGTCAACATATATACGCGATAACAGATCTTAATATATGAACTGGCGGTGTTTGAGCCTTAGTTTAGTTACAAGTAGTCGGGCATGGTAACGCGATAACATCTCAGAGATCATTTATAGAATGTAGAGGTGGCGGTGTTCGGGACTTGTATTTTAGTCCGGTGTTCAATATCCCACGATCTAGATTGGTTCATGTTGACAAACTAAGGTCCAAGGACGGTGAATGCGTTGTCTATCACAATAGGGGGTAATTTACGTCGTGGACATCATTTCCTTGCATGTAAAGATAACATAGAAAATGGTCTAACGATCATTTTCATTGTAGAGGGGGCAAAGCTGTCATGTAGTAAATGACAGTGATGCAGGGAATGGATGAGTTAGCGCATCAATGAAGAAGATAAAGGGTGTCACAAATGGTGAACATTGTGACACCAACATTGAACGCAATTGAGACGTCATGCGAGGACGTCACCTAACGCCATAACGGCTTAAGCATTAGTTTGGGTTCCAGCTTGCGAAGTGAGAGGAAGTGTTCTACCACCAGTCACAGAAGTCCAGCCAGGACGCGGCGGCCAGTTTTCGATATTTGCAGGGAGTAGATCGGGTTGTGTCTTGCCATTCAACGGAGATCGTCCGGGCTTGACTGATCGCTGGCATTCGTTGGAGTTGCATGTTGAGGCGTGCTGGCCGAATCATGATCGCGCCATAGACGTTGGCTAATCGACAGTGGTTACCAGTCGGGTACAAGTAAGGTAGGAGATGATCATATAGGCATTAATATGATAGCAGACAGCCAGCTTGATTCCTAACATTAACAGTGGGATGGGGAGACGATTAGTGAAGGAAGGACGGGAGTGCTTGTAATGCGCAAAAGACTTAAGACTGGATGCGCATACTCACTTAGATCCGTTAGCTGATGTCACCTATGTGTAATTATACCATAGTTCGCTCTACCTCACATTTGTTGAGTGGTTCTTGGAATGCATGGTGAAGCTGTTATATATGCTGTGTAGTAATGTCGGTGCATGCCACTCATGGTCGCAGAGAGTCATGGTACCCTAGAGCCAAGATAGATCTTGAGGTGAACGTTGATGCATTGTAGCGCATGAAATCATATTGTGGAGAGAGTCTAACGTTACCTCTTGACACCAAGTCTTATCCATCCATCCGTCTTGTGCCATGACGATAAGCGTGGGCAGTCATGTTTTGCCATATCACTCGATCACCAGAGTCGTGGATCAGCTCCGTTTTCATTCTCGACCATCCCACGTAGCCAAGCCATCCAGGTATTTACTTCTCGGTCTTTCCCCTGGTCTCTTCTCTTCGATCTTGCCAGATGGTACCAAGTTCTCCAATTCATTTCATCTCATAACATGACCAAAAATATTTCAACTGTCTGCGTTTAATGTCTCTAATCAGTTTACGATCTTCATTTGTTTCTTGTAGGACTTGTTCATTGGTTTTTCTGTCTGTCCATGATATTCTTTGCGTTTTCCTCATAAACCACATTTCCACAGTCATTATATATGTTTCAGCTTGTCCTCTCATTGTCCACGGTTCACATCCATACTAAAGTACAGGTGCTATGTAGCACCTCAACACTCTTTTTCTCGTTTCAATTGATATCATTTTATTGGTCAGTATGTATTTCATCTTGAAAAAGGCTACCTTCGTAATGACTATTCATGTTCTAATTTCTTCGAGGCATCTCCCATCAGATGTTATGGCTGTTCCGAGATAACTGTACCGATTCACTCGTTTTATGCCCATTTACTTGTATATTACGTTGTGGTATTTCCTTCTTCCTAGTGACGACCGTAATCTGTCTTCTTACAATTCAATTCTAACACTAGTTGTTGACTGTGGGCAACGACGGCATCTACTAAATTTTGCAGGTCCTGTATATAGCCTGCAATCAAGACTCATCACCTGTCACAATATTCGATAAAAACCTTTCTCCTTTAGTTTTAAACGGTGTAGGAGGTTAATGGCTATGGTTTTCCTTGCTTCTTTATGTCTGTCTGTCAACATTATGTGCACAAACCTTTGAATAACTGATCTGTAATGAAGGTCTGGGTGCTGCCTTTGCTAATGGCCAGCATAGAACACAGTTCATCCAGTGTTGCCCACATGTACGACTAAACTCTGTGATATTAACTTTGATCAATAAAAGACATGTAAATATGTAAGTACACGGATAACACCATAAACTATCAAAAACATAAGAAGCAATAGGACACTTAACAATTGAATTTACTCATTCATTCATTCGTTCAGTAGCATGTCCTTTGCAGAACCTCGCTCCCATAACAACCTTCCGGAAAACTTCTCGATCATAAGCAAGATGTCCCGCGTCGTATACACACATCTGGAGATCATCCGCCACATCCTGCACTCATCTTCTCTTTGGCCTTCCTCTTCTTCTCTTCCCAGGCATATACCCCTCCATTATTGTTCTCTCCACACTTTCGTGACGTTTCAAGTGACCAAAATATTTCAGTTTTCTTTGTTTTATCGTTTTTAATAGTCAACCTTCTTCAATATCCAGCTCCTGAAGTATTGAATATATAGAATGACAAATATCAGTCTGTCTGTGCATGCCAACGTTAGAAAACTATTCCTGGCATGCTACATATATCAGAGTTTGACGTATAGCTATAGCCCAGGTACAGTTAGAACCAATAAGCAACAGAAGAATTCCGGAAAATGACATGGACATGTTTTGATATCGACAAATAGAACGTGCAACAAGCATAACAAGGAGACAGTGAGCATTTGTGGCCACATTACGAGAAGACCAAAGTTGCAGCACATTTTAACAACGTGTACAATCAATGCAAAAAGCGAAAGAGGAAGGCAGAGAGAGAGAGAGAGAGAGAGAGAGAGAGAGAGAGAGAGAGAGAGAGAGAGAGAGAGAGAGAGAGATGATTATAGACACCCTTGCATTATGAGCATTATGCCATGGGAATATATCAACACATGACATGTTACATCGTGATAGATATTGGGAGATGGCGGATGGCGCTATCCTCTACACAAGGTGAAAATGTACGTGATAATAATGATACACATATACATGGACAAGTTACTAGCCTACCAATGTTGTTCATGCTGTTCTCGTTAATCTGCTTTCCGTGTGCTTTCATGGGTGCCACGATTTGATACAGCTAAGCCACAAATACATCAAATATGAAAATGATAGCCTCAATTATTTGCTCCAAAATGACAAAACAAAAACGATCACACAATTGATTAACAAACACATCTATGGTCACATGTACACATATGCTTTACAGTATTCCTTTATTATTGTATATCATTGTCACACTGAGCGTTGCAAGGTCTAAATCCACCATCATTGACTGATATACTGCGTCATTTACACGCTCAAAAAGTCCGCCTGCTACTACTACATATTGTGAGTGTTTCATTGACAGACATGCTTGTATCACTCAACTTGATGTCCTTGTATCACTCAACTTGATTTCCTTGTATCACTCAAATTGATTTCCTTGTATCACGCAAATTGATTTCCTTGTATCACTCAACTTGATTTCCTTGTATCACTCAAATTGATTTCCTTGTATCACTCAACTTGATTTCCTTGTATCACTCAACTTGATGTCCTTGTATCACTCAACTTGATGTCCTTGTATCACTCAACTTGATGTCCTTGTATCACTCAAATTGATTTCCTTGTATCACTCAACTTGATTTCCTTGTATCACTCAAAGACGGTTTGTTTATTCACTTCGATTCACTGTGCGTTTTCTGTAATAAAGGTAATGTATCCGACGGTGTCTCTCCAAACAAGAACATGTGATAGTCCTACATTATTCAGTGAAGGACATTTTCAACCTGACAAATGCTACATAAAGCGATTTGAACAACACACAAACACATTTATGTCAATATGGTTTTATATTAAATGACAACATATTGTCCCCAAGGTCACAACCGCCTTTATTCATCCATTAAGTTAGTTAGTTAGTTAGTTAGTTAATTAGTTAGTTAGTTGGTTGGTTAGTTAGTTGGTTAGTTAGTTGGTTGGTTGGTTGGTTGGTTGGCTGGTTAGTTGGTTGGTTGGTTGGTTGGTTGGTTGGTTAGTTAGTTAGTTAGTTAGTTAGTTAGTTGGTTGGTTGGTTGGTTAGTTAGTTAGTTAGTTAGTTAGTTATTTAGTTAGTTAGTTAATTAGTCGCGGTTCCAACTTCATGGCAACGGGTCGTCCTTATTATGCTCCGTTCTTGTGCCAGTGAATATCACACGAAATGCACCTTAATGCCCAATGTGAAAAGTGGAAACAGACAGGAGTCTCGGCTCATCCATTAAGTGTATGCTCATCTTTTAAATACATCAGTCCCGGAATTGTCATTTAAGTCACAAGATCATGTCACTTCACTGTCTCTTTTTCCTTGTCACACACCCTTCAGCTCAGATTAAGGCTGATATGTTAGTTGCATATCCTTTACAGGACATAGTAGTCAACCCCAGCACCGTTGTTTTCTGTTTGTGATCTCTTGGCATGTTCAGGTTCAGTAGTTCGCCAGTGCTTTCTGAACTACCTGTCACCCTTACCATGTGGTTAAAAACAACGCAAGGCGATCTGCCAAATCGCCCGCAGTTGTGTTTCGAAAGCGGTATGCGGGATTACGAACTACGTAAGTAACTCGTTCGCCATGAAACCTGCCAGCGTTGAGCTACCATTTTATACATATAAGTACACGTTTTTAGAAACCAGAGTCAATCATTCAAAGACGATAAATCTGCTGCTTGAGTTTGCACTTCTAGTCCAGCATTTACTGTTATCTTTTAGAGATTCTATGACGCAGATTTAAAACTCTGAATAGTATAGAACAAGTGCTGGTAGAAATGAATATATGATAACTCCTTATTATGCTTGTCTAAAGCAACCATCGGATCTCACGATTCTCCTATTCTCACGATTGCCTGTGTACTCTGTTGATGTTGGTGCTGCTTATACTATTGCTCATTGTCCAGCTTTCTCTGTCTTTCTTTTTGGCCCGTGTCAATTATAATCCAACATAATTTTATTTTAGTTTCTGTTACCCGTCTTCTGTAGGTGGGCACAACACATGTATAGTTTCGATATTGGATATAACACACTCTAGAATAAAAACAAGTTATAAGCTTAACTCACCCACTGGTCCTGTCGACCTTGCCTTGAAATAGTATGCTATACCAACAGCAAATGCGATAACCACAATAGGAATTATAACAGAAAGGGTAACTATTATAGCAGTGTTGTTATCCTGTGTATTTGGTGGATCTAATTAAAGACAAACAACATTCAGTTATAATTTATAAGCATATAAAACACACAAACTTTAACACTGTTTCAAGATTTAGTGGCAAACAACTTGCCAATTTCAATGAAGATAATGAATATACACGCCATTTACCAGTTCCATATTTTCACAAAGTAGAATTACCATAATTAAATAGCTTAGGGCCGTTACTTATAATAAAAGAAGTCGCTGATACATGTACACAAATTCAGCCGATTGGTTGATTACTTAAGATCGCTTCCTGACAGTTTGGCTAATGTCAAAGTGTGGCTCGGCTACAATAGATTTGGCCATTTTGACAAAGGAAGCTTTCTACCCCTAAAAGGCAAAACCCGCGAATTCAACAGGGTTCAGGTTCTCATATGGCTTGCCATATGTGGAAATCAGTGATCGTGAAAATAAATATGATGAATAGAAAAACAAATAAGTAGGTCACATGAAATTATTGTAGAGAAACTAGAAGTAATAGGGAATTCGGAAATGAAATATAAGCTAAGCCGGGTTATATTTACAGTAATGCATATATACATATATCATTCATTCATTCAGTAGCATGTCCTTTGCAGAACCTCGCTTCCATAACAACCTTCCGGAAAACCTCTCGATCATAAGCAAGATGTCCCGCGTCCGATACACCCATCTGGAGATCATCCGCCACATCCTGCACCCATCTTTTCTATGGCCCTCCTCTTCCTCTCTTCCCAGGCATATTGTTCTCTCCAAACTTTCGTGACGTTTCAAGTGACTAAAATATTTCAATTTTCTTTGTTCTGTAGTCTTTAATAGTCAACTTTCTTCAATATTCAGCTCTTGAAGTATGAATGCATTTGTTCTGTTCTTTATCCAAGATATTCTTAGAACTCGTCTATAACATTTATATTCAAAGGCATTTATACGCTGTTCAGCTTGTTTAGTAACTGTCCTGGTCCCACAGGCGTATGTTGCAATGGGAAATATGCATTCTCTTAAAAATCTAATTTTTGTAGTTTTGTCTGTCCCATTCCATAATTTATTCAGTTATTTTAGTTTACTTTATTTCATTGTGTCACCGTTGTTGGTAATCAATGACCCAAGATTTTCAAAATTGTCCACCACCTCCAATTTTTCCTCATTAACATATATACTCCAAATTTATAACATGCGCATTTACCGAGTTATATTTAAAATAATGAATATATACATATATACTGCAAATGTGCAACTTATGTGTTTACCGTTGTACAATATACATTAGGAGCATGTGAGTCCAAATATAGGCCCTGCAAGTTAAGCCATAAAATGTCAAAAAACTCCTACTCATAATTATAGTGTGAAGAACAAGGTATAACATAAAGATGGAAATTAGTCAATGACAGTGTAGATCTCTGGAAGGGAAGCGAACAAGCGAACAAGTAATGCAGTACACACACTACGAACATTAACAGAGAACTAGCTTTATGTTGGAAGAATTAAGAATTGGGCACACATGCATGGTTCATCTGATATTCTACACTTTTTATGTCCCTTTTTCATACATTATGTCATCCATACATCACTTAAGTGCCGGTCTCTCTGGCTGAGGAGTTACAACACTTTCTCCGTAATCCCGTTTATCACGCAGAGTCTCGTAGCGGGAGAGAACTGGGAGCGGTTCGACCCCCGCTGGTGACTTGCGGGATACTGAGCCGGCCGCTCAGAAAGCAATGGCAAACTACTGAGCGTAATCTTGCCAAGAAATCAACAGACAGCTGAAAGATGCTGCTGTTGACAGCGATGTCCTGTAAAGGATATGCAAAAAAAAAAAAGAAAAAAAAATCACTTAAGTGGCTAATAGAGAACAATAAAGAAAATATCAGTATGCACATCATAAAGGACAGGAAAAGGGGCATGCTACTACATGACCAACTAAATGGGGGGGGGGGGGGGGGGGGGGGTGAGTGGTCTCGAGGTATGGTGTCCGCCTCCAGTGCTGGAGGTCCCGTGTTCAGGCCCCGGTGAGGACCGGGATTTATTTAAAAAATCCACCTGGACTTCCAGTAATAAAATATCCCCTGGTCTCTGGGTAGTGAGATCGGACGCCCGTGTGTATTGTTGTGCACGTAAAAAAATCCCTTGGCAGTTGGAAATCGAAAAAAGAGTAGCCTAACGGCGCTCCCCGGGAAAATTTCGAGTTAAAAATCTACCCAAAGTATTTCAGGATCCTCGCCGATGCAACGGATTTCGTGCATTGAGTTGAGTTTCTCCAGACTCAGGTTTGAGTTAGGAGGAGAACGAAGCACTTATGGGTTAAACCGTGTGCCGTGATGTTGATCCATCGACTAAACGACTAAACGACCCACTAATATTAATTCATGATGTGACAACTGCTATTAGCTAAGGGAGACAAACTGTACTGCCAAGAAGAGTCTGTTTGTTATATTAGGGTTTAAAATTGGAGACACAGAAAGGCATTTTATTATACTTTGTTGATTGCACCAAAACATGATTTTCGCTCCCTCGCTTTGAAATCAAGCGTTGTCCATGCACGAATTACTACTTCTGAGCTTTCCCTATTACAGGTGTTCTCCCATTTAACGATCCCTCTCCGAATTGTGAGGTATTTATAATATAGTCCCCCAAGTCAAGGACGGTTTTGGGTGGAACCCGTTAACTCGTCACATCGGATGTTTGAGAACTCGCGCTCTTATCCTTTCGGCCATGCTGACCTCCCACCAAAGTATTTGATCAAATGAAAAACGATGACGTGATAAACACATTGGAGGTGTGTTAGTGCAGGGTTGGGCAAACTGTTCGTGAGTAGGGCCGCACTGACAAATGTAAAGCTATAAGGGGGCCGCATATATATATATATATATATATATATATATATATATATATATATATATATATATATATATATATATATATATATATAACGAAAGGATACGAAGCCTTGTTACAAACCTGATACACAAAGTGGAGAGTGGAAAAGAAGAAGTAACAAAGACATTTATGATCTGTTTAAGTCCCCGCTAATCACTGGTATCATGAAGGCTAATAGACTACAATGGCTGGGGCATATAGAAAGAATGGAAGATAATAGGGAAACAAAACTCGCTTACACTCAGGAAATAAATGACCGTAGACCCCGAGGTAGACCAAGAAGGCGGTGGAGAGATAATACATGTACAGACCTACAAGCACTTGGAATCAACGACTGGCAAGAGAAGGTCCACCAGAGAGACGAATGGAGACGGATTGTATTTGCAGCAAAGAACCTCAATGGCTCGGAACGCTGTAGAAGAAGAAGATATATATATATAATGACAATTTTGTTTACAGCAACATATCACACAATAAGTAATTATTAATTATTTATAGGCTATTAAGCAGTATCATCATCATCATCATCATCTTCCACTTCTGCAGTCAAGCGTCGTAGGGGGGGGGGGGGGAGAGAATAATTTGCGTTCCAGCGCCCGGTGGGCGGCACTGGATAGTGTCATTCCGTGTGGCTGTACACAAACCGACTACACCGTCACTATAATTCTTGATTTCTAATGAGATGTATGTAACTGCTTGCACTTGTTGACATTATTCTTGAAATCTGGAGCAAGTTTACTTGTTGAAATTCGCATGACAGAATGCAAGTTGCAGTCCGACAATAAAGACCTGTCAAAAATCCCAATAAGTGTTTAGAGAGTTAAGAATATAAGTAATAGAGCTAAGACAGAGTCTAGTAGAGGACACCAGACAGGAGAGACACCAGCGCTATAAATAGCTTCACAACGGGACACACTTGTGTCAACCAAGGGAGCAATGAGTACAAGGGAGCGAGGGTTTCCCCAAGACATTGGGAAACTCGCCTCTACGAGTAACCGTGGAGTACCAGGTTACTCGAGTGAACTGGCCAGCGTTCTGGGACACTATGCACGCAAGACTCGCCAGCGCACGGCGAATCCAACGTCCGTGTTTGAACACGCAATTAGAAGCGTGAAGACAGACCAGGACTGAGACGACTAGAGAGTAGACGTGTTCCTTACGAAAGCTATACGTTTCTAGACAATAGTGATTGTTAGGCTTTAGATTTCATTCAGTGATTAATGGTATCATTATCACCTCTTCATTGCATCTATGTAACTTACCATGTTGTTTATTGTCAATGAAGTATTCCGCTCGCAGAGCTTGTTTATCGCCAGCTCTAAATAAATTGCATTCCTTTTGCAAATGACACGAGTTATTATTTCGTGTGGTGCAAAAGTAGGGGAATCCTGAAAGACCTGTCGCAAGCAAGTTGCTGACAGGCAGGACCCCAATTGGTGTCAGAAGTCCCTGAACCAACGTCAACAGGCAATGGGTATCAGAAGTCTCTGAACCAACGTCAACAGGCACCATTCGACATTATTGCTGTGTTAAAATATCTAAAATTAACGTAAATTATTTTGCATACAATGGCAGAAATAATTTGGTTTTGTGAATAACGTGAGTGATTAACACCATTACTGCGTGGTAATTTGTGTCATACCATTTGTGGAGCTTGAACCACAATGAAGGAAGTTTAAGTTCAGCAGTGCTATTTGCCCATAGAGAAATTCCGCACTCGAGTACGGGTTTCTCACCTTTTGAATTAGTGTATGGGGCGAACCCTCGAGGACCCCTAACAATTTACCATCAGCTAATTACTAGCTTACCAGAAAATCCAACAGCAGTAACACTGTATGAGATGGTAACAGAGACACGCGATAGAATAATGAAAGCGTGTGTAATAGCCAAGGCATCTTTGGAGACGAAAGGACAGATGTACCGCGACTATGCAAATAAAGGTGCTAAAACTATACACCTTGAACCAAATCAGAAGGTTCTGCTTTTACTACCGGATAAACGTAATTTGTTACTAACATCGTGGCAAGGGCCATTCAACGTTGAAAGTAAAATATCAGATGTCGATTATGAAATATCAATAAAAGGAAAATTAAAGATATTTCATATCAACATGCTGAAACCATACTTCTCACGACAAGAACTACAGACAGACGAACAAGATGCACCCACACCAAGTAATCGGACGACAGATGTACACAACACAACTTCACTAGGTAGGGCGACACATGACAACGACATTGCAAACACACTTAGCCAGGTAACAGCACACGCAGCTAGCACAACAACAGTACTGAACGAGACAGATGACGACGAAATAGAATTACCAGTCCTTACTGTAGACACGACTGGGACCATCGACAGCATAAAGATAGAAACCAAACTTGCAGACGAGCAACGAGGACAGATGATAGAATTAGTGACGGAGTACAGAGACATTTTCTCCGACATCCCAGGAAAGACAGACAGAATAGAACACTCCATTATTCTGACTGACAACACCCCAATCAAGTTTCGACCTTATTCCATCCCTCTAAACTATAGTGCTAATCTCGACAAAGAAATACTATCTCTTGAGTCGTGTGGAATAATTCAAAAATCTCAGTCAGAATATTCTTTCCCTATCGTCCTTGTCGCCAAAAAGGACTCAACTATTCGACTCTGCGTCGATTATCGACGTTTGAAAAAAGTAACCAAAATTGATGCTGAACCAATCCCAGCATGCGAGGATTTGATCCTTGATATGTCTACATCTCGCATCTTTAGCAAGCTTGACCTCACGAAAGGTTATTGGCAGGTCCCGATGAAAGAAAATTCTATTCCTTTAACAGCATTCTCCACACCTTTAGGTCTCTATGAGTGGCGATTTTTTCCTTTTGGCCTTCGTAACGCTCCAGCGACTTTCGTCCGTCTAACTAGGGATCTTCTCCACGGGGTGACCAATACGTCTACATACATAGATGACATATGTATTCATACTGTAGACTGGACATCACACCTACAGAAACTACGACATGTCTTCGACAGGTTGCGAGTATTCGGGCTTACAGTCAAGCCCACTAAAGTAGAGTTGGGCATGGAAGAGATTGACTTCCTAGGGCATACCATCTGCAGGGGCCAACTCAGAACAGATGAAAGAATCGTGACCAAGATTATAAATTTGACTATGCCAACGACCAAGAAACAGGTCCGAAGTCTATTTGGTCTTGTGAATTATTATAGTAAATTTATTCCCAATCTGGCGGAAATCACCAGTGTTTTTTTCCAACATTTTGAAAGCTTCGGCTAAACTAAATGTGCAAGATGCAGGATTAATTAGTGCTTTATCAAAATTGAAACATTTATTCAGTGTTCCACCTATCCTGCGTTTGCCTAACCAAAATCTTACCTATTTCTTACGTACAGACGCAAGTGCTATTTCCATATCTGGAGTACTAGGAAAGTTTTACGAAGGGAAGTTCCACCCAGTAATGTACGTAAGTTGTAAGATCAGCCCAGCTGAATTGAGATAATCAGCATCAGAATTGGAGGGCCTCAGCTTAATCTATTGTGTTAGAAAACTTCATAGGTTTTTGGCAGGAGCACAGTTTGTGATCGAAACCGACAATTCTCCGTTGTCTGTTATGCAGTCTGGCATTCCCCACAACAACAGAGTCTACAGATGGGCTTTGATACTGCAGAACTATGCATTTACTATCCTGCATTTAAAGGGGAGATTGAACTCGTTGGCAGACACGTTGAGTCGACCGTCAACCATTGAAATACCTGATATACAGGAAGAGATCGACCAGAGATCACCAGAAACAGTGACACTGTAATTGCTAATTAGATCAGTGCCGTATGTGGTGAATAAGTTACACTGTAAGTGCGTTATCATCGCCAAACTGGTAAAACTGTGTAAGAGTAACAGTGCCATTATGAGTGAAACGAATAGACGCATAAGTAATATGTCTGCAGCGCTAACACATATATAAGCTATATTTACATTAAAGTGTTAGCTGTGAACCTACATAAATTGGTAGGAAACTATATATTTATACACTATCCGGGAAGGAGAGCATAGAAGACTTTGGCGAAATGAACTATGTTATGAAATTAGTCTACAAAGAACATTGCTCCATCTTCACACCTGAAAGGACGACATTAGTTAGTTAAATTATATATAGAAACGTAACTGTGATATATATATATATATATATATATATATATATATATATATATATATATATATATATATATATATATATATATATAATATTGTTTTATAAACAGTATGCATAACTTAATTTTTCTTTGAATAATTGAATTGCAAAATGTTCTAATGCATATTTAACTTTATTTATCTTATTTGATAGTTAGAAGTCACCATCATTTAGTTAATAACCCATTTAAGTTAACCCCAATAATAGAAATGCAATTGTTAGATAATACTGTACTTTATTACCGCATAATCATAATCATTGATAAATTCATTTAGTTAAAATATTATTTCTAAACTAACCCAACCATTTAGAAATTAACATCATTTCATTTACCAATAACACTTTAAGGTAACTAACCCAATTTGCTTAAATGTAATTAAATTAGTTAGATTATTTCCCTTAGGATAATTTAGAACAGCACACCAAATTACATTAGTTACTATTACAGGATCGGTAACAAACCATCCTCACAAACTTGTATATTTTGTATAGGTATGACACGTGCAAACAAATCGCACAGTCATTTGGCGTGAAGACTTCAATAAGTCAGCCAATCATTTAATGTAATGGTCATTTACGTGATATTATGAACCATATTTTAATAACGATTGAATGTTTTAGCAAGAATGGTATGAAATTGGATGAAAGATGTGTAAATGAGAGGAGAGAATGTATACAATACTAAACGTTGAAAGAAAGAGAGAGAGAAAGGTAGCGGCAAATCTTTTGTTCACGGCTTAAAATGTCTTGTTATGAATTGTCTGTGTCAATCTGTGTAACCAATGTGTTGTCAAGTTTTATGTGTGTTACTACTATACTTTGCTGTGGAACTACAAACCGAACTCAATCGCATAAGTACTTGGTGTGATGAAGCTGGGGCAATGGTCAACTCAACAAAGGCAACAGTGACTTGGTTCTCGTTGAATAATCATATTGTCAACACTCCAACACCAACTGTAATGCTGTGTTCAGAGATGGTGGAAAGAACGCAGGCAATGAATTACCTGGGGATACGGTTTGATCGAAGCCTTGCTTATAATGTGCACATAGACCAGGTGATAACAAAGGCCAAGCGGGGTTTGGAAGCGATGCGGGTGATGGCGGCAGCAAACTGTGAGCAGCGCCATCTATGTCTTCTGTACGAGGGGTTGGTCATGTCTGTTTTGGAGTATGCAATGGCAATCCTGACTCTCAGCCATAAGCAGATAGAACGGATGGAAAGGATACAGAATGAAGCTATGCGCATTATTCTTGGATGTACAAGAGATACAGCATGCAGGGCGATGCGCTACCTTCTTGGATTTCCAACCATTGAAGAGAGAATACAAGATTGTAGGGCACCCGTCTACCTCAGAATTAACGCAAACACACAACATCCACTGCATAGTGAAATTAGGAAGGTGAAGGGCAGCAGGTTAAAAAGAGGACGGTCGTGGATGGGTCAAGCCGAAGACATTCTTCAACAGGTGTGTTCACTTGAGGACTTAGAACGAGGAGTGGGTGCAAGTGCCAACAGACTTCTGCACATCCTTTTCAGTTTGCATCCAACTTGACAGAAAATGCAGACAAGAAAATCCGGCTGCTGTTGAGGCTGAAGTACAAGCGTTGATTTTCGAGAATTCGCTAGACGGTGACGCGGTCATCTACACAGATGGGTCGGTCGTCCGACATGTGAGAAGCTCATGGGCCTTTACAGCTCGGGCCGGAGGGAGAATTGTGAAGGAGGACTCTGGTGCTTTTACTGAAACCACAAGTAGCCTGACCATGGAAGTCATGGCAGTAAGTAAATCAATAACATGGCTCGAGACACAGACATTCACTAGGGCTTGTTTCCTTAGCGACTCAATGAATATGATCAAGAGGATAGAGGAGGGGTCTATCCGAAGAGAATGGTTGCTGCCTCTGGAGCGGTCTCGACTGGCAAAGATTAGTTTCATCTTCGTGCCAGGGCATGCGGGAGTACAAGGAAATGAGCGGGCTGACAAGCTCGCAGGTGAGGCTACTGTGGAGGGCGGACGCGCCATGGACCAGGCCGACATTCTGAATGCTCTACGAGAAGTAAGACTTTTGCGAGAACCAAGTGATGACTGTGAATCTACAACAATGGCCAGACTGCGAGAGCAGCAAATTAAAAGAGGTGTGGCCAAACAAGAACACTACGGAGGAAGCCAAAGAAGATTGATAAACCAACACAGAACTGGCGTCGTTAGCCGCTACACGCTGCGGGATTTGCTGAGGGGGGATCTGAGCACTTATGGACTGAATGGTTCTATGTGCAATGAGGATGATCTGTCGACTAACTAACTAACTAACTACTATACTTTAGTAGATTAGATAGGGAAAATACTTTGAGCATCTTGAAACGGAATTGTGGTCATAAATAAGAATAACAAACATTTGTAACCACAATAAACCGATTTACAGCGCTCGAAGGAATACACACATGTAGAATAGTAACGCATACACATGTTAGAAAATTAAATACACTGTAGTTTATTAGAAAACACGCAAACAAACAGGAAAACAAACACATAAAAGTTGCATACACCATTTATTTCAAAGAACAGTAACTCAAATCAGGGGACACAATAACTTCTTAAAAACCTTAATGTAACATTGAAAATATGTCTTCACAAGCGGAAGCGAGAAGGTGAAGAGTAGAACTTAATGTATACGAGTTGGAGTTGATATTAATGGGAACATGAACATTTAATTCTCATGTGTTGTACTCATAACAGAGTCAACTTGTATTGGGTTGTCATTTTGGGCAATATGAGGACAGGTCAAAAGACATAAGACAACGGACAGAAGTCAGAAGACAGAGGGCCATAAGACGGAAGTCAGGACATAAGTCATAAGACAACGGATCCGGATCAAAACAATTCCCAAGAAGATTTATAGCCAACTATACTGATACTATGGGCTACTCAATTAGCCGAGTGAAGAAATAGATCAGTGTGAGTAAGGGGAGAAGAGAGTTTGTTCTATCCCCAGAAGAGAGATTTACAACTTATTGGATCTTTGACAAAATTGGACAGCCAGTTTTTTGTTGTGACCATACAACGTGTTAAAAGCATGAGTTAAAGGGTTGTAACACTACACAGAGGGGAGAGGAGCCTGTCAAAAATCCCAATAAGTGTTTAGAGAGTTAAGAATATAAGTAATAGAGCTAAGACAGAGTCTAGTAGAGGACACCAGACAGGAGAGACACCAGCGCTATAAATAGCTTCACAACGGGACACACTTGTGTCAACCAAGGGAGCAATGAGTACAAGGGAGCGAGGGTTTCCCCAAGACATTGGGAAACTCGCCTCTACGAGTAACCGTGGAGTACCAGGTTACTCGAGTGAACTGGCCAGCGTGCTGGGACACTATGCACGCAAGACTCGCCAGCGCACGGCGAATCCAACGTCCGTATTTGAACACGCAATTAGAAGCGTGAGGACAGACCAGGACTGAGACGACTAGAGAGTAGACGTGTTCCTTACGAATGCTATAAGTTTCTAGACAATAGTGATTGTTAGGCTTTAGATTTCATTCAGTGATTAATAGTATCATTATCACCTCTTCATTGCATCTGTGTAACGTACCTTGTTGTTTATTGTCAATTAAGTATTCCGCTCGCAGAGCTTGTTTATCGCCAGCTCTAAATAAATTGCATTCCTTTTGCAAATGACACGAGTTATTATTTCGTGTGGTGCAAAAGTAGGGGAGTCCTGAAAGACCTGTCGCAAGCAAGTTGCTGACAGACCTATTTTTTAGATTTGTTGGTCTTTAAGCAAGAGAATGCTTGTTCGCAAATGTATGTTGATCCAAATAATGATAACAGTTTTGCTGTAAAGTTGTTCAAATTGGGATATGGTTCTTGTGATAAAGATCCATAGAAATCCAAACAAATCTGGCTTGAATTTCTCTTTCAGGTCATGATCTGCTTGTAATTTAAGCAGCTCCAACTGTATGTCCTCTATGGCTGTATCAGCTTCTGCACTAAAAGGGGAACTGAGTATATTGAACTGTGGCTCTAAGGTCTTGAAGTCTTGCAATCTCCATCCAACTTTTTCAATCAATGCATCTAATTGGGCTTTGTACTTTTCAGTCATTTCACCAGAAATGGTTTCTTGTTTTAGCAAACGGAAGTGACAAAATCATTTTTCAATTGCTTATCTGGAGAAAAGTGAGAGTTTTGCCTGAAATTTTCCATGTACATACAATTAATGTGAAAACACGCCAGTGCCCTGAAGTTTGGCATTCAGTTCATTTAACTTTTTCATAATTTCAGTTGCTAACATAAAGTCTGCCGGCTTCGTTGCTTAGAGGTTATGACTTTTCTCCGTAATCTCGTATACTCTCGTAGGTAACGTGATGACGGTGAGAATCAGCAATGGTTCGAATCGCATCGGTAACTTACAGGGTATGTGAGCCGGCCGCTCAGAAAGCAATGGCAAACTACTGAGCGTAATCTCGCCAAGAAATCAACATACAGCTGAAAGATGCTGGTGTTGACAGCGATGTCCTGTAAAGGATATGCACAAAAAAAAAAAAAAAAAAAAAAGAAGTCTAACTTCCACTCTTTATTGACAATGTTAGTATTAAAGTCACATTCAATGCCCTTCATCTCTAGGAACATCACTATTTCTTCTCTGAGTTCCCACACTCGCCTCAACACCGTGCCGAGACTCAGCCATCGAACACTGGTGTGGTACAGGAGATCGGAATGTTCATTTTCCAAATCGTCAAGTAATTACTTGAACTGTCTGTGAGGTTGATGACACTGACAACTGTGTCAATAATATGCTTAATATTCAAAACAGTTTTACACAGACTTTCTTGATGAATCACATAGTGAAGTGGTAATAATGTGTGGTCTGGATATTCTGCTTTAATCTTATCACTTATCAGCTTTACCAGACTTACATTTTTTCCCAGTAAAAGCACTAGCTCCGGCAGTTGTAACACTTACCATATTGGTCCAACCCAACCCAGTTCTTTCAACACAGTTAGTAATAGCATTTAATATATCATGGCCTGTGCTTGTGTCTTTGAGTGACTCAACACTCAGTAACTCTTCAGTGAGTTTGAAAGAAGTGTTTATTCCACATATAAATATCAATAATTGGACAGTATCATGTACATCGGTACTCTCATCCAATGCAAGAGAGTACCAGAAACATTGTTTACTTGCATCTTGATGTTTATGCATCAAACTGTCACTTATCTTGTCATCACGTCTGACCACAGTTCTCCTTGATAAAGTAATGTTGTCAATTTTGTTGTTTTGTTCTGGACACATAGTGTTTGCTGCATCTAGCAAACATTCCTTGATGAACTCGCCATCAGAAAATCGCTTGTTCTGTTTTACAACTATGTGTGACAGCAAAAGACTAGCTTCAGTTGCAGCATCTTGAATTGAAGACTGTTTAGTGAAAACAGTTTGCTGTTTTTCCAAATTTTCACCAACTCCAGGCATTTTTTCCCCTTCCTTTGGTTGTTAAATTGTATCCGAAATCGGAATGGTTTGTTTGATAATGTCTTATTAAACTGACTCATTGCAGACAGCCACTGACACACGACACAACAAGCAAACTGATTTGCTACCAACTTTTAAAAAGCAATATTTAGTTGTCCATTCATCATTAAAAACACGGCATTCATCATCAATCTTACGTTTGTTATTGACACTCATTTTATAATAAAATGTGTGTAGTTAGAATTGTACAAAACTTTAAATGAAATAAAACCTACTTCCGACTGTGTGTGAAAATAAAATATTCGGAAAACAGTAGTAAACTCAGAATAAATTTCAGAATTATATCAAGACTACTACAACAAATAAATTAATTTGAACGTTGTAAATGTGGAAATAATTTATAACAGCAAAAAACCTTTAATTGTGATATTTTCTTGCAAAATAAATCATTTAATTCACCGGTTTTTCATAAAATCATCCTTATTAAATTTTTACATGTCGATAAATATGTCTCTATATGGAAATAGATGGAATCGAATTTTAGCATTACATGGTTCCAAATGTTGCTGTATATAACCGGGGGAGGGGTTTGGGTGAGCGCCCAACCCTGCATAAATACCCCAATGGCTTGTACATTCATCACTTATGCAGCAAAAGTCCAACTCCTGGCCTTCTTGTGGTGGAGCTGTTTTAACTAACAGAAGAAGGGCCGGCGGTGAATCACTGGCGCCGAGAAATAACCAGAACGCTCTAGATGTATATGCCAGAACATGAATGCGCAGACATGTGTGTGCGTGCCTACACACCAAAACTCGAGCAAGACCACAGCCTTCTCTAGCAAAGGAAAGGTGCTTAAGACGGAGGCAACCTTCCAGGAGGCGCACCACAGAAATCAGGATGCAACGCAATCACGCGTAATAAAATATGTCGACTACTGCTAAATGTTATAGTGTCCTGTGGATCCAGGGGACCTGAGAATAGAGCGTCTGGCCATACCAAACAAAGACTACAACTAATGCACTGGAATGCGGAGGGAGTCAGCAACAACAAAAATAGAACTAGAAAACATCTTGGACCAAGAAAAGGTAAGCGTATGTTGCTTGCAAAAAACTCACCTCAACGAAAACGAAATTATGTCTGGGAAATTTCCAGTACTAAGAACACTACTTTCTGAACTTAGCAGTCAGCATAAGGTCACCATACAGTGGATACCATCCCACTGGGGAGTACCCGGAAACGACAGAACTAATCGATTGGCTAAGGAAGGAGCAAAAGAAGAACAGCCTAATGTGCCCGTTACGTACCACCACAAGAAAAATGAAAAAAAAAGAATAATCAAATCAGTCAGAAGGCCACCAAAACCTTCTCAAGACGACTCCCACGTTATGGACAGCTCAGAACAAGTCATTATTCTGCGCCTCAGAACAGGACACAATAGATTACGCAACAACATGTATACAAGATTCAAGATTGGTGAATCAGCAATGTGCACATGTGGATTGGCGTCGCAGACAGCAGACACATACTCAAAGACTGCCCAAATTACAACATATCTAGGCAAATCTTCTGGCCTAGAGAGACAACAGTGGAAGATAAACTCCATGGACTGCTGAGTGAATTAAAAAGGACACTTAAATTCATACAAGAGGCAACATTGCAGTTATAGACATATTTAAGGCGAACGAATGAAGAAGCATTACATTACGAAAGTCAAGGACTGTTTAAAAAAAATATATAATTAGAAATAAATGTTATCAAAAATGTTAAAACAATCATAACGGTACATGAAATTATGTAAAATTCAACAAAATAACTTAAAAACGAAGTAAATTTGTTTTATTTTTAAATGCCCTCACGGGCCGCATACAATCAGTTGCTGGGCCGCTTGCGGCCCACGGGCCGTAGTTTGCCCACCCCTGTGTTAGTGTATCATCAGGGTAAGGATAGAAATCAAGTTGCTGTGGGGCTAAGAACAGAGCTCAATCGCATAAGCACGTAGTGGGTTGAAGCTGGTGCAATGGTCTACCAAACGAAGTCTGCAGTGACATTGCTCTCTTTAAATAACCTATTGTCAACACTCCAACACCAACTGTACATCTATGCTCAGAGATTGTGGAAAGTACGCAGGCAATGACATACCTGGGGATACGTTTTGATCTCAGCCTTGCTTATACTGAGCACATTGACCAGGTCATAATAAAGGCCAAGCGGGGTTTGTTTGCGACGCTGGTGAAGGCTGCTGCAAACTTTGAGCAGCGCCATCTATGTTTACTTTACGAGGGCCTGGCTCTTTCTGTTCTTGAGTATGCGATGGCAATCCTGACTCTCAGCCATAATCAGATGGAAAGAACGGACAGGATACAGAAAGAAGCAATGCGTATTATACGTGGATGCACAAGAGATTTAGCAAGCAGGGCGGTGCGCTACCTTCTTGTTTTCCAACCATGGGGGACATAATACAGATCTGCCGAGCATAGACCTACCTCTGAGTCAACGCAAACATACAACATCCACTATATAGTAAAAGTAAGAAGGTAAAGTTAAGCAAGTTAAAAAGAGGAAAGTCCTAGATGGCTTAAGGCGAACACATTCTTCAACAAGCGTGTTCACTTGAGGACATAGAACCTGGCGAGGAGAGGGTACAAGTGCCAACATATTTATGTACGTCTTTTCCAGTTTGCATCCAACTAGACAGAAAATGCAGACACGAAAATCCGGCTGCTGTGGAGGCGGAAGTACAGGCTTTCATCTTCGAGAATTCTTTAGAGGGCGATGCTGTCATTTACACGGATGGGTTGGTGGTTCGACACGTGAGACAGTGATTGTTGTCTCTGGAGCGGTCACGGGTGCAAAGATTAGCTTCATTTTCGTGTCAGGGCATGTGGATGTCCAAGGAAATGAGCAGGCTGACATGTTTTCAGGTAAGGCTACTGTGGAGGGCGGACGAGTATGAATCACACGTATATAATGAATGGTCTACGGGAAGTAAGTCTTTTGCGAGAACCAAATGATGACTGTGCATGTACATCTGCCATGACCCAGTTTTGAGCTAGTGGTGAGCTCTGATCAAATCCACATCTAACGGCGTGTTTCACGTGGATGTGCATGATAAGCCTGCCTTAGGTCAAAGCTCTAGCCGTTATCGCCTTTGATGAGTTGAGTTCAGAACCGAATCACATCAACGAGGACATCCCCATATGCACTTAATTATCTTCCTCACAACAAGCGTAGATTCCCAGCACTAATGGTGCCAGTTGCAATCTGATTTGTGCCCGTCTGCGCTTTCCTCAGAAAGAACTGTGTGTCGGTCAGATCCTTAGGCCACTCCATGTCACACAATTATCTCCAGGCAATGATAATGTTTCTGTTCATCCACACCATGCACACGATCTCAATATTCCCGGCATCTTGTATCGATTGGCCTTGCATGCCGTGTTGGTGTATTTGTTTTATTTCGTGAAGGGAAAGTGTGCTCAGCAGTTCAATCACTGATGAAACAACCTGGATAGAAGATCGATTCTACATCAACCTCTTCCCCCCCCCCCCCCTCCTAATCTAAACAAGCCAAGTCCAGAATTAGGACGACCTGAACATATAATTTCAAGTGCAATGTTATGTTCAGCTGTTATATATCAGTTACTTTAAAGTATAATAAACTGCCTAACATTCACTGAATTTCTTATCTGGATCTAAGAATTGCAACTGAGACTACGATATTACAATTAAAATTAACATTATAATTTCTAATAGAAAACAACTTTTTAATAAAAGAAACCAATAAAAATGCTAACGCCAACAAAACTTGTCATTTTGCTATTAGAAAATAATTATGAACTTACCCTTCTTGTCAGTTTCATTGTACACTCCTTAACAAGTGAAACAACAGGTCGGGATACATGTTATTATATGCTGTATTGCTATGTGAAAGTGGCAGTGGTCTGGTGTCTAGCACGCTTGTTAACCGGCAATGTGGTCATGTGTTCTAATTCACATAGATGTGGGCATTTTTAGTTGACCTGGCCTCATTGGCCGAACTACCCTAAATGGGCAGTAAAACATGTCAAAAGACGTAAAGGCGGGCGGCTGATATTGACCACATGACCAGTCGTGTGCCGAGTGTCTCTATCATATAAGCCTGGACTATGAACACACACACACACACACACTCACACACACACACATTATATATATATATATATATTACAAACACAGGCACACAGTAAAAATATACAATTGGAAGAAACACAGATTAAGGCAGATTTAAAAAATGCAATTACGCATACAGAAAACGGGGCGATGACAAGTCTCTTTCTGCGAAAACAGTACGAAATCGCCACGTAAAAACAGCTGAAGCGACACCACGGTGATTATACTAATGCATGATATTGGCTGTTGCTTGTGCAGTTTTCTCTATCAGTTTATATTTTGCAGATTGTGTTTCCTCTCTGTTGATGCATATGTAATGACTCTCTTGTCAACTGAGGTCCCTACATGCAATTGCATTGTGCTGTTTTCTGGCTGTGTTTCCGTCCTCTAGCGTGGCTCATTGCACGTTTGTTGAAATTGCTTTTAGTCCTAGTCCTCAGAAGCACTATTCCTGAGAAGGCATCTTTCATCTTGATCACTTTTTCTGCTCTTTTTCTCTTTCGCCGTCCCGTCTATCGCTTTGTTTTAATGTCTAATATTATAATATATTCTAGATTTGATTATTCATTGGTTCGGCTCTCCACGTTGGGTTTCTTTCTATTTTTGATTTGGCAGTTGTGGTCTATGTGTGATTGTTTTGAAATTCGCCGTCTCTTTCTGTTTTAGCTGTCGTTCTTCTTTGATCGCTTTCTGCTGCGGCTTTTATCTGAACCAACCGCGCTACGTAAAATTCGATTTGTGGTTGCACTTCCATTATTTAATGAATCATTATTTTCTTCTATGAGTTGTCTGGTTGTCGTTCACTGACTCTAAACTGTGGATATTAATGAAAACATTGACGGTTGATTTGGTTGTTGCCCTGTGTCTTCCACATCCACATGGGGGTCATTTACCCCTGTCTTTGACATTGCCATCTTCGACTGTTAGAACAAGTGAGAGCCCAGCTCTGCTCAGCTGCAGAGTTGTTCCCCGAGCTGCGTTTGTCACACCATGGTGTGTATCCCATCCTCTATAAGTGGGAGGTGCAGTTGGGATTTTGCCTTCCTAAAGTTATAGTCCATGGTGGCCAAACATCTCCAGTACTTTTAGCGGATATATTACCTCTAACCCAGACAAATGTCTTTGAAAGTCTGAAGCTAGCCCTTCCCAGGTACGATGAACAACCTTTAACTGTCTATTTGCAACATATTTTCTTTGCGATTCATGTGTCCATATTTCTGGCAGGCTGTAGAATTACGTTTTGGGAGGGTATGACCACTCAGTAAATGCTTGATAAGGTGTTAGAAGCTTACTTTATCTGAAGGAAATCCTTTTGCTAGAATCTTCTCTAGTAATTTGTAAAACAGTGTTTTGCAAAACACACACACACACACACACACACACACATACACACACACACACACACAATAAAAAATAAAACTTCCCATGATGCAATTTTGTCTTTAGTCAAGAAACCCACCACAGAGGACCAATGCCAATGTAGAAATGACTAATGTCAATGGACAAATGATTAATTCTTTGTATGATTAAGGTTCCAGTATGCTGTTGCAGTATCTGCTCATCTGGGAGACTGTATATGAGCTCTTCCATACATGATAAAAGTTTCTACGACTGCTGGCATAATAAGTCAATAGGAGTATAGTTACTGGGGCTCGATTAAAGCACGGACATAAATAATACCAGTTGAGTCTGATGATGTGCGAGTGGATTGAATTGTAGCTGGTTCATATGTCATTAAATAGGAAATAATTAGTAGAAGTGGATAGCAGAGCAGACTCTGATTTCCCGTAGAAAGATTTCATTATCTTTACATATATGTTGCAGCTTTCACTATGCATAACTAGCAAATAATCAACACACATATATTATATTCTGAACATACTACGAAAATTCAGGAAATAAATGACCGTAGACCCCGAGGTAGACCAAGAAGACGGTGGAGAGATAATATACATACAGACCTACAAGCACTTGGAATCAACGACTGGCAAGAGAAGGTCAACCAGAGAGACCAATGGAGACGGATTGTATCTGCAGCAAAGAACATCAATGGCTCGGAACGCTGAAGAAGAAGAAGAAGAAGAAGACTACGAAAATATAATGAAAAATGTTGGAGATGATATAAACAGGGAGCTATAGGATGCCCTAAATATCGGTGGTCATGAAATACCAGAGATTCGATATGCCCATAATACAGTATTGCTATCCACATCACAGAATGGTATAGAAAACTTAATATCCTCAACCCAAAGAAATAGTGAAAATCACACCTTATATCTTAACATAATAAAAAACAAAGATAATGCATACATATTAAACTACTGTGGAGAAAGAAATATATATTAATGAGGAAAGATTGGAGATGGTGGAACATTTTGAATATCTTGGGTCATTGATTACCAACAATGGTGACACAAAGACAGAAATTAAAAGACGACTATCAATTGCTCTTCAAAGACTAAAACAACTGAATAAATTATGGAGTGGATCAGATAGAAATATAAAAATTAGATTTTTAAGAGCATGCATCTTTCCCATTGCAACATACGCCTGGAGACCTTGACACTTACTAAACAATCTGACCAGCGCATAAATGCCCTTGAATACAAATGTTATAGACGGGTTCTAAGAATATCTTAGGTACAGAAAAGAACAAATGAATCCATACTTCAAGGCTAAATGTTGAAGAATGTTGGCTATTAAAGACGGTAAAACAAAGAAATTTGAAATATTTTAGTTACTTGCAACGTCATGAAAGTTAGGAGAGAACAATAATGGAAGTATATATGCCTTGGAAGAGATGAAGAGGAAGACCAAAAAGAAAATGGTTGCAGGATGTGGCGGATGATCTCCAGATGGGTGTATCGGACGCGGGACATCTTGCTTGTGATCGAGAAGTTTTCCGGAAGGTTGTTATGGGAGCGAGGTTATGCAAAGGACATGTTACTGAATGAATGAATGAATGAATGAATACTGTGATTATAAACCTTCTTTCAGCAAGTAGGATATGTCACTGTGTCTACATACAATTGGCAAGGTAGGGAATTGCCACCTCACCATATTATGTCTTGGTCTAGAACAGTGGTTCTCAACCGGTGGGGAATTCCCCCCCCCCTGCCAGGGGGTTTCCAGGGGGGGGGGGGAATAAAGATTATTTCAAGATCGCGTTAATACAAGAACCGATTACTTGATCTTGTTTTTCCTTTCATACTTTACGCTTGAAATACAAAAAAGGGGGGGGGGGAATGACGTTCTAAAAATATGGTAAGGGGGGAATGATGTCCTAAAAATATGGTGAGGGGGGGGGGGGAATGACGTCCTAAAAATATGGTGAAGGGGGGAACGGACCAAAAAAGGTTGAGAACCACTGGTCTAGAATATGTGAAGACTCAGTACTTTACCCCCCCCCCCCCCTCGACCCGCCCCTCTTCCTCCTCACCCACCCCCACCCACCCACCACCCCCCCCCCCTGCAGTATCAGACATGGGACACTCATTTCACAGTGTTTTTAACAACAAGGAACTTTGATTTCCTCATGCACAATGTTTATACGTCTTAAGTGTTTTAATTGCACTTGACCTTGATCTCATTCAGACCTGGTTTATTCCATCCCGGTTATTAAATGCCTATTTATTTGTTTTCTTCTTCTGCCATAATACTTCTTCTGCTTGTTTATATTATGACACAACTGTAGAAATATGCAGTCTTACACAGAATGCTGTTGGATGTTTATATTTGTATGTAAAAGGAAGCTTTCCCACACCACAAGGAAATGTTAGATATACCATGCCAGCCCCACATGTGTATAGTATACACTAACTGGCACTGGATGTATGATGTGGTCAATGACATGCTTGACGCATTTACTTCCCTGAATGTTTCCGGGTACGCAGCTGAGTTGAGTTGAGTTGAGTTATGAACCGACATCACTGCACTCAGGGCTTTCCCATTCGTGCTCCGTCCCCTATTTCAACAGCCAGCGAAGAGTCATTCGTTCCCACCGCTATCTGATTACAAGTTCTCATTGTCTTCACTCTCGGTTTTGAGATTCTTCCAGAATACCTGCCTATCCCCCGCAATATCATTATTTCCACAAACGGGTTTTCAATCTGTTCCCCCGTCTTCTCCACCTTTTCCCACAAGCGCTCGACCACCTCTCCCTTGTCCATAGGTAATCTACCATCAAGAGGTGTATTCCCTGCCAGCCTATCAGCCTGTTAATTCCCCCGCAATCCCGCATGGTCAGGGCAAAACTTCCATACAGTTCTCATAATCTATGATCTCTGAAGCGAAGATAGCATTTCCGCACGAAACGATCCTTTCTCCACCTTACTTCGCATACTCCTTGAGTCCACAATGAATGCAGTGTGTGTTGTAGTGGTCCCTCTAGCCAACGGGATTCCGCTTTAGGCTTAATCGACAAGAGAGCCCAAGTCAATTTAAAAAAAAAAATATGTTACCACCTCAATAGAGATTCAAACATCTCTGACTACAGGGCTGGCTTGTAGGCATGCTAGTCTAGCTGTTACCATGGGTCCCGTTTTTGATTTATTTGCCCACTTTATAACATATTTCTGAAATAGTGTATCATGTACACATTCATACACACAAATATTGTGTTTACACTGTAAGAATACTGCATGTGTTAGAATTACTTTATTTTAACACTATTATACTTCATTGCCGGTCTCTCTGGCTGTGGGGTTACAACACTTTCTCTCTGTAATCCCGTTTATCACGCAGAGTCTCGCAGCGGAGCGAGAACTGAGGTGGTTCGACCCCCGCTCGTGACTTGCGGATACTGAGCCGGCCGCTCAGAAAGCAATGGCAAACTACTGAGCGTAATCTTGCCAAGAGATCAACAGACAGCTGAAAGATGCTGCTGTTGACAGCTAAGTCCTCTAAAAGGATACGCAAAACATTTTATACTTCATTACACATATACAACATATTTAACTTCAGAAATCTGTTACATTTGTTTGTAATGATAAACAAAGTTTCTTACCTGGTTTTTGTATCACTGAACAATTGTGTCCTGGAATATAGCCAATCTGGGTACACATTGAATATGACAGATCCAGATTTCCTGTAACCCCATCTGAAGCTAGTTGAGATGTTGGGTAAGTAACACGCGGCTCAGTATTGCTAGTGACCACAGCTCCATTGAATGAAATTTGAGGATAACAAGGCTTGGCTGTATTGGAACAGCACAACTCCAGGTCATTTGTTTTGTTTAGTGTCAGGTTAAAGCTACATGATCCAGTTGTAGTGAGGTTTTCGGTCACACCAGCAATAGTTAACGTCAGGTGTCCAGCATTCATATCTGATCAGAAATATGAACATTAACAATGCTTTTAGATTGTAGCATATATTGTATAGTGTTTTTCCAATGCCAGAAACATAAAATAGTTGTACAAAAGTGTCATAAATTACGCAAATAGAAATAACGGCTGGCACATCAATGTGAGGAGACCCAACCAGCACATTTAGCCAAGTAATTAATTTAATTAATAGCAGCAAATTTTTACAAAAGAGAAAGTTGATATCAATGAAATAATTGCTTCATCTGAAGATAAAACCATGTACTATATGGTAGTAACACAGCAATTCAAATCCACAATGACTAGAATAAATATATTTCATAACAGATGGTGCTTACAATGCCTTTTCTGTTAATTCCATCTTGTGTACTAGTTTATATTGTTTTCCCAAATGGTGTACTGTTGTTTTTTCCCCCATTATCAAATGAATATGATAAACATAAGCAAAGGACAAGAATGGTGGATGATGGTGGGTTTAAGAAATAATCACAAACTGTTATATGACTTTCCTAGCAAATCATTAATACATCTGTATGCTGAAGAAAATAAAAGGCAGTGCACAGGGACCAGATTGTGTGAGAAATGTTCACATGAAGGGTCTTGTGATGCAGAAGAAATAGTTAACTGCTTCAACCACAGCATTGAAAAGTCAACTCTGCCTGAAGTGTGGTTGTGTTGTTATCTCACACGACTTACCACGTGTAAATAAAAGACCATGCTAGATTGAATGGCACAAGGTTCATACTTTACAGAATAAATTTGTATGGCAAAGTGTTGGAAAACTGCAAGATCATCTGGAGAAATATAAACCTCTTTCATTGGGATTTATGAGTTATACTCCAATAAAGGATACTTGCACGAATGCAGCAAACCTTGTGTAGGTTTATAAAGCATTTCAGAGTCAGTATGAAACTGTAGCTGTAGTGTTTGATCTAGAGCTGTGGTTATCAACCGGTGGGGAATTCCCCCTCCCCCCTCTTTCCCTTACAGGGGGGAATTTTAGAGCTTTCAGGGGGAAATAAGATTATTTCAAGATCGCGTTAATACAAGAATCGATTACTTGATATTGTTTTTCCTTTCATACTGTACGGTTCTGTACGTCGCACCCTTCTAAAATTCAATTTATAAAGTAAGTAGGCCCACAAATAATTTATAAAGTAAGTAGGCCCACAAATAATTTTTGTGTGGACGTCTAAACTTGTTTTAGTATGTGCTATTAAATTTAGCTTCCATTATTACGTATACTATGTAGGGGCGGGGCGGGATATTTAGGTAGGAAATACGAAAGGGGGGAATAACGTTCTGAAAATATGGTGAAGGGGGGCACTGACCACATTTTTAGGTAGGATATACGAAAACGGGGGGGGGGGGATGACGTTCTGAAAATATGGTGAAGGGGGGTCATAAAAGGTTGAGAACAACTGATCTAGAGAATGTGTACAATAGAGTTAAGTATGATGTTTTGATACGGATGCTTATGGATATGAAGGTCTGTCCCTGGATTGCAAATTGGATTGCAGCTGACCTTTATGAACACGCTGTTGTTCTTCATGTGGGTACTTGGAACTCTTGAGTCAAACATTACTGTAATAGGGCTTCCACATGGTCGTGCAATTTCACCAGTGGCTTTCAAAACATATACCCATAAGACAGCAGCAATAGTGACATCGGGTATTGGAAGAATATTAACATTTGTTGTTGACATCCTTTTATATTGAAATAAGAGAGGCAGGTCGGCAATGTCTAGAGAACTGCGGGCTACTGTAGAAAAGCGGATGAGTGGTGCATGGAAGCAGGTTCTGTCGTTAACCCAGACAAGGCATCTGTACTAAAGGAATCTCTCAAGGAACAGTTACTAGATGTAATAACAAATGGCAATGGTATCATTACAGACAATATAATAAAGTGATTTCGAGTAACCAATGACAAAAGTATGTCCTTCAATGATCATGCGTTTGGGTAGTCAAAATGACCAAGAAAGTATCCAATGCTTTGAAAGTTTTGCCAGCGATGGTCATGGACAAAAGTGGAATATCATGTGGCCCCAAACCATGAGACACTGGCAGCAACAGGAAGAAACATAACTGAATTATTTATCTCATCAACATCAAGTGTGGTGCCATATAGCATGGGTATTAATGTATCTGGATCGATCTCAATCTTTGGAAGTCCCGAATAAATTTGGTGAGGATATTCCTTCATGCTTTGTCTGAGAACATCAAGCATTCTCTGTGGATTTTCAATCTGATTTGCCTCTTCTACCTCTGATTCGCCCAATTGTCACAACATTCGTAATGTTGTCCCTTTCGTTTCAGTAACAAACAAACTATAATATGCAAATACAAAAAACAAAAACAAAGACACACTGTGGACATTGCTAACTTTTGCCTGCTTTTAACTTTTACTAAGTTAGTTGTAAATATATAACTGTATCTTAGCTTGATTAAGAGTTGTATTAGTGCATGCCTGAAAACAAAATGCTGACTAATGGGGAAAAGGGGTTTTCTTCTGAAGTATGTTTTGCTTGTGTCTGTTCTTGAGAATTATATTCCACTGCATAACCATGCCACAATTTTGACTCTTTCAGGAATATTCACAGACCTGTACAGTTTCTAAGAACTAATTTATATTGTACAACTGTGGGGGGGGGGGGGATTTATAATTGAAAAGTGATACAAAGCAGGCGATTCTGGAGAATTAGACTGTCCTGTCGTGTGCGCGGTTAGTCTTAGCTAGCCGCATGGCTCTTATCACTTGAACATCTCAATTGTTCCAGTTTATGTGGACTAATCTCTTAGATGTGTCTTCCACCTATGTAAGCAATCTTTAGGGAATTGTCGACCTGTTCAGGAGTAGAGACTTAAGATATAGCTTTTCTCAAACGGACCACCACAGTGCAGGGATGATACTATATACCGATAACTGATAATACCAACCACTGTCTTACACCAGGCATCCCAGTGTCCTTTTCTCCCAGCCCAGCTGTGGTAAGAGATGATACTACATACCGATAACTGATAATACCAACCACCGTCTTACACCAGGCATCCCAGTGTCCTTTTCTCCCAGCCCATCTGTGGTAAGAGATGATACTACATACCGATAACTGATAATACCAACCACTGTCTTACACCAGGCATCCCAGTGTCCTTTTCTCCCAGCCCAGCTGTGGTAAGAGCTACATTTTCACATTTTACACCAGGTTACAATGCTATATCCACATTAAATTATTAAAATATAACTCACATTATTATAATCCATCTGGATTCAACGATTAACTGTTAACTCCAATTACGATCCACCTGGATCATACTGTTAAATAAAAACTCTAGTTTGTTTGATCCATCTTCAGCTGTTGGTTTTTTACTCTGTCTCTTTCTCTGATATAACTTCAAATTGTGTTTTTCAGATGATTTTCACATTATTTTCACTGTCATCATCAGTACCAGGTTAGATCGACGTCTGTGAATATGTGACTAGTTCAACATAATACTCCACCAGCACACCAAACAACTTTCTGGTGATCATATGCAACTTTACAGAACACGATTACAAATTAGTTTTCTGTAAAACTGCATTACTTTGTGTTGTGTCATATTGTTTACATGTCCACAGCTTTACCGCACGTCCACTAATTTCATTGATCATATGCAGCTGCTACAAATAACAAACTAAAGTCACCCAGATATATTGTGCCTGGCGGACCACAAGCCCTCTGCGTACTTTTTCTCCAAATTGCTATTGATCTAGTGAGTCAGCAATGGATTACGCATTACTAATAGAATAAATATTAAAATAAACTGAACTGATGTATTTGCATGTCAATGTCCATGCACACTTATAATGTATTCGTACAAGAGTTAATCAATTCTGTCATACATAACTTTAAAACAAACCTGATGAAGTAGGCATTGTTCTGTTTTCATTATCATCATCATCAAATGCTTGTCAACTGGTGTAAACGATCATGTGTCTCTTCATTTTGCTCTCTTCAACAGTATGCATCAGTTTGTGTGCTGACACCATGCCATGAAAAATTGCTATCAAAAATCGCTATTGTACTCACTGTCCCACTCACTGTCCACAACTCTTCCTAGTTGTGACGTGTCCCAGTTTTTTCTCTTGTCATGATGTGATCAACACATGACAACTTCCTCGTTCTGATGTATGTGATCATTTGTCTTTGTGTCATAGTCTATTTAAACACATTTAGATTACTCATGTTGGCTGACCAAACAATTGTCAGCACTCTTCTGTAAAACCACATATCTAAGGTCTCAAATAATAGAATATTTATTGTTGGGTATATTTCGCTGCATTCCATAAGGTGCATACTTTAGAATTCACAAAACATAATCTGAAACAATGAGATAAGGGCTTCAAACTGAAATATACACACATATTCCCATAGATTTATGAAACGTATACCATGGCAATGTTTATGCTGTGTGACTTCTGCTTCATGTACCTGATGAGATACAGCAAAATATGCACGGTAATACATTGTCCAATCTATTATTTGTGTCGTCATTATAAAAGCTCTGGATAAACTCTGTTTTGAGTGCCAAATGATTGTTTTGCTTGTTTACTTGTAAATAATTCACAGCCATATATTAAAACTGGTTAGGAGTACCAAGCAATAATTATGTTCTAATCGCTGGCGACATGGATTTACTGCATAAACTGTTTTTTTTTTATTTAAACAATTTAAGTTTTTTTTTTCTTACTAAGAAGTGGGAGTATTTTACTGTAGGAGCGGCTGTCCGAATGCTTAAGATTGCCGGATTCTCCCTCTGGAGAGCCGGGTTCGAATCCTCGGTAATGTGTGAATTTTTTTCTGTCGAGGTAAAACACGAAAACCCTAACCTGCACAGTTCGCGCCGACTGCACTAGCCAGACGGCCTTAATTCCTCAGGCTCAAGACCCCCTTGTCCTACACATCAAGATATTATAGGCAGTAAATGACAGTTTTGTATTCTACTTTACACATGATAAAACTAAGTCTGGTTAAGGAGAAAAATGCAGACTCTGAACTTCAAACACTAGATAATATAGTTACAAAGAAATATTGAAACGATAAACAAGATGATACGATACAATGTAAATATTGGAACTACAACTTACAAATAATAAAAACGGATAATTACATAATATTAGGAAAAAAGATTAAAGTGCCACTCAGCCACAGAGGTTCACAGATTCAACAAATCATTGGTTGTAGGAACGTTATGTTGAAGGTAGGCTCTCATTTTTTAAGAAGCATCAAACATGTATTCCCCAATAGTTAGAATGCATTACATAAATAAATAAGGTCTTGAATGTAACAGAATTAGAACTGAAACAGCAACTAAAGAGAGAAGAACAAGACAGACACAATATAACATTTATAAGATAGCTAAAGTCACATAACATTATAACATAGTAACTTGCCGTAAATTTCCCGTAAAGTGTAATTCTTGTTTGAATATACGCTAGTTCCATTTGCGTGCTGCCATTCTGCCCTGATTACTGCATTGTTGTAATCTGCTTGTATAGTGTTGTTTGCTGTAAAATGAGCTTGGTCTGTGGTTGTGTTATAAAAACAACCGCATCTGGCGGCTGGTCCTGGAACACATGTGGCTCCTCTTATAACGTATTGACATGTCTGAAACATGAATGGCTTTACGTCAACACATGTTATGATAACATATACACAATACTTAGACGTGTGGGCCTAGATCAGTGTTGAGGAAACAGTGACACGTAAGAAAGGTGCTTCATGCAAGTGGTCACTGCTAATGCCAGCTTACCACAAGATGAGTACGATGCAAGTCAGTTAGATCATGCCTGCTGGTTTTACAGAACATCTTGCGAGACTTCTTCTCTAAGTCCGATTTGTATGGCATGAGGGACTTCTACTCTATGTCCATGTTGAACGTCATGCAAGACGTCTGCTTTACGCCGATGTTAAACGTCATGGATTTGTGAACATTTAATGGCACAAGGCACATATTTTCAAAGCATGAAAGGAGAATGAGTGGGGTAATTTAATGACCTCAAATGGATATCAGCATGGTCAAAGTGATAAGTCCTTAAACTCCAGGTGGACTGAATGTGTGGCAGCGGGTTAAAGCCTTACACAGATTGTGTGGCAGCGGGTTCCAGCCTTACACAGATTGTGTGGCAGCGGGTTCCAGCCTTACACAGATCAGTTGAACATCAACTTTGACTTCTCACCCTTGACTTGGGGATGCAAGTTACAAGTTGTTCAGAAGTCAGAGTGGGTTCACCTGATGGAGGAGGACACTAATACATTGAGGGCTATGGCAGCAACCGGGGTAGATCAGAGGATACTATACAGGCTCTTTCGGCAGTTAATAATTTCTGTCAATGAGTATGGTTTGGGGCTGCTGACAGTATCAGAGAGCCAGCTTGAAAGGTTGGAACGCATACAGAATGCTGCCATGCGGTTAATCCTGGGGTGCACAAAAGACACACCAATTATATGCATGAGGCATATCCTGGCGCTACCAACAATGACGGATAGGCATAGGGTCCTTCATTCCAAATGGTACCTAAGAGATGCCGCAGACAGGGATCACCCGCTGCATGCAGCAATGGATATGGTTAAGGGTCATAGACTAAGAAGAGGCAGGTCCTGGATGGCACAGGCAGAACTTTCTATAAGGCAGGTGTGGGATCTAGAGACCATCAATCGTGAAAGAGAGTGGGTGGAAGTTCCGGAAGACATGAAGGACTGGCACAATGTAATAATAACACTGGGTCGTGAGTGCAGAGAATGCGCAGCGGGCCGCACTGAGTTTGAAGTGCACCAGCTGATCCAGAGCAACACACATCAAGGTGACATAGTCATCTACACCGATGGGTCAGTGGTCAGAAACAGACGTAGTGGCTGGGGCTTTATTGCAAAGGCTAATGGGCGAGTCTTGAAAAAGGAGAGTCTGGCATATGATAAAACGACCTCCAGCATGAGAATGGGGGTGGAGGCAGTAACAGCGGCATTCCGGTGTCTAAAGGAGACTACTGCAACACACGTTGTATTCATTACGGATTCAAAGAGTATGCTTAGTAAGGTGAAGAAAGGAATGTTTCGTGTGGAATGGCTCTCGTCGCTTCAGAAGTCACAGATCGTGAGAATTGTATGGATATTTTGCCCTGGCCATGCGGGTGTACGGGGGAATGAACAGGCTGATAGGCTAGCAGGGAGGGCACTTCTTGGTGGAATTTTGCCTATGGACAGGGAAAGGGGGTGGGGGTGTGGTCGTGCGCTTGTGGGACCAGGTGGAGAAGGCGCAGGAACAGATTGAGAACCCATATGTGGAAAGAATGAGATTGCGGGGGATCGGCAGGGGTTCTGGAAGAATCCTAAAACTGAGAGGGAAGACCAGGAGAACTTTTAATCAGATAGCGGTGGGAAAGTGTAACAGCGCAGGAACTCACAAGACGTGTTGGTTTAATACAAATACTGTTTATTTCTTCATGATGACAAGTCAGCTTCTTCTCTAGTCAAAGGCTTGATGTTAACTGCCCTTGCCAACACAATACGTCACGATTAAGCATCTCCCACCCTTTCACTCTCGATGCTCAATCGTGCTGTATCTGTTTCCCACTAGATTCTAATAATACCCCAGTACTCCTCCCTTACTGTTACACCTCCCCATGTTGAATAAAGAATTTTCCTTATAAAGGAAAACTCTTTACTCCTAATCCCCATACTCCATTCCCTCTTTTTCCTCTAATCTTCCCTAAATCAGCTCAAGTAAATAATATATCTTTTAACTCTTCTCCCAGTGATATGGTTTGCTAGTAACCCCCCCC
Source organism: Cepaea hortensis (assembly GCA_963921405.1). Taxonomy (NCBI): domain Eukaryota; kingdom Metazoa; phylum Mollusca; class Gastropoda; order Stylommatophora; family Helicidae; genus Cepaea; species Cepaea hortensis. The sequence continues at coordinate 90,261,827 of OY992891.1, forward strand.
CCCCCCCATATACTTCTTCTTCGAACTCTCTTTGTATAATACCACGTATGGTAACCCTGTTAATCCAAACAGTCCTTCTTTCCTTTTTATTTCCCCAAAATTATATAGCTATCTACTATATATTTCTACTTTTCTGGTTCTTTCTTAGCTCCTCCTGTTTCCTGTATCAAATATACATATTATAAGAACAGCTCATAAATTCTTTATCGAAATTTTTTTTTTTCTTATAAAATTTCTCACTCTTCCAAAACCCAGGACGTACAAAAACAATGTAGTTAGAAAAAGTAAAGAAGCGATGCGCACCTAGTAAGAAGCATAAAGAATGAATACACGACATGACCACATGTACATACAGTAATGCACATTTAAGACACTCACCCTTTACCTCCCTTGCCAATAAAAAAAATTTTGTAAAATAATTTTTTAAAACACCTTATGAAATGCATCGTTGTTCGTTATAAAACAATTTGGCATAAGTTTTCATAAAGCTTATACATTCCACATTGACATTGCCAACCACAATTCTGTTCCTTTTTCGTTATCTCACCTTCCACCCTGAGCCCATGTTCATATTTTATGAACACCTTTAATAAAATTAAAGCTGGTATTTCACAGCCCCTATTTCTTGCCCCCGTACTTCCCATACTGCCATTTATGAACACAGTGACGTGTGTGCAAGCCCTGGATACGTCTATCCATTCGTGTACACACGTTCACCAACCCTGATTTCCCACTAATTTATGAATGCCCAGCATTGCTTAACTATATCAACCTTCAGGTCATCTAAGCTTCCCCTTAGTGGACAATTTAGTTTTTATTAACTCCTTTCTGAACGAAAACCTTAAGCAAAATTCTTATATTTGAAAATTAAACTTAATTAACTAACTTCATAACTTATTTACTAACCAAGTAACTTAATATACAAAACCATTTATGTAATCAAGATCAAATCACACCAGCGTCATAACTCCAAATTAATATAAGGAAAAACACATTTTTAAAATAACATGCATCAAATCAGAATAAAACACCTTACTTCTAACTATCACTATTGGACACTTTTACGGCCCAATAGTTTTTATCAACTCAAATGCTAGGAACACAATCACCCTATTCTAACTCAATAAATCAACTAACCACAATCATTTTTTAAAACAAAAACAAAAAAAACTTATAATGAAGGACTAAAACAACTAAACATTAGCCATCATTTTCCAGAACCAACTCAATCATAAAAACTTATTATATATGACTCATGACTCAAACAATTACAACTACGTATAGTGACCCACCAACCTTGGCCCCTCATACTAAGTAAAACAACGTATATCTATTTATACAGGTCATTCCAGTATATCTATGACCGAAAAAACTAAACATTTCACTGTCCATCTGTATATCTGTTAACTACAGTCCAATTAGAATCACATCTGTTCTATCTATCTAAACAAATCAGTAATCAACATTTACCATACCATTTATTATCTCCTAACTCCTAACAGCACATAACATCCGAAATAACCTCTTAAGTGAGCACTGTAAACTACATGTTCAATCCTTTTTTTTTTCATTTGTAATGTGGCCACTAATCCAATATTAACTCAACGTAGTAGCCAACCTCTACTTATCAACGAACTTGTGATCTGGTTTCCCTTGGAAACACGGCATTTCCAACAGTAACGAAAAATACCTTCACCCCTTTGTACCAATATCTCAAGACCACTTCCACCGTTTCGTATGCTTCTTCAGGCATCCCTTTCACTTCTAACTCCTGCCATCTGCAGTACTTTCAAATATCTATCTCCCACGTTTCCGCTTCTTCAACAAGTCCAAGTTTCTTTGAATAAGTGCCAATTCCACATCAATATCTTCTTCTTCGTACAACTTATTAGTTTCTTCCATACTACTACTAGACTCTGACTTTTCATCCATTTCCTCTTCTTCGTCTGTATGTCTCTCTTCAGCTGCCGCTAATCTCTTCCGTTCAACATCCCACCTAATTTGTCGATCCCTATTTCTTAAGGATCTTTCTAGTAGAGGCATATCTTCTCCGCTTGTTGAATAATCTCTAATTCTCCTCTGTCTTTTCACTTCTTTATCTCTTTGACTGTCCATTCTTCTTTTCGTTGCTTGTCTAGTATTTTTAAATGGAGCACCTATGTCTTCTTCCATACTATCATAATGAGTTTCATTCAGCCCTTCTTCTTCCATTCTTTTCGGAATTGTCTGTTCTTGAGTATCTTCGTAACTTGGATTTGCTAGCAACTGATTTTGTGCTGGTTCTTTTCTAAGACCTGGGGTTACTGTAGCTCCTCTGACAACCTGTTCATCCAAAAATTTCGTGTCCGCATAATAATTATTATTATAATTATTATTTTCTATCTCATCTTCATCTCTTCTTAAGTGTTCAACGTGTGCCCTTACTATATGTGCTGTGACCTGGTTCTTTATAATATACGATACATTACCTAGTTTTTCCAAAACGTAATACCCTGGAATCCAACGAGCATCAAACTTAGAGTTTCTTCTATGTTTCTTGTAATAAACTCTATCACCTACCTTAAACTCCTGTAATTTTGTATTTACATTTTTGTACTTTTTCTGTCTTTCCCTAGCTTTAATTATATTATTCCTTAATCTCACATGTGCTTTATGCATTTCCTGTATTATGGTCTCTTGAAATTCTTCACCCATATATTTCCGTCTAGGTTTTAATAGATTATCTATAGGTAATATTGGTTCCCTCCCGTGTAATAAATAAAATGGTGAAAAACCCGTGCTCTCATTTTGATTTGTACGAATGGCGCTAAGGATCCCAAATAAATGTCTCTCTTCTAGTCCCCAGTAGTTTATTACTATTTTCTGAACGAAGGACTAAAATAAAGCCCCATGTATTGTCTTTATTCAAGACAAAACCCTGTAGTTTAAACATAACTTAATTAACTACTATTTAACATACAAAACAGCGAAATAAAATCACAACAGGACATCAAACCCCCCCAAATTTTTGTAACAATCATTTATATTTCCCCGCAACTCAACTAAAGGTATGATGATGATGGTGATGATGATGGTGATGATGATACAACATACATCCTATTCTATTTTTACCTACTACTACTGGTCTCTTTTACGGACCAGTAGTTTACACACAAAAGTCTACAAACACAATAATCCTATTCTAAAATAATAACAATCATTTTACAGGACCAAATCAAGCAAAAAAAAACATTTTATACACGAGGCATCAACACTCAGACTCCACAAAAGAATTGTCTTCTCGCTAAAGAGAAGGTTTTTAAAAAAAATAATTCCCTTTACAATTAACTACGTACAGTGGCCCATCTTCACTGTAACACATATTTATTCCTCCAATTCATACCTATTTTGTTATAAAACAAAACAATTCAGACCATCATAACGCGGAACAATACTTGTTCTCCTCAACCAAAATCACTACTCAACAACTGACCGTTCCTTTTTCTGGAAGTCAAACTTTGATTATTTCCCCTCACAATTTTCTATCTTTTACAAAACTAAGTCCTAACACACCATAACATCTGTAATATCCTCTTAAACAAGCACTGTAAACTACAGGTTGACTCCTTTTATCTATTCCTAATGTGGCGACTATTCCAATGTCAACTCAATGTACCAGCCATCATCCACTTATTAATTAACCTGTGGCTCGGCACACCAATTGTTTCCCTTGACTTCATACCAACCATCACTACCACTTCTTGATCCTTACTGTTAACTACAGTATCTCTACTATGCTACTCCTATCAAAACAAAAAAAAACTTGTCTATTTACTATAGACCTCTCATCAAAACAACTAATTCCACTTCCAACTTTCTCGTCTACCCGACGCAATTAATATTTCATCCTCCTGCTTCAATGCTTTCAACGTCTCTTCTAGCACTCTTACATCGTGACGACAATCAAACCGGTCACCTTCCTCGGAACACGTTCTCCAACATTCATTTTACTAACCATGTTTACCTCCGCATCTTTCACTCTTCTTATTATTTCTCGGGACTCTTTCAGAACTGCAAGCCACGCCACTTACAACTGACCACGGACCTCACTTTCCTCGTTTCTCAGTATTAGGCATTCCTGCTTCTACATGTCCCTGTCAAGAATACTAAACAATGTTTTATGAAACATCATTCAGAATGTTAACTCTCATTCCGTCATTCAACTTCCATAATTTCCTTCCAACGTCAGATATTCTAACGAAAAGACATCACAATCCTCCAACCATGTTTCGCATACTCTATGTTCTACGTTTTATCAACCACTCTTCACATATTCACACGGACACACAACCTCGCTCTCATCTCACGACCACTCGCATCGCGACAACCTAACGTGTCTATACTATTACTACAAAGACAATTTAGACGCCAATTCAACATTCCAGCAATCACTCAGCACAATCTAAGCGTATTGATCTCCTCCACACACATTGACACAAGATATATCAGCGCAACCATTACATTTTATCTATGTATTACACTTAAGTGACGTTATCACAGCTCTATCCTGCTTTACTCATCACGACGAACACCTGTTTGACTACAGTTATACTCACGTATGAACAACGCATAACCAGACGAATTTCTCCACAGGACTTTCACAATTCACTTCTTCTTTATTTCTACTTTACTCAATCATTCACTCCCATACGAAGGTCAGACGCTGCCTCTCGCAACTTATATCGCTTTCACAGCACTATCTACTATCTTTTCAAAACAAACTTCATTCCGCTTTCTATATTTCTCCACACAACAACTTTCTCAGACTTAATCAACTCTTCCTTCTCCACAAGTACGACGTAACTCGTATTCTTCAAGTATCAACTTCTACAGTCTTTTACTCTTAATACTCTTCGCGTTCAACTGACTATTTTACTCACAGGATACTTAATTCCTCCTCAGTCTATTTCTCCTCACCAGACATTCTCGGTTCAGCTGTCATACAATACTATTCTTTCTTCTCAAACCAACAAGCAAAACTATCTCAGACATCACGTCATAGCTCTGAGTCAAACCATTTATCTCTCACCCTCTACTACTTCTGTGCACACCATTTATACATCACTCAACGTGATTAACTCTCTGTACCCATCCCTTCCGGACAAACTTATTTTATCTAGTTTACTCTCCCTACACCGAAATCAAAAACCAGATATCCTGTACTACGTATCCACGTAAAATATCAATAACTCCATCGCCTACCCTATACCATGCGATGCTACACCAAACAAAATGCATCTGCCTATTCCAGACAGCTCCCATATCTATATGCTCAAATCTCAATTCTTCTCATAAACTATTCCATTTTCCTTCCTCACCCAAGGAATTTTAACCGTTATAGTGTGTGTCCAAGTTAAACATTTCGTTGTCTCTCAATATATTAACCCGTCTTTCTCTTATTATGTCCTCTTCGCTATCTGTTGTCAACCTGTTAAAGTACTCAGGTCTTAATTCTCTGAGTTTTCTTATGTTATCTTCTGTTGTCGCGGAGTAATTTCGCGCTATCTGCCTATCGCCATTCTTCTTCTTAAATGTTTTCTTCTTATTACCTTTATTTGCGTCGGTCTGCTCACTGTTTCCTGTGTACCTTACGTACCGCTTGTATCTTCCCATCTCGTCTTCAGATGACACACTGACAATAGTTCCTTCCTCAGACCCATAGCCCAATGCAAACACGTCTACACTATTCTCACAGTCGTCTTTAGTACATCTGACTTTCTTTCTCTTTCTCGGTCTTCGTCCCTTAGCCTTTCCTACTTTTTTGTCACATAAGCTGGTATCTAATTCCAAAGTTCCGTTCCCTTGTCTACCAGGAACTACATCGTATGAGGAAATCTCACTCTTCAATTCAGGATCTGCTCGTAGTGCAATTCTCTCATTCTCTGAATCATCAGTATTAATATCTGTTTCAGCATCACTATAATTCGCGGCTGTAAGAATATCTGCTCCGTAACCTGAACCTTGAGAGCTAATATTCCTACACCATTTGGGAATTAGTTTCCTGTCTATCGCTGAGGAACTTGACATAGTACTACCTCTATTAACAATCATACTATTCCTTTCCTTAATACTTTTCTTCCTTGGCTTTCTTTCGTCCTTGGTTCTCGTATGTCTGTCTTTCTTACCTTCAACCTTGTCTCCCTTAGTCAAATGAGTTGGTTTTGACTGAGTTTCTATTAAGTCAGTTTGACTTCCCTTTGTTATCTTGCTGGCTGGTTGTACCTGAGTCTGCGTACTACTTTCCATCGTATTACCTGTCTGCGTCTGTGTCTCTCGGTTTATTTTCCTTACTAACACCGTCGTCTTCTTTTCCTGTTCCATACTAATGTTGGCAAGTACTTTAGGTGTCGTTGAATTCTTATCTTTGTGTTCCACTCTGTCTTTCGATCCTGACTTCAAATATTGTCTTTGTCTCTTTTCAAACCAGTCGTTACGTCTTTTTCTGGCGGTTGCACTGTGAGAGGGCCAGTCCCACGATTTCTTTGCAAGGTTTCTCTCACGCCCAATACTATACCAGTCTGACCTTTCACTATTACGTCTGTTCTTCTTACCGTCTCTTACCCTATAAGCATTTGGACTTGGTTCGTCATAACCAGCCGCATACATAGAATCATATCGTCTTCTGTCTCCATTAAGCACTGGCTGTCTCCTGTTATTCCCTTCTACTCTGTTGCCTTGTACATTAAATCTATAGGTCTCTAGTCCATTTGTTCTTCTTCTTAACCTTTCTACAAAATTATTTACCTCATCGACCGCTACTTTCAATTCTTGCAACCATGCAGTCACGCGTCCTAATTCTTTATCCATTTTTATCCAGTATGTTGTATGTTGACAATGTTCGGCAATGTAATCCAATCCACTATACACTACCAAGTACCTGTCCTAACAAATATCTAGGGTCTCCATATTGTAGATCTGAAATATGAAATACCCCCGTACAACACAAAATTGCAATATATATATATCACTATATTAGTATAATATTAATCTTATTCCAAGTTCATTATTATAAGACAACATTTATATGTCCGAGGTGTCCTGTTCCGCTCAAATATACTTTAACAAAGCAAGCAAAGAAGCACACAATTTCAATTTCTTAATTTAAGGAATACACTCACTTGTTTTGGAAAACTATAGTTAGTTTCTGGGTTTGAGAACCACACAATTTCACCTTCTTTTTGTTTCCTGACTCAAGCACGTACTTTCCTCGACTCGTTCGATCACCAGGAGCCTGTTTCAGTTGAAAAATCGGTCGCGGAGTTTCGGTAGTCTGTCTCTTCTCCCAAGTAATTTCGTCACTTATCTAGGGATGCCGGGATAATCTTCAACCCCTGGTCGGGTCCCATCTGAGATATCTAGCCTTTGTTTTCACCCCGGGTGGGGCACATCATCGACGTCTTGAGATAGCGACAACGTGAGCGGCGATTTGAAATTAGCAAAACTCAGGCTATGGTAAGCCCTTTGGGAGCGATACTTTCAGGCAACGGCTATGGTAAGCCCCTTGGAAACACTAAAGTTCAGACAACGGCTATGGCAAGCCCCTTGATAACGCTAAAGTTCAGACAACGGCTATGGCAAGCCCCTTGATAACGCTAAAGTTCAGACAACGGCTATGGCAAGCCTCTTGATAACGCTAAAGTTCAGACAACGGCTATGGCAAGCCCCTTGATAACGCTAAAGTTCAGACAACGGCTATGGCAAGCCTCTTGATAACGCTAAAGTTCAGACAACGGCTATGGCAAGCCCCTTGATAACGCTAAAGTTCAGACAACGGCTATGGCAAGCCTCTTGAGTTGTACTATTCAAAGCGGCGGCTCTACCAAGCCTCTTGAGTTGTACAATGAAAAGCAACGGCTATATCAAGCCTCTTGAGTTGTACTATGTAAAGCGACGGCTCTACCAAGCCTCTTGAGTTGAAAATTTGTTATCTCAAGTCTCTGTAACAGCTTTACAGAGGACCACCCCTGGGCGGGCTTTCGGCCTCTGTATTTGCAGATTACTGAATTTTACTGGGCATCACTTCACTGGTTGTTCTACCACGTGCCGAAGCTGTTTCTGGTGACTTATAGGACCGGAGCATGGAACATCTTCTTCGCGATGTTATACGGCATTACTTCGCGTTGTTTTTATACCGACTAGACTATATCAGGTTCAAATCCTGGTCACGGCACCATTTCGAGTCCTGTAACAGCGCAGGAACTCACAAGACGTGTTGGTTTAATACAAATACTGTTTATTTCTTCATGATGACAAGTCAGCTTCTTCTCTAGTCAAAGGCTTGATGTTAACTGCCCTTGCCAACACAATACGTCACGATTAAGCATCTCCCACCCTTTCACTCTCGATGCTCAATCGTGCTGTATCTGTTTCCCACTAGATTCTAATAATACCCCAGTACTCCTCCCTTACTGTTACAAAAGATTAATAGTGTGACTCTTCGCTGGCTGTTGAACGAGGGCACGGAGCACGTATGGAAATGTCCTGAGTGCAGTGATGTCGGTTCTTAACTCAACTCAAGTCAACTATATTACTTTTTACGCGATGTTCTCACTTTTTGTTGCCCAGCCTAAATATAAATATAAATTTATTATATATATATATATATATATATATATATATATATATATATATATATATATATATATATATATATATATATATATGTGTGTGTGTGTGTGTGTGTGTGTGTGTGTGTGTAATGCTTTGCGTGGTTGAGAGCATACTACGCTTAAACATTCTCTTCTGACGGCGGAGTAGTTGGTTTGTTCCGCATGCAGTTCACTTTGACTTAAATGCTGAGTTCTCATTCAGAAAGCAATGACAAACTATTCAAAAGTAAAATTGCCTTGTAAATCAAAGACAGCCAATAAGGGCTGATCGTAAGGTCCTGTAGTAAAGGACATGCGATTGTTTGTAGGGGCTCTCGTTCATTTCTACTTCTCCCCCCGTCTCTCTCTCTCTCTCTCTCTCTCTCTCTCTCTCCCATCTCTCTCTCTCTCTCTCTCTCTCTCTCTCTCTCTCTCTCTCTCTCTCTCTCTCTCTCTCTCTCTTGTTTCCTCACTGCCATGTCTGAAGAGCTTTCATAAACATCATATGCCATGTCCTACATAACCTTGTTTCTGTCCTGTCATGATGATTGAAGCGCTCTGGATCTGATATCTTTCATGAATGTGACACGGGATAATGGTGAAACTGCTTGTACACACCACTTGTTTCGCACAGAAGGGTAGATAGGCAGCACACTGGAAATGTTGTTCAGATTGACACATATTTTGTTGTTGGTGTCAAAAAATTATACTATGGTGTTTATGTTGACATTCTCTGCGATTTCTCTGGATTGGCCAACCTCACAAGACTTGGATAAACACAACTTGTGCAATGCACATGGATAGGATAAACACAACGATCTCCACTAAACATGGTAATCACCATACACATGTTTGTATATTGGATACTCCATGAAATCACAGTATACATCAATATTAAAATAGTATAACATTAGAGAGGAAACATGCTGGTCAGAATGAGAGACATAGAAATTCACATGTATAAGAACTCTCTTGTGACATCATTAAGTCCACAAAGGACAATAGATCTGTAAGCATGATGTTTCAGTAGGAAATACAATAATAAGGCGAGACAGTATAGAAGACAATACATGATACGCAGGTCAACATGGCCGAACATATAAAAGCACTTAATTTAAACTTTCGGCGTATCATTCGCAACTGCGAGCGCAAACAAGACAAGTAGCCTGAACAAGTCAAGAAGCCTGATACGGGGGGAAATGGTACGTGAGAGAACACCAAGAAACACGCGGTATCCAAGATGTGCAGCGTGGGAGCCGACATGAAGAAGAACGTGGAGATCCTGCCTGCGAGCTGTAACAAAGAACTTAAACTGCAGCTACTACTGAAGCCACCACGAGGGAGACTGTGGACAGACAACTACAAAAGAGAGCCAAACCTACAGAGAAGCAGAGAGAGGAGAAAGACACCAGAGTCGGAAACACCGACTTACCGACAATCAAGTGAGTTATCACTCGTGCCCAAGTGGGGCTATCAGAAGAAGAAATCCTGAAGCAGATACGAGAAGAGAATTTCCACACCCGATTCTTGAAGATGGAGCGGCTCTTCACCTACTAGAAGATTCCCACAACCTTGGCGGTGGTGACGACAGAGGGCAGTGTGATGCCGATCACAGTATCAATCAACAAGAGAATGCAGCATCAAGAAAGATTCACTCCAAGGATCACCCAATGTTCCAGATGTCAGAGGACCGGCCACAGCAGAGCAGCATGTCGCAGTAAGACCAAAAATCTACCGGTACTGCGCCGATCACCACGCTTTCAAGGAGTGTCCGCTGGCCAAGCTGGACACGGACTTCCGAGCACTCAGCAACGAAAGAAAGCGCGCCAACTGCCTGGACAAGCATGGAGCAAGATACTTGGGCTGCCCATACCTGCAACGACACAGAGACGTGTTAAAGCTCGCAATCAACACAAAGACACCATACAACGAAACAATGCGGAGGTGCGAGACAGTCACAGGCATCTCACAAGCAGAAAACGCTCAACTGCAAGACTAGATAGAGGAGATAAAGAAGCAAATCAAGCTGCTTCAAACGCAGGCACCGACCAGCGACAATGAAAAGCTGCTTGCTGAAAAAAAAGAGGTCCAGTGAAACATCAAGCAAGAAGTGGAACATAAGGCCGTGATGAAGAAGGAAAACGAAGAAATACTACGCATCATTAAAGCGGAGAGAGAGAGAGAGAGAGAGAGAGAGAGAGAGAGAGAGAGAGAGAGAGAGAGAGAGAGAGAGAGAGAGAGAGAGAGAGAGAGAGAGAGCAGCTGAAAGCTGAAATGAAATCAACTCAAAACAAGCCAACAGAAGCCATGCAAGAGGCCACTGAGAAGCCGCAAGATGAAACCCAACAGACAACCGAGCCGGAACCGCAAGATAAAACCAGCAGCCAACCACGAAGCCCGAGACATTAAAAGGGAAACCAACATCCAGCCAGACAGCCGAGGAAAGACATGATGAGTGCCCTGACGACAGCATGGAGCGGCCTGCCGATGGACCTACATTGGAGGAGTGCATAGAAGCGGAAAAGAGAAGGGTAATTCAAGAGGGACTCAGGCACGAGGAATACATAAGGAGACAGGAAGAAAAAGGAAAGAAGATGCCAAAGAATCTCAAAGGGAAAAGGTTAGACTACCCTGAGATACACTATGACTATGAGGCCGAACTAGAGTACCATTTAGATGATGGAGAGGCCGTCTCATGGCTGACCACAGAGGAAGCAATCGAAAGACAGCAAAAACTAAAACGCGAAAGTTAAAACAGGCGGAATGAGGAATATCGCATTGAAAAGCTTCTACAAGCAATACACAAAAATGAGGCAAAAATACTAAATAAAAAGTCCTTATAAGGACTGCAACCAGTCAAGACAGACGAACCAGCAGCCTTCACAAACAAAAGACATCACCAAAGGAGACGGGCACAAAAGACAGCGGCCATCAACCCCCCAGCTGACGTCACAGACACAACAGCCGATAACACCAGTCCGGATCAGGACCAACTCGTAAGAGCGCATAAGACAAGAATCAAGGTGAATAAACCGACAAAAACCACGGACCTCAACAATAACTACAGCTGAAAGAAGCAGGTTGAACGAAGTCGAATTTGGAATTTTTGTTTTTTAAGCAAGCAAGCAAGCAAGAAGCTTTCGGCATGCTCATGTCGAGGCAATGGGTTCAAGCCCTTCATCGGTCAGCTGGACTAAACATGTCAAATGCTTGTTGAATGACTTAGGGGACGTAAATTACAAGTATCCCAGACGTCGGAGTGGATTCTCCTCATGGTGATGGACACTGGTAATAGGGGAAGCTAATCCACATACAGACATAAGCCAAGTGCACCCCCAATAGACTAGTAGTATGTGTATGGACTAGCTTAAGCTCCAAGCGGATGAACGCAAACAAAAAACAAAAATTAAAATGATAATATTTGATAATCTTATGTGAACAGCTGTAATAACTCCTGTCACTGGAGTGTTAAGGTCAAATGCAATTAGAGGTTCTTCTTTCGCCGGTTGGCGTCGCACTTTCAGTAGCCAAGTCAGCATCTGAAGTTAATTTTTTTTTGGTTGTTTTTTTTTTTTTTGTAGTCTAAGCTTATTTTTTCCACTCATCTTTCAGTTTGATGTTCTCACTCTCTGTCTCCTTTTTGACGGACACATGGATTTTAGCTGTGTCCTGATCTTATTGTGAACTCTTTCAGTTGTCAATTTCACCAGGCTTGTCTTCAACGTTTTCTGTGATATTTTACCATGGCAAGGTTTTCTTTTTCAACTATTGATGTGAGCATTCTCATGCTGTAGTGTTATGTTAAAACAGCCAAGTCAGTTTTTGATGCTAAGACTACTAAATAATTCCTTACTTTCTGATCCTAACATGTCCGCAGAAATTACAGGCATCCAATCACAATTGCATGGGCAATATGGTCTATCATTTTGAGGTGTTATGGTGTCACAATATCGCAGTTACTTTTCTAGTGTGTTCGCAGCTCACATTTTTTACATATACATACCAGCTGGGTTACCAATTTGAGGTGTTAGCTGCAATTTCAGTCAAGTAGTATAGCCGACATCAAACTAGCAAAGCAATGGTACCGGAGAGAAGTCAAATAGCTAAGAAAAATAGGATGAATGAAGAAATCTTAATACTGATGGACAGACCATATCACTAAGCTTCTGCTCAGAATCATAATGAGAAGAACCAGAAAGAAAATAAAAATGGAAATTAGTGAAGAACAGTATGGATTTGTGGAGGGTAAGGGCACAAACAATGCAATATATACATTATGGACACTAATAGAATGTCAATAGAGAAACAGAAAGACATATATTTGTGCTTCATAGATTATACTAAGGCATTTGATAAAGTAAAACATGAGGAGCTGATTAAAATGTTGGAAGATATCAACATTGATGGGAAAGATTTAAGAATAATAAAGAATATTTACTGGAACCAAGTAGCAGCAATTAAAATTGGAAATAAAGAGGGTAGTTACGAACACATAAAGCTAGGAGTACGACAGGGATGTGTCTTGTCACCAGATCTCTTCTCCCTATATAGCGAAGTAATAATGAGAGAGATCAAAGAGATGCCAGGAATACTAGTTGGAGGTTATAATATAAATAATATACGCTATGCAGATGAAACAGTATTGGTGGCAGATTAATCAACAAATCTACAACAGTTGTTGGACACTGTAGTAACAGAGAGTGCAAGGAAAGGACTCTCCTTGAATATCAAGAAAACAGTAACAATGGTGATATCAAAGAAAATGGGACACCAAAATGTGACATAGAAATAGAAGGAAAAATTCTTAATCAAGTGGATAATTTTAGATACCTAGGGACATTTATAACATCAGATGGAAGATGTACAACAGAGATTAAGAGCAGAATAGGGCAGGCAAAGGCCGCATTTCAGAAAATGAAGAGTATCTTGTGCAATAGGTCACTATCACTGAGTGTAAGAAAGAGAGTGCTGAAATGCTATGTAGAACCAGTTTTGCTGTAGGGCAGTGAATCTTGGAATGTAAATGAACAAATTAAGAAGAAATTAGAAGCAACAGAGATGTGGTTCCTGAGACGAATGTTGAGAATTCATTGGACTGCCAGAGTAACTAACGACGACTGCCTAAATCAGTTTAATGAAACTAGAACACTATATACAACAATAAGAAAGAGACAAACAGCTTTCTTTGGTCATGTAATGAGAAGAGAGGCATTGGAGAACATCGTGACAACTGGAAAGATCGAGGGGAAGAGAGGCAGAGGCAGACCAAGAGAAATTATGCTGGACGGATTGAGACGGTGGCACGGAGGAATATCAGCAGCAGAGTTGATCCAGAAAACCAAAGAACGAGATCTGTGAAGAGTCATGAACGCCTACGCCAGCTGGCAGGGCACTTGATGATGGTGATGATGAATATAGCCGATTGAAATATTAGAAGTGCATAGTTCATTTCATATCGGGTTTTGTTTTGTCAATGATTATAAAGAGATATATTCTGAAACCATCTGAGGTTGTTCATCAGAGCGACGCTCCAACATTTTCAGAAGGGCATAGGTGTTGAAAACGGAGAACCAATAAGTGAACAAAAACAAATCCTATTAAGATGGAAGCAGTATTTCGAACAACTTCTCAACATTCCATCAGATGTCATAGGACTTCAAGAAACCGATAAAGATGCCACCGGAGAACTAGAACCAGACATATTAAAAGAAGAAATTATAGAAGCCATCAGATTAGCCCCATTGAACAAATCGCCGGGACAAGATGAAATACCAAATAAACTAATTAAAGCGGCAAGAGAAGTAGGTACAGCATGGCTACATAGACTATTCAACCATGTTTGGGTAGAACAACAGACACCACGAGACTGGAGAAACGCCATAATTATCCCAATTTGGAAAAACAACGGCAGCAAATGAGATTGCACACAATACAGAGGCATTTCACTGTTGAGTCATACTGGAAAAATATTTTGCAAAATTCTTGAGAAAAGATTACGAACTACTATTGAACCCCAGCTAAGCGAAACACAACTTGGATTTAGGAAAAACAAAGGATGAACCTATGCCATTTTTGCTCTTAGACAACTTATGGAACAATCAATCAAATTCAATGAAACACTCTACTTAGCCTTTGTCGACCAAGAAAAGGCATTTGATAGAGTAGATAGAAGCAAGCTTTGGGAAATCCTTAAACAATATGGTGTGAGTACACATGTAACAAACCTATGTAGAAGCGTATATAACAATAGTGAATGCATAGTGAGAGCAACTGGAGGACACTCAGATCCCTTCACCATAAAATCCGGAGTACGACAATGTTGTGTCCTGTCCCCTCTCTTGATCATAACATATATAGACAACATATGTAAAGCCAAACAGAGACCGCATGACGAGAACACAGAAGAAGAACCATCTGCAAATCTAACCATTAGAGAACTCCTGTTTGCGGACGACCAAGCACTTATAGCAAAATTAGAAGCTGAGTTACACGACCACATAAATAGTCTAAACGAAATGTGTAGGGAATATAACATGAAAATTAGCACAAGCAAAACAGAGGTAATGACTGCATCTACTGAAGAAAACACAACAACAATTCACCTAAACAAACATCAATTGAAACAAGTAAATAGTTTCAAGTACCTAGAAAGTACAATATCATCACATGGCAGATCAGAAGACGAGATCGAAAATAGATGCAATAAGGCAAACCAACTCATTGGACAAATGGCACCAATAAAAAAAAACATGTATCAATAACTACTAAGAAAGAACTTTACAACACAATCTTCCTACCAACTCTATGCTACCAATTCCAAACCTGGAATATGACAGAAAAAGAGAAAAGAAAAATCACAACAGAAATGAGGTTCCTGAGAAGAATACTCAACTTTTCAAGATAAGATCAGAAATGAAGAAATCAGGACTAACGTTGGGGTTATAGCAGCATTAGATTTTATTAGAAAGCAGCAAATCAAATGGTATGGCCATGCAAGTAGGTTACCCAGTCAACAGCATACCACAACAAGCAATGATGTACAGACCAGATGGAGACAGAGAAAGAGGCCGACCACGTAAACGTTGGACGTAGGGAATAGCAGAGTATGTAGGAATATCGATACATGAAGCCCACAATCGGGCACTCTCATGATGTTTATACTTCACCTCGACATCACAAGGTACAAGAGTAACATGATGAGATGAGATGAGATGAGATGAGATGAGGTCATTGTTGAAAATCAAATCACAAACCCAAGCATAAGGTACATTTTCAAAACATTAAACTGCAATCCAGCAGAATGAGTGGGGTTTAACGGAGGACAACATGCTAATTGATTCTCTGAACCTTAGAAAGGATAAATGTGGAAAAACGAAAAACAAATATATGATTCACTGTTGTCTCTAAAATACTGTGCCATATAATAATAGTGCCAGAGTATACACGTTTCTGACACATGATACGGTTTATGAGCCAGTTCTCTTTAAAGGTTCAGGGGTTATTATATCCACAATGTGTCTGAATGTTGTGTAGAGGGGCGTATATTATTGTTTCCCATCTGAGACCTAGTTAGTTAGAACACACTGTGACATTAACCCGCACAGCCACCATTCTTAGGTATTAGAGAATTTTTATCACTTCAGAAAGGCTTGAAAATGTCTGAGTAGTTTAGGTTACGGGTATGGCAATATACATAAATCTTTGCGCTGGCTGAAGAAACTGGAGAAATGATAGTCATGCTGTCAACTGATTAAAACTTACCGGGTGAAATCGTGATGATGATTTTCTCAAAATCATGATGAACGCGAATATCTGCCATCCTTGAATGAGTAATTCTGTAATATTTTCTCCAATGGTGCCAGTAATAAAATATCTGTCTATTCCACTCCTTGCACCAGTGGTACAAGGTGATATAACTGTGGTATTATCAAATACAATTTTCTGACAGAAAGTACCTTAAAAATAGACAGAGAGGAAATATATTACCTCATGAATGTTAAACAAAACGAAATCAACTAATTTGGTAGTAATGAAAACACTAGTGTAAGAAAGTAAGAAAATTACTACCAAATTGATGAGAACATATTATACATTGCAAAGAAATGGAAACATTGTGCTTTAACACTTACAGGAAGAAAGGGAGTATTTGGGGCTAATAGTCCCGGACATTTGTTTTGGGATACACTTTTACTGAACTTGTTGTTTCAGTTTGCCCTGGCTATACTTGCCAAATACCCAATGTTACTATCACTTGTAAAGTCTATATAGTTTTTACAACCAAAGCAATAATGAATGCTAATTCTGTTACTGTAAATAGTAACTCAGGGAAACAGATCTTGCATTAAACCTCCACATCAATTAATAGTTGATCTAAGATTTAGCAATGGCTATTCATATTCCAGCTGAACAGCACATAAATAACTTTGAATATAAATGCTATAGACGGGTTCTAGGGATATTTTAAATACAGAAAAGAAGAAAATAAATCTAAACGACAAGATCTGAATACTGAAGAAGGTTGGCTACTAAAGACGATAAAACAAAGAAACTAGAAATATTTTGGTCAATTGAAACGTCATAAAAGTTAGGAAGCAACAATCATGGAGGGGTATATACCCGGGAAGAGAGGAAGAGGAAGGCCAAAGAGAGGGTGGGCGCAGGATGTGGCGAACGATATCCAGATGTGTGTATCGGACGCGGGACATCTTGCTAATGACCTAGACGATTTCCAGACAGTTGTTATGGGAGCTAGGTTGTTCAAGGAATATGCTGCTGAATGAATGAATTATATCATGTTCCACAGTGTTACTATCAAATTATTGTACAATACACTAAGGTAAAGGGAAACACGTAAAACCACAGACCAGTTATGTATATTGCTGTTCCTTAATTACAGCTGTGGATTATAACGAATATTACTGAGCAGACATTGTCTAGGAATCAGCATCGCGTTGTCTTATTATTCTTAAACCTGGATCAAGCAAAAGTGGCAATAACTAGTTTTGGCTGTTCTTGGTATCATCACAAGTTAGAAAGGGGAATTATGATATGCAGAATAAGCTTTTTTTTTTTTTTTTAAAGCTGCCTAGACAAGGTACCTTCCTGACATAATCTACTCCTGGAATATATTTACGAACCCTCACTAAATGATTTAACAATGTGTGCACTCTATTACGCTACACAAACATTTGTAGACATTTAGAATTTATACGGACAACTGAGTTTAAATACAATTACATGTGTTTATTGATTGCTATGTTGATAGTATGAAGATGGTTATAATGGTATACATAACTCAAATTGTGAGGGCACAAAGTTCATGCTTCCCCTGGCGAGACGCCGTTCATTGTCAGCTTGAAGGAGTCCAAATTGTTGCCTTCACTAGGCTCAGTCTCTGATATGTGTTGTTGACTCTCCATGGCTTCTAAGAGAGCTGAGTTTATAGCTTAGGAAATCCCGTCACTGGACTTAAGTCTTTAAGTCAGACGGAACAACATGTTAATATCCTCCAATGTAGGTATCATCGGAATGCTATACGCGCGTTGGCGACTGGGATTGTAGGCCATGCTTCACCGTTATATTCTGTTTGTTCCTGACGTGGTTTCCGTCTTCACTGCTCCCAGTTTCCACGCGGGCTAATTACTATGACCCGTATTCGTTAACTTTACCTATTTTTCACGATGGACTGTAGTTTCATCTGTCAATCAAACTGACTGCCTCTCCGCCACGTGTCTGAAACAATGAAAGATGCTTCGGCGATGCAATGGGCTTTGCGTCATAACTACATTCCAGTCTGCTGTTAACGCAAGCCTTCCCGGGTTGCTGCCTTTCAAACACTCTTATCTCCATTTGGCAAGAACGTGTCAGACATGTGTTCATACTTTACTGCAGTATTTTTCTCACACATCTGGCAAGCTGAGAATCTTATTTCCCTGTATTACCGCCTCTACTTCACATGTTAAGTTCGGCTGAGCGTAAGGTGCTAGGTATCTGTCCCTATTCGGAACGCTGGCGGACACTTCAAAAGATTTCCCGTTTTCACTATGTCTGGACTTTACGTTTGATCAGAACATCAAAGTAGAAATTTCTCAGATGTAGAAACCAGACGTTGCTTTGATCTACGATCTACGAGCGCAATGTAGTAGAAATGATAGCACAATGTAGTAGAAATGATAGCGCGGGCTCTAAGTGACTTTGCATTTTTCTCTTGCGTTTTTATCCTTTAAAATGGTGGATGTTTATGCTGTTAGAGAGTGGTAGAAAAATTCTTGTGCTGTCATGGCCTCTCGTCACAATGGTGCTTATTATCAGAATGGATATATTTTACTCACTAGTAGAGAGTATCAGACCCTGGTTCACCATCTCATGTAATCGTGTATCGTAATGCATGGCGACTATCACTTTTCATTGCTGGCAACACTTTCCCAGCCTCGGTTTTGGTGTGGTCTATATGATCCCTACATGTATGATACCTGTATGGCAGTCTACAGTCATTCTAACACCCACATATTTCATCCCTATCTGGGTCCTATTCAGTTGGTTTCACTGTTGCATGGGTGTGCTGACAACACGATTATTCAGTGAGAATAGTCACTTTCAATGGATTGATAGTTGCTCTTAGGGTTTCTGCACCTGTGATACCTGATCTACTGTTTTGTTGTAGCAATTGAGTGGTCCTAGCTCAGTCTTTACCCTGCACGTACACCAGGATGTCATCTGCATATCAGAGGGTTTTGATATTGCTGTTTAACAGTTCATCAGTGATTCTAAGCTAGTAGACATTGAGAAGAACTGGAGACAGGCGGTGATCTTCGGGAAAACATGAAACGATTACGATGGGGTCCGATGACCAGTTGCCACATCAAAGCACTGCCTTTCTCTCAAATAGGGCAGATTATATCTGCGTAAACTACCTCTTTCTTTCATCTTTGTTTCTGATATTCTCAAAATGTTTTTTTCTAAAACCTCACACGCACTGCTCCTGCTACTTCATATTACTCACCATTTCATTATTTCTTGACCAGCAGCACTCACATTCATACATAAGAACAGGTCACGGGAACATGTTGAAAATATCACCATCCTCATCAGTTATCTTGCCAATGGCTTAGGCGTCTATATCTCTCCACATATCGTGTTCCTTGACATCATGATCTAGAATAATTCAGTGAATGACACTCCTTTTTGCCACTGTCTTAGACCACCCTGCATCATTTCTCACATCTGCAGATTTGGTTATTGTTTTATCTACTAAATTAATTTTATACTTCTTCTTTCTATATATATCATTGGCACCTTGCCGTCTTGACAGACGATAGTTTGTGCTTTAAAAGGCATAATAACTTTTAACTATGGCGGTAGCGAGTGTGACTGATAAGGCCAATTTGCGCTGTAAATGTCCGTTCACAGTGGGTGCATGTGAACACATGGTCATTTCCACCATCATGCACCATCTTACGTCTCAAACGCTTGGTGTGTGACTTTTCTGCAATAATTTTCTCCTTTGACTTTATTCCATTTCTGATAAGTGCCCTCCATGCAACACGTTCAGCGGCGATTTGCTCCCAATGTGCATTATCAATGCCTGTATCAATCATGTCCCGCTTACACACATCTTTGTATCGTAGTAGAGGCCGACCCTGAGATCTCTTACCCATCTGTAATTCACCAAAAAAGATATCCTTTGGTATTCTACCATCATCCATCCTCCTAAGATGTCCTATCCATCTAAGTCTACGAAGACTGAGCATGGAATAAACTGTCACACAACCTGATCTTTCCAATACTTCAGTATTTGTGATTTTGTCTTGCCACTTAATACCAAGAATTCTTCGCAGACACCGCATATGAAAGCTGTTTAAATTGTTCTCTTGGTGTGAGTAAGTTGTCCAGGTTTCACTGCCATAGAGAAGAGTACTAAGGACACAGGCTTGATAGACAAGGACTTTTGTTTTGGCAGTAAGCTTCCTGTTCTCCCAGACTCTTTTTCTTAACCTGTTCATTGTTGTTGCTGCCTTACCAATCCGGATGTTGATTTCCTGATCTAGGGATAATTTGCTATTTACCACTGATCCTAGATATGTAAAATGGTCTACTATCTCTAGTTCGGCGTCGTCAATAAAGATTGATGGTACCCCATGTGCACCTTGTGACATAATCTGTGTCTTCTTTTTGCTAATTGTTAAACCAAATTCAGAACAAGCATTGGAGAATGCAGATAGTAGACATTGCAATTCTTCCTCAGAGTGGGTCGTAACTGCAGCATCATCTGCAAAAAGCAACTCTCTGATCAGTACCCTCCTAATTTTGGTCTTAGCCTTCAATCTCTGAGCATTGTAGAGGCCGCCATCTGAGCGTGAGTGAATGTATATACCACCATCCTGATCACGAAATGCATATTTCAGTAGAAGTGAAAAGTATATTCCAAAGAGGGTGGGAGCTAGTACACAACCTTGCTTAACTCCACTCTTGATTTCAAATTCTTCAGAAGTTGCACCATCGAACTTGATTATACCCTTCATGCCTGTGTGGAACGATTCCACAATGGAAAGAAGAGTTGGTGGGCAGCCAATCTTCTTTAGTGCCTTGAACAGACCCTCACGACTGACCAAATCAAATGCCTTTGTGAGGTCGATGAAGGCAATAAACAGTGGTTGATTCTGTTCACGGCATTTTTCTTGCATTTGTCGCAATGAGAATATCATATCAGTGGTAGACCGGTTCTGTCGAAAGCCACACTGTGATTCGGGGTAGACTTGATCTCCTAAGACTTGAAGTCTGCGCAGAACAATTCTGGCAAATACTTTTCCAACAATACACAGAAGTGAGATACCCCTATAGTTGTTGCAGTCGCTCCGATCGCCCTTGTTCTTGTACAGTGTTATGATGCTTGAATCTTTGAAATCCTGTGGGACTTGTCCTTCACGCCAGCATAGCTCTATTAGCTGGTGGATCTGTATAGTGAGTGTGTCTTGCCCACTCCTGATAACCTCTATTGGAATCCCATCCTTACCTGGAGCCTTGCCAGATGCAAGTTCATTTATAGCACACTTAACTTCTGTTATGGTGGGAAGTGTGTCCAGGTGGTCAAGAGTTGGTAGAGCCTCTATGGCGTTGAGGGCATTATCCGCTAGTTTGGTCTCACTGGAGTAAAGCTCCAAATAGTGCTCTACCCATCTGTCCATCTGCTGTTTCTTATCAGTGATGACTTCTCCAGTCAAGGTATTCAATGGTGCACTTCTTTTGATCACTGGACCACAGGCTTTCTTTATTCCTTCATACATGCTTCTTATGTCTCCCTTATCACTTGCGATTTGAATGGACTCACATAACTTGATCCAATAATCATTTGCACACTGCCTGGCAGCCTTTTGCACATCCTTCCTAGCTTGCCTTAGCTCACTCAGAGTGTTACGCGTTGGTCTTTCCTTGTTTCTTAAGAGAGCTTTCTTCTTCTTATCAATCAAGGGCTGCAGAGTCTCGCTGTTGGCCGCAAACCAGTCCTGCCTCTTATGATCCACAGTGCCGTAAACCCTAACGGCAGTTTTACAAAGAGTTTCCTTAATTTGACCCCACTTTTCATTTACTGTACAATTTTCTGGTGTATCAGTGAAAGCGTCTTCAAGTTGCTGTTGAAACCGAAAGCACTTATCAGGATCATGAGTGTTAATAATATTAATCCTGGGGCTAGATTTGTGTTTAGCTGTGTAGATTCTCTTTGGTCTCAGTCTAACCCTTGCAACAACCAAAGAATGATCCGTATCACAGTCAGCACTGTGGTAACTACGAGTCAATGATATATGGTTCAGATGTTGTCTCCGTGTGATGATGAAGTCCAGCTGGTGCCAATGGCCGGATCTTGGATGTTTCCATGTGACCTTATGCATCTCTTTTGTTTTAAAAAAAGAGTTTGTAATACATAGGTCATTACTGGTGCAATGCTCCAGCAGCCTTTGCCCATTTTCATTCATGCGACCGATGTTGTATTTTCCAAGGCACACTGGCCATGAACTCGAGTCCTTGCCCACACGAGCATTGAAATCACCGAGCATATAAATGTAGTCGGATTTTGGAACTGCCTTAATCACAGAGTCTAACTCCTCATAGAACAAATCCTTCACATCATCAGAGGAATCGAGTGTCGGTGCATATGCAGTAATAATGGTGGCAAACCCACAAGAGGTTGCCAAGCGCAGGGATAATAGTCTTTCATTTCCTCCTGCTGGAATTTCAATCATTCCCAGTAGCGAATTCTTCACTGCAAAGCCCACACCGTGTTGCCTTTTTTCTGCCTGCCCTTTACCCTTCCAGAAAAAGGTGTAGTTGTTTTCCCTGAGTGACCATTCCTCAGCGAGGCGAGTCTCCTGCAGGCCAGCAATATCAATGTTAAGACGATTGAGTTCGGCATCAATCACAGCCGTTTTTCTCACATCGTCAATATTGGTCAAGTCAGTGGAAAATCCTGGACACATGGTTCTCACGTTCCAGGTTGCAAGCCGTAGCTTGAGGTTTCTATTTATATTTTGGTTTGTACCTGGTGCATTGGTTTTACAGCCTGCGATTCAGATTTTGTCCTAGCCCCAAGCACCCATTGAAGCAGGCAGGCTGTGGCGGATCAGCACCCAATTGGCTGGGGGGTGCCCAGCTTGAGGCGGGCGGTAGCTGATCAGTGACACCTATAGGTGTCTCCCACCGTCAGAGGCAACGCGTGGCGCCCCATGTCTACGCCAACTGACAAGGACTTATAACCCGTAACAGTTGCCTCTCGCTTTGATTCCGAGACCAGTTAAGACCAGGGATGGAGTTATTGCCTCTCCATAGCACAAAGCCTGGGCTAAAATATAGAGATCATGTGTTGCCCATGCAGCATGATCCCTCTCTCGGCCTGCCTAGTTCACTCCAGAGGAAAGGTAACACCCCTACATCTGGAACAAGACAAGCTGCAGAAGCTGCCGGATCAGCAAAGCAATGCTCTTACTGTCCGCCTGTCGGAGCTTCGATCCTAGACCAGTCGCCAACCAAGGCTTAGGGCCTGGTCTGCCCTGCCATGACAATTTTGTCTTTAGCTTGCATTTCCTCGCACCAGGGTAAGGCGTGTACCCTCCCAATTGCGCTCTTCCGCCCGAAGCCGTTGGCACAATGTGGGGTGTCGGGTTTGATAAGCGCCGCCCAACGCTCGGCGCTAACAGAAACCAGGTAGTACCGTCTACTGTTATACGGTAGCTCAGTCATATCTGACTAAGACCTATATATATATATATATATATATATATATATATATATATATATATATATATATATATATATATATAAAGAAGGATTATTAAAGGTACGCCACTAATTACGATCAATGAATGTAGGAAACTGAAAAAGTCGATGTTTATAGTCTAGTATCCACTATTAATTTAGTAGATAAAACAATACTTTCATTATCCTCTTTCAGTCAATCGGTGTTACGTACTCTGTCGGTCCAAGGCATTTGCAACATTAAATGCAATAACCACATCTCCGTTGCTAATAAAAACAATAATATCAGTAAATATGTCTTGGGTCAGAAACAGTATTTATAACGACATAATTAATTTTGTTATATACACCGCTAGACATATCCATCCTAGATTTATGTTTCAGTGAATGGTTCTATATTGAAAATTATGGTTTGATGGTGCATAGTTGAGAAGGCTTGCACTCTAGTATTAAAGAGTCAAGGCAACAGATATGAACGGTAGTCCTTCTCTATATACTCATCCCTTAAAGCTTTCTGCTTCTTTTACCTCTTCTTTGCCAATCTGATGTGCTGGTTATAGATCACTCCTGTGGGCTTGGAACCGGTCTTCGGATCAGCTATAACGCCCTGGTGAAATGATGTTTATAAAGAAACATCCTTGTAACCAGAAAATATATAATCATGAATGTTCTTTACATATGTGCCCCGTGCGTGGAATAATTTCATTATACCACGAGCCTCCATTAGGTCCATACACATCAGTACCTATTCCCCACCCATTTATCATGTTAATGGTAACCTTTGTATCACCCCTCAGATAAAATGGTAGGGACATTCACGACACAACATTGCTGATGTAACCCTCTCATTTGTATTTTAAATGAAATAACTGAAGTATTATATTACCATGGAACATCACTGGAGTAGAAAATGACACTGACTGAAAACAATCTGTTTGTGTTAAAAGTGTGATTTACTTTAAAAGGTCAGAGAAGACATTAACCGTACGCCATAAAGCAAGTGAGGTTACCATAAGGATGAAATCAAAGAGACACAAACAGAATGAAACAGTCAGAACATTAGAGAACAATCAATTGGACTCGGTGGATGACAATGTGCTAGCACATCGATACCGCTTGGTGAAGAAGTATCTCATAATATACAACATAAAATGCCATTGTTGTGGAATATCTGCGTCTTACCAACGTATCAGTGCCTGGCATTATTCTTGTTCTGTCACCTTAAATTAACAGAGAGAGGAGAGAGAGAGAGAGAGAGAGAGAGAGAGAGAGAGAGAGAGAGAGAGAGAGAGAGAGAGAGAGAGAGAGAGAGAGAGAGAGAGAGCAGTGATTCAATGATGCTGAGAAACTTATTTCCTAAGTAACAGTGCAGCTGGGGGAGTTGCAACAAATATGGTCACTAAATGTTTCCCACAGCTGTATGAACATTAGAAAAAGTGTGTAGTTGCATTTTTCCTGGTCTGTGTTTCTAAACAAATTCCAGGACCTTACTGAAGCTATTAAGTTTTTTTTTTTTTAAACATAGCCTGACAGATTTGTGAACAAATACTGAGACATTATTTTACAATTGTAATTATTTTGTATGTTATGGATATTGTTTATGTTCAGTATACCAGTTCTTTACCTGCTATAAGCGAGATCGCAAGCAGCACCTGAATAATTATCCGCATATTTCCTCATCAGTGATTCGCAATCTTGGCCGATCTTGCTTTCTGTTGATAGTACATAATATGAAATCTATAAATGAATATATTTGCTTACATTGTCCTGTGTCCATTTGTATATACATGTATTCACATACGTGGATAAGTGAGTAAGAGAAAACAATGCTCAATAATATATTCAACATATAATGTAACTTGAATCTGTCGTATCGGTCAAAATTAATAAAAAGGAAACCATATGGGTTTGAATATTGCTCATATCTGATCATTATTTTGTTGCATACTCTCTTCAGAAAGTACTCTCCAAAGAAGACAATCTGAAAATGTCACGATTTTGAACGAATCATCATGTATCCTCTTGTTTGTTTAAAACCAAGTATATACTTTCTATAGAGAATGCTGTGTATATGCTGCGAACAGTTATTGAACGTGCTATAGAAGAAAACAAGGATATACACCTTTGCTTTATTGACTACAAAAAGGCTTTTGATAGAGTTAGACATGTCAACATGGTAGATATGCTTGCAGATCTACAAATTGATTGGAAAGACATTAGACTTATAAAAAAAACACATATTGCAAACAAAAAGCTGCCGTAAGGATTGATAATGAAGTGGGACAATATCAGCCTATTAAGAGACGTGTTAGGCAGGGATGTGTAATGTCTCCAGATCTGTTTTTCCCTCTACAGTGATAATACTTTCAGAAATGTAGAAGATACAAATGGAATCAGCATTGGAGGACGAAACATCAATAATATTAGATATGTAGATGATACAGTACTGATTGCAGACAATGTGCGGGACCTGGAACAAATGGTAGATGCAGTTGTTGTACGCAGTGAGCAGCTGGGGTTAGAATTAAATTGTAAAAAGACACAGGTTATGGTCGTCACTGGGAGGAACGAAGTACCACAATGTAATATACAGGTCTCATCATCTCATCTCATCATATTCCTCTTGTACCTTGCGGTGTCGAGATGAAGTATAAACATAGTGAGAGTGCCCGATTGTGAGCTTCATATATCATTATTCCCATGGGAATATTCTTTGGCAGGTGAATCGGTACAAGTATCTCGGAACAGTCATAAAATCTGATAGGAGATGCCTTAACAAGGTTAGAACAAGAATCGCCAACTCGAAAGTAGCCTTTAGCAAGATGAAAAACATTCTGACCAATAAAAATATGTCAATTGAAATGAGAAAAAGAGTGTTGAGGTGATACATAAAGCCTGTTCTTTTGTATGGATGTGAAACTTGTACAATGAGCAGTCAAGCTGAAATACATCTGATGGCTGCAGAAATGTGGTTTCTGAGGAAAATACAAAGAATACCATGGACAGACAGAAAAACCAATGACCAAGTACTAAAGGAGACAAGTGACAATCGTAAATTGATTAGATAAATTAGACGTAGACAGTCAAAATATTTTTGGACATGTTATGAAAAGAAATGGCTTGGAGAACTTAGTGACAAATGGCAAGATAGAAGGGAACAGACCAAGAGGAAGACACAGAGGAAAATACATGGATGGCTTGGCCACATGGCATGGACGAGACAGGAACACTGAACTGATCCACGACTCTGGTGATCGAGTGAAATGGCGAGTCATGGCCGCCCACGCTTTCCTGCATGACATATGATTGATTGATTGATATACTTTCTCCCACGTTGTATAAGAAATCAGTAAATTATATCAGTAAGCACTTGAAAGACATGGTGGTAAGTAAAAGCGTTTGCGATGGGCAGATATTGCTTGTGGCCGCAGATTTTAATTAGCCTTGTTCAGTTGATTCATACCATGCAGTTTCATGTGTGCTTGTGTAAAGCTTCTAGATCGTGTGATCAGTGTTCTTGTTAGGTTGGCATTTGCCAAGATCATCATTTACGGTGTAGGTTCATACTGAATTAAATGTATTGTTTGTGATTTGATGCCAGCCTGAACTTGTGTCATAATATTGGCATTTGGCAGTGTTATTTTTAACAATTCATATGTGGTTTATTCTTTACTGCCAGGCGTGCTTCCATTGTTCACTCACATGTGTTGTATGTGTGTGTGTCATCCTTGTCCATCATCTTTGTGCATTCAAAAATCTTTATGTGTAAACAAATGTTGTCTTTGATGGTCATTTTTGCATTTATGTTAAATAACTGTCTGCATGCATATTATTTATGTATATGTGTCACTGCATGATTAGCTGTTTCTTCTTTAACGACAGTTGTGTTTTTACCAGGTTTTTCATATGTCTTATTTGCTGCTGGAACATGACTGAATCTATAACTTGATTTTCTTTCTATTTGTTTACATGACTGTTGCTGGCAGACTGACACCAGAGACTTGTAATGGGGGATAAAATGATGGTTATTAGAGCGGGGCGTAGCAATACAAAATGTCATTAAACAATATGCACATTAATACCATGCACTTAAACAATACGATATCTCGAGGGATCTCGAGACACGTGAACAGAGATGGTCTGCTGTGATTCTTTTAACTTGGCATGATAATCACATTAGGTTAATGTGCTTGCTGTTTCTCTGCAGGATTGCAGTGATCTTTTTGTTTCAGTTTATACTATACATTCTAGATTTACTGTCTTTCATAACTATATTTAAACAAACACCACCATTATGGAATGATGTCATTTTACAAATACAGACTTGGTGACTCTGAATTAATAAAATTGTGCGTGCTAATAATGTTAAATTTTCCGATTAATTCAAGATCACAGTAAAACTTAAAACAGTTACTGTATATTTGGTTTCTCTTCCATTGCTAGATGAAATACACCACTAGGATTGCAATTTGCTACTTCTGTCGTAAGATTTCGTTATCGGACAAAGATAAAGGCTATTGTCATCATGATGGATATGCCGATAAGAGTGGGTGGTCATGTTTTTCCATCTCATTCGATCACTAGTGTTAGTTAGTTAGTTAGTCAGTCAGTCAGTCAGTCAGTCAGTCAGTCAGTCAGTCAGTTAGTTAGTCGTGGTTCCAAGTTCACGGCAACGGGTCGTCCCCATATTGCTCCGTTCCTGTGCCAGTGAATACCACACATAATGCTCCTCACTGCCGAATGTGAACAATGGAATAGACAAGAGTATCGGCAAGATAGCAGCCCGCACACGCACACTGTGCATAATGCCGCCGCCAGAATGCCAATACAAAAGTCCTCCACGAAAAATACAGTTCATCGTCGATGGAAACGGCAGTCACCAGAAAGACTTCATTGACCCGGGTTTTATCCCATATGGCTCGGTCTCTTGTCTCGACCATACCATGTGGCCAAGCCATTTAGGTATTTACTTTTCTGTCCTCCCCTTTTTCTCCTCCCCTCGATCTTGACAGTTGTCACCAAGTTCTCCAATTTATTTCTTCTCATAACGTGACCAAAAAAGTGTGACTGTCTACGTCTAATTTCCCTAATTAGTTTACTTGCTCTGCTCTGAAGAAGTTGAGCAAGAACAAGAAGCAGATGCATAATATACACTGCGCCATTCAAGCTGAAGGCATAACATGAAATACCATCAGCTAGTTTTGACAGACAATGAGAGATTATGTGGTCGACAATATGTTATCCGCAGAAAGACCAGACGAACTCATAATCAGATTGCAACTGGTACCATTAGTGCTGGGACTTTTCGCTGGTTGCTGATAATAGGGACGGATGGATTGTGAGAATATTCTGCGTTCTGTGATAGGGCATCTTGACTCAGCCCAAGTGTCTGATTAACATGACTACTGTACCATTGGAATAGATGGCATGCCATTAAATGTGGCAGATTTGCACAACTACACGGACATTGATCTTGCTGTGAAAATATAACATATTTATTCTTCACACCACTCAGTCATAGAGTATATGGTTAACTCTAATAGAA
The DNA here is from genome assembly GCA_963921405.1 of Cepaea hortensis. Taxonomy (NCBI): domain Eukaryota; kingdom Metazoa; phylum Mollusca; class Gastropoda; order Stylommatophora; family Helicidae; genus Cepaea; species Cepaea hortensis. Next base: position 90,291,245 of record OY992891.1, read on the forward strand.
TATATAGCCAGGCTTGTTTGTTGTTGTAACGATCAAATCTTACTTACAGAAGGTAGCTAGCACTGTCTCTGGAATTCAAGTATTAATGTTACGCCCTTCCTGAATCGAGAAAGAATATGCGTCTGAGAAATACAATCTTGGAAGTAAATAATTGGTTCTTTTTAATTCTACTGCATATTGCCCAAGTCCCTAGCGGTATGTCAATGAGAGTTATCTACAATGTGAAGATGATGTCATCAGTTTGTGTGAAATCTGCTAATGCGACTGCATTAATTCGGTGGCGCATTGAAGTGGTATTTCAATACCTACTTCTAATGCCTGCAAGGTCGATTACCCAGTCAGTGATCATCACACTGTCTGACTCTCAACCCTCTAGCTGATATCGTAGCCTCTGCGTCTTAAACTAACTCCTATGGCTATTTGGAATGAATCGATGTGGGCTGTGACGTTTAGTAGTAGGCCTCTTTCAGTCCCGAAGGACTATAGAGTTGTGCCTCTAGGGAGGTATCTGGCAGCACCGCTGGTGACTGTATAGTCCAATGCGAAAGTGACAATCTCTGTCACAGTTTCCGCATCTGTAATGCGAGGCTGGTTCCGCAGAAAGTGACTGCGTTTTAAGCCTGTTTCGACTATCCTCAGTTTGTTGCAACCCTTTCCCACGTGTATGGATCTATGCCAAGGGTTTTCACATCTTGTTTACACACATCCCTATATCGCATTTTGGGTCTTCCGGTTGGCCTCTTTCCTGTGGCTAGTTCTCCGTATAGGAGAACTTTGGGAATACGTCCATCCACCATTCGACATACGTGGCCCAGCCAGCGGAGGCGTTTCTGCTTGAGGATGGAGTGCACTGTAGTAATATCTGCCCTTTCAAGCACATGTTTGTTTGTTATGTGGTCTTTCCATAATATGCCCAGGATACGTCTCAGACATCTCATATTGAAGGAATTCAACTTTCTTTCCTGTCTTGAGTACAGAGTCCAGGATTCAGACCCATAGAGTAGTGTGCCAACAACACAAGCTTTATATACTTGAGCTTTTGTACGCTCTGTTAGTCTATTATTCTTCTAAACTCTTTTAGTTAGCCTGGAAAATGTTGTGGCTGCCTTTCCAATGCGTATGTCGATTTATGTCTCTTTTGAAAGATTATCTGATATTGTCGACCCCAAATACACAAACTCGTGGACGACCTTCAATTCGTGATTAAAAATTTTGATTGACGGAGGAGCACCAGCATCTTATTCCATCAGCTGTGTTTAAGTTAGGCTGATGGTGAGCCCAAAGTCTTTGCAGTCGGCTGCAAAACGATCTATGAGCCATTGGAGATCTTCTGCTGTATGAGTAGTCAGTGCTGCATCATCTGCAAAAAGTAGATCTCTTATGCATCTTGATCTTATTTTGGTCCTTCCCTTGAGTCTTGATGGGTTAAAAAGTTTGCCATTAGATCTTGTATGGAGGTATATGCCTTCAGTGGCAGTCCCAAATACCTGCCTTAAGAGAACGGCGAAGAAGATACCAAAGAGTGTAGGAGCAAGCACGCCGCCCTGCTTTACTCCACTGCTGATGCTGAATGACTGGGATGTTGAGCCGTCAAATAAAATGGTCCTCCAGGCATGTTTTCGTGAAATTATTTCACGGGACTAAGAAGGGTGGATGGACATCCTATCTTTTCAAGGACCATAAAAAGGCCGTTTCTGCTCACGAGGTCAAATGCTTTTGTGAGGTCGATGAAGGCAATATATAATGGCTTCCTCTGTTCTCTGCACTTCTCATGGAGCTGCCGGAGTGAGAAAATCATATCGATGGTGGACCTGTTTGGTTAATGACTTTTACAACCATTATAATTGTGTACAAAAGGATGTAAAGGGCTGGGGTGGGATCTGACACCCTCTGGAAGCCACTACTTTAGCTGCCATGGAAGTTTCTTGTAGGCGAACATACTGAAACGTCTGGTTTACTAGAATGTTTTCTTAGTATGTGGTCAAGCCCCCACCCCCTCCCCGTCCGGAGGCGAACTTGTGTGTATGTGTTTTGCATGCTGAAACGTCTGATTTACTAGTCAATCAATCAATCAGGTGTCGTCTCCACAATGAAGGTTGGCTGCAATGGATCTCCAACACTGTCTGTCTCTCTCCCTGACTGTACATTCTGTCAGGCTGATGTTCGTCCATCTCTTGATGTTATTTTCCAACTTGAATCGTTGTCTACCTCTAGCTCGATAAACCTCAACCTTGGCATCCAGTATGGTTTTGATAAGAGCAGAATGTCTTTTAACATGGCTGAAATATTTCACTTGCCTCCTCTGTATTTCTTTCATCATCATCATCATCATCATCATCATCATCATCATCATCATCATCATCATCATCATCATCATCATCATCATCTTCCACTTCTGCCGTCAAACGTCGTGGGGAGGAATAATTTGCCCTCCAACGCCCGGTGGGTGGCACTGGATAGTGTCATTCCATGTGATTGTACAATTTCTTTGATGTTGTCAATCCATTTTCTTCTTGGACGTCCTCTTGACCTCGTCGCAGATGATCTTTGATGTAAGGCAAGTGATGGTAGTTGCTGTTGTTGCATTCTAACGACATGGCCAAACTACTTGATCTTCTGTCTTTCGATAAATGTATTTCTTTCATCAACTCAATTCCCAGTTTTTCTAGAACCCATACATTTGATTGTTTTTGTTTCAATGAAATACGACATATTCGTCTTTATATCCACATCTCCAGGGTTTCTATTCGACTTTCTAGCTGCTTGTTCAATGTCCAGGCTTCCGCGCCATACAGTAGCGCTTAATATGCGTATCATTTGACAATTCTCATGGTTAATGCGTTGTTAATCTCTCTAAATGTTAATACTGATTTCATGCAGTTGAAAACATTTTTGGCCATTCCTATTCTCCATTTGATTTCTATGCCACTTCTGCCACTTACTAGTATGTTTTCGTAGTATGTGGTCGAACCGTCCCCGAGAAGGCGGTACTTCTGTGTAAGTGTTGTGCATTCTGAAACGCCTGGTTTACTAGTTAGTCAGTCAGCCAGTCAGTCAGTCAGTCAGTCAGTCAGTCAGTCAGTCAGTCAGTCAGTCAGTCAGTCAGTCAGTTAGTTACTTAGTTAGTTAAGTTAGTTAGTCAGTTAAGTTAGTTGGATGGTTAGTTAGTTAGTTAGTTAGTTAGTTAGTTAGTTAGTTAGTTAGTTAGTCGCGGTTCCAATTTCACGGCAACGGGTCGTCCCCATTATGCTCCGTTCCTGTGCCAGTAAATATCACACAAATTGTTCATCACTGCCCAATGTGAATAGTGGAACAGACAGGAATCTCGGTAAGCCAACATCTCACACAGGTACACTGTGCATAATGCCGCCGCCAGATTGCCAACACAAAAGTCCTCCACGAAATATACAGTTCATCGTTGATGAAATCGGCCGTCACCAGAAAGACTTACTGATCTGGGTTTTATCCCACATGGCTCGGTCTCTTTCCGCAGGGCGACTCACCGAAAGCGCCGCACAAAGCAAGAACTCCGTAGCTCCAGCGACAACTCCCAGGAGTCGCCTGGAAAATGCACTCATTACCCGAAAAGGCAAACGAGTACATTCCGCAACAACCGGCCATTGTTCCGAACATGCAGTTCACTGTGCAAACAACACCGGACAGATGTAACAGCATTCAACGCGAATTTCACAGCTGACATTGTCGCCCACGCACTCAGTAGCAGGACGACGGAACCAAGTACTGCCAGTCCAACATGAGGAAAATGCCAATGCAAACCGTAGCCACGAGCATAATCTCGCCACAGACCATTAACGGTCCAATGCCTTACCGCCATGTTGGGGGACCGGAAGCCTGATTTAATAGTATGATTTCTTAGTATGTGGTCGAGCCGTCCCCCAGGAGGCGAGACTTGTGTGTAAGTGTTGCGCATGCCGAACGGTCTGGTTTACTAGTATGTTTTCTTAGTATATGGTTGTACGTATTGTGAATGCTGAAACGTCTAGTTTACTATAACGTTTTCTTGGTATCTAGTCATGCCTTCTCCCAGGAGAATGGACTTGTTTGTATGTGTCATGCATGCTGAAACGTCCAGTTTACTCAGATGTTTTATTAGTATGTGTTCGAGCCTTCCCCAGGAGAATGGACTAGTGTGTGAGTGTTGTGCACGATGAAATGTCTGGTTTTCTAGAAAGTTGTCCGAGTATGTGATCGAGCGTTTCCCCCAGGAAGCGGGACTTGTGTGTGAGTGCCGCCCGTGACATATTATATTTAAAACTCGCGCCAGCAGTACATTTCTATAAACTGTTCAGTATTGTTTGCAGGACGTTGCGATCAGCACAGGGTTGATTTTGTGGGCAGTTGTACGTTCAGTACTTTATCATTCCTATTTGAACGAGAAGTCAACTGTAATAGACTCACTTATATTAAATACTACAACAGAGTGGTCTAGGACAGATTAAAGCTTGTTCTTTCGCACAGTGATCGTCTCCAAGGCAGGCTTTACAATTTGGTTCAATTTGGTCTAATCCGGACCCTTTAATCAAATGATAGTGAGCGTCACAAAATCTAACATGGATTTGTTTGCTACGCGAAAGCCATTTCTAAGCAACATACCATGGTCGGAATGGATAACATATTAGTACATTACAGATAGATATATAATGCAATATTTATATACAAACTTTCATTCCTTTGTACAGACTCGCCGTAATATTCAGCTATCATACAATTGGCACACACTGGCTCTCTCGGTCGTGATATCAATAATACACTCGTCCTATTCTCAGTCCCTATCATATGTCTGTCCCGGTGGCTAGTCAAACTCCGTCTGACTGAGTTCCGGTCTGCTCTCCCATATCACGGGTTCTCATGCCACCATGATTCATGCCTGACCTGGTCTCGTCCGTTGGTCTCGGTTCTGGTCTGGACACTTCTTGGACTGTCAGGCATGCATTACCATAATGGACTTTCAATCACCGACGAATTGCAATAGGTTTCACCACTTCACTGATTAAAAAAAACAAACGGGTAACAGAACGCTGCTCCTCTTTGGCGCATGTCACATGTGGGGCGGCCATTTTTAAACCGTACTTATGACTTCACTGTATTTGTATGTACCGAGATGTCACGAGCCTGTCACTCTTGACACCATTAACCAAAATATTGACATATTACAAGACAATGACATTGTTATTGTAATGTCTAGCACACATTTAATATTTTCATTTCACTCCCCTAGAACAGTCGACCACAGTTTAGGGCACCCGCCAACCGCCGCTAACTGGTTAGGTAATGATGGAACAGACAATGTTTAGGGCACCTTTTCTAGTCCCCTCCTCATGATATGGAGGTGAGCAGTGTGTTTCTATAGAGGGTTGCTCATTCGCTCCGGGGGCTGCTAAATCCCACTGCTGCTCCGGTCAGTAGAAGACGACCATATGCTCTGAGCCGCCTGTGTGCAGGTCTGCGACTACGACTGCCAGCATAACCCACACCTGCCGCTTCATCGTTCGCCCATCGCCACAGGGCTTGAAGGCGATATATGACGTTGGATGAAGAATAACTTGCGATGAATTGGATTAAAGTGAGGAAGAGCAGAGCAATTCTTCGAACTCATTCTCTTACTTGAGTCCATCTGAATCCAGTGGCAAGACAAGTCAAGACGACTGGAGGAGAATACAGGTGCAGTGGATGAACAGGGCGCTCTACGTGCCTTGTCGTGCTCATTGCGTCCCACAACGCACCGTCTTGTCTGTTGAATTATCAATTATTTCTTCCGTGAAGTCTGCCGAATCCTGTCTTCACATGCTGGGTAGGCATACCCTAGTTCACCGCTTAGTTTGACACCAAATCGGTTACCCCCACCTGGTTTGACCAGTCTGTCTCAGATGTTGTCCGGGGTGGGGGGGGGGGGGCGCTGTCGCATATTGACAGCTACTGGGAGTCACAAGCGTCAGCTGGATGTCAGGCTTGGACCAGTGGGAACTGGTCCCTGAAAATGGCACAAGAGTCATCGTTACTAAAGGTACTACCAATGCCTGACACCCAGAACCCCCAAATAGAGATTACTAACTTACCGTTATCTGTCTTGCAACATGCCTACCAAATTGTGAAATAGACGAGAGCACCAAGTAATTCTAGAAACATGAGACGAAACCTGACGTACAGATTACAGAAAGTATGAGGACATGATTCTGATTCATCAGGTGTACGTTCTGTTTAGTTAAGGTAAAACAAAAACTATATATATATATATAAGTGCCGGCTCCCTGGCCGAGGAGTTAGCAGCATTCTCCGTTAACCCCGAATACTATCGTGGTTGTCGTGAGCGCACGAGAATTAGAAGTGGTTCGAATCGCGCCAGTGACATATGAGAGTATGGAACCTGTCGCTCAGAAAGTCGTGGCGAGCTGATGAGCGTAATCTACCCTAGGAATCAACATACAGCTGAAAGATGCTGGTGTTGACCGCAATATCCTGAAACAGGATGGAAACGCGGGGGGGGGGGGATATATATATATATGTATATATATATATATATATATATATATATATATATATATCCATCCATTGGCACCTTGCCGTCTTGACAGACGATAGTTTGTGCTTTAAAAAGGCATAATAACTTTTAACTATGGCGGTAGCGAGTGTGACTGATAAGGCCAATTTGCGCTGTAAATGTCCGTTCACAGTGGGTGCATCTGAACACGTGGTCATTTCCACCATCATGCACCATCTTACGTCTCAAACGCTTGGTGTGTGACTTTTCTGCAATAATTGTCTCCTTTGACTTTATTCCATTTCTGATATTTGCCCTCCATGCAACACGTTCAGCGGCGACTTGCTCCCAATGTGCATTATCAATGCCTGTATCAATCATGTCCCGCTTACACACATCTTTGTATCGTAGTAGAGGCCGACCCTGAGATCTCTTACCCATCTGTAATTCACCAAAAAAGATATCCTTTGGTATTCTACCATCATCCATCCTCCTAAGATGTCCTATCCATCTAAGTCTACGAAGACTGAGCATGGAATAAACTGTCACACAACCTGATCTTTCCAATACTTCAGTATTTGTGATTTTGTCTTGCCACTTAATACCAAGAATTCTTCGCAAACACCGCATATGAAAGCTGTTTAAATTGTTCTCTTGGTGTGAGTAAGTTGTCCAGGTTTCACTGCCATAGAGAAGAGTACTAAGGACACAGGCTTGATAGACAAGGACTTTTGTTTTGGCAGTAAGCTTCCTGTTCTCCCAGACTCTTTTTCTTAACCTGTTCATTGTTGTTGCTGCCTTACCAATCCGGATGTTGATTTCCTGATCTAGGGATAATTTGCTATTTACCACTGATCCTAGATATGTAAAATGGTCTACTATCTCTAGTTCGGCGTCGTCAATAAAGATTGATGGTACCCCATGTGCACCTTGTGACATAATCTGTGTCTTCTTTTTGCTAATTGTTAAACCAAATTCAGAACAAGCATTGGAGAATGCAGATAGTAGACATTGCAATTCTTCCTCAGAGTTGGTCGTAACTGCAGCATCATCTGCAAAAAGCAACTCTCTGATCAGTACCCTCCTAATTTTGGTCTTAGCCTTCAATCTCTGAGCATTGTAGAGGCCGCCATCTGAGCGTGAGTGAATGTATATACCACCATCCTGATCACGAAATGCATATGTCAGTAGAAGTGAAAAGTATATTCCAAAGAGGTGGGAGCTAGTACACAACCTTGCTTAACTCCACTCTTGATTTCAAATTCTTCAGAAGTTGCACCATCAAACTTGATTATACCCTTCATGCCTGTGTGGAACGATTCCACAATGGACAGAAGAGTTGGTGGGCAGCCAATCTTCTTTAGTGCCTTGAACAGACCCTCACGACTGACCAATATATATATATATATATATATATATATATATATATATATATATATATATATATATATATATATATATATATATATATATATATATATATATATATATATATCCGCGAATGTGTGTCTGTTTTACTCCTAATTGAAAATATGATAGTGGCGTATCTTCTATCTTCTAGATATAGTTACATTGCGTTGGGGCTGAGTGGTCTCGAGGTATGGTGTCCGCCTCGAGTGCTGGAGGTCCCGGGTTCAGGCCCCGGTGAGGACCGGGATTTATTTAAAAAATCCACCTGGACTTCCAGTAATAAAATTTCCCCTGGTCTCTGGGTAGTGAGATCGGACGCCCGTGTGTATTGTTGCGCATGTAAAAAATCCCTTGGCCGTTGGAAATCGAAAAAGAGTAGCCTAACGGCGCTGCCCGCGCAAAATTTCGAGTTAAAACTCTACCCAAAGTATTTCAGGATCCTCGCCGATGCAACGGAGTTCGTGCATTGAGCTGAGTTTCTCCATACTCAGGTTTGAGTTAGGAGGAAAAACGGAGCACTCATGGGTTAAAGCGTGTGCCGTGATGTTGATCCAACGACTAAACTAAATTAAACTAAACTAATATGTTAAGCGGCTGTTGACTGATAATGATCTTTGATGATATAAGGAATAGATGTGTGGGCCGTTCCTTTACATCATGTCCCATACCGGTAAGCGTGGGCGGTCATGATTCGCCAACTCACTCGATCACCAGAGTCGTGGATCAGCTCTTTGTTCGTGTCTCGGTCATGCCACGTATTTACTTCTCTGTCTTCCCCTTGTTCTCTTCCTCTCGATCTTGCCAGTTGTCACCGAGTTCTCCAGTTCATTTCCTCTCATAACATGTCCAAACATGTAGACAGTCTACGTCTAATATCTCTAATAAATTAACGACATTCATTTGTTTCTTGTAGTGCTTGGTCATTGGTTTTTCGTACTATCCTTGGTATTCTTTGCATTCTCCTCAGACACCACATTTCCGCAGCCGTCATATGTTTCTCAGCTTGACTGTTCATTGGTGGGCATGCAATGATACCATGATTGTATGTATTTGATTGCTTGAGATAGAGGCATTTTGATTATTCATCGAACATATTTTAAGCAACATATAACAATTTCATGTCGTATGTATGAGCTGTGATATCATTTAAAACTTTCTGAAAGATGAACAACTTACCCCCTGGTACGACTAGCTGCGATTTGACTCATACATTAAAATTAAAGAAATATGGGGAGGAAGGGGGGGGGGGGGGGACATTACGTGGTAAATTTTGAAGAAAAAAATACAGAAAGGAAGAACAAGTAATCCACACAAATAAAAACAAACAAAAAGCAGATAAGCAATAGCATTGTGTAAAAAGGCAAATAAACAAACAATAAGATCATATTTATGTTCTAACGGAACTGATAATTTATATATACTCTGAATATATCCAGAAAAAAAAACACAGACTAGATTATGCCACTGAATTAAACATCAGAGGTGCCACAACTGATGGTGGAATACAAATTAGTTTCCTGTTGGGGCTGGTTGTAGTGTTGGCAAGGATGAAGCCAGTCACGATTATGGAGTACCGGACCATCTTTTTGTTGTAGGTGCTTTAACTGTTGGGAAACAAGGGAATAATCAGTTGTAGTAATGAAGGGAATAATTAATTGTAGTGATGAAGGGAATAATCAGTTGTAGTGATGAAGGGAATAATCAGTTGTAGTGATGAAGGGAATAATTAATTGTAGTGATGAAGGGAATAATTAATTGTAGTGATGAAGGGAATAATCAATTGTAGTGATGAAGGGAATAATCAGTTGTAGTGATGAAGGGAATAATCAGTTGTAGTGATGAAGGGAATAATCAGTTGCAGTGATGAAGGGAATAATCAGTTGTAGTGATGAAGGGAATAATAAGTTGTAGTGATGAAGGGAATAATCAGTTGTAGTGATGAATGAAATAATCAGTTGTAGTGATGAAGGGAATAATCAGTTGTAGTGATGAAGGGAATAATCAGTTGTAGTGATGAAGGGAATAATCAGTTGTAGTGATGAAGGGAATAATCAGTTGTAGTGATGAAGGGAATAATCAGTTGTAGTGATGAAGGGAATAATCAGTTGTAGTGATGAAGGGAATAATCAGTTGTAGTGATGAAGGGAATAATCAGTTGTAGTGATGAAGGGAATAATTAATTGTAGTGATGAAGGGAATAATCAGTTGTAGTGATGAAGGGAATAATCAATTGTAGTGATGAAGGGAATAATCAGTTGTAGTGATGAAGGGAATAATCAGTTGCAGTGATGAAGGGAATAATCAGTTGTAGTGATGAAGGGAATAATAAGTTGTAGTGATGAAGGGAATAATCAGTTGTAGTGATGAATGAAATAATCAGTTGTAGTGATGAAGGGAATAATCAGTTGTAGTGATGAAGGGAATAATCAGTTGTAGTGATGAAGGGAATAATCAGTTGTAGTGATGAAGGGAATAATCAGTTGTAGTGATGAAGGGAATAATCAGTTGTAGTGATGAAGGGAATAATCAGTTGTAGTGATGAAGGGAATAATCAGTTGTAGTGATGAAGGGAATAATCAGTTGTAGTGATGAAGGGAATAATCAGTTGTAGTGATGAAGGGAATAATCAGTTGTAATGATGAAGGGAATAATCAGTTGTAGTGATGAAGGGAATAATCAGTTGTAGTGATGAAGGGAATAATCAGTTGTAGTGGTGAAGGGAATAATCAGTTGTAGTGATGAAAGGAATAATCAGTTGTAGTGATGAATGAAATAATCAGTTGAAGTGATGAAGGGAATAATCAGTTTTAGTAATGAAGGGAATAATCAGTTTTAGTGATGAAGGGAATAATCAGTTGTAGTGGTGAAGGAAACAATCAGTTGTAGTGATGAAGGAAACAATCAGTTGTAGTGATGAATGAAATAATCAGTTGTAGTGATGAAGGGAATAATCAGTTGTAGTGATGAAGGGAATAATCAGTTGTAGTTATGAAGGGAATAATCAGTTAGTTATAGTGATGAAGGGAATAATCAGTTGTAGTGATGAAGGGAATAATCAGTTGTAGTGATGAAGGGAATAATCAGTTGTAGTGATGAAGGGAATAATCAGTTGTAGTGATGAAGGGAATAATCAGTTGTAGTGATGAAGGGAATAATCAGTTGTAGTGATGAAGGGAATAATCAGTTGTAATGATGAAGGAAATAATCAGTTGTAGTGATGAAGGGAATAATCAGTTGCAGTGATGAAGGGAATAATCAGTTGTAGTGATGAAGGAAATACTCAGTTGTAGTAATGAAGGGAATAATCAGTTGTAGTGATGAAGGGAATAATCGGTTGTAGTGGTGAAGAGAATAATCAGTTGTAGTGATGAAGGGAATAATCAGTTGTAGTCATGAAGGAAATAATACGTTGTAGTGATGGGCACACCAACTATGAGTTTCTGGCAGTACATTGTATTGCCTCTGAATACACGAATAACAAAGCATGCAACACGACGTCTTGTCACATCATATGGCGTAGTGAGGATACGTTGATAAAGCCATATATTAAAACTATTTAGCCTTGGATACATGGGTGGTCAATATTAATCTAATCGTCTTTATATCCAATGACACATACGGGTACCCATTTTAGGATGGCCTTCATCGTGAGCACAGAACAACCGATAAAATATCCCCGCCCAGAAAGGGACCCCAGAGCTTGGCCGATCACCGGACTAGCAACTTCTCTACTGCAGCTCGCATTACATATATTGCAACATTAACTCTTATAGGTCTAGAAGCCTCAGAAACGGCGGACATCTGCAAGCGTTAATTGTAATCATCATTCTACAGAATTATGTGGTTTTGTGCTGCGCTGCTTACAACAACAACAACAACAACAACAACAACAACAACAACACAACAACAACAACACAATCAGATAGCGGTGGGAACAATTAGTTGTGTGACTCTTCACTTGCTGTTGAACGAGGGACGGAGCGTGTATGGAAATGTCCTGAGTGCAGTGATGATGTCAGTTCTTAGCTAAACTCAACACAATTCAACTACAACAACGTTAGTTCCATGTCCTTTTTCAGGATGTCGCAACAAACATCAGCATTTATTGGCTATGGGTTGGCTCGGCAAATAATACGAAGAAGCGAGTAAAGACGTTAAGAAATGGGTAAAGGGGGATATAAGAAAAATATTAAGATCGCCAAGTCAGCGCGGCAGAAGAGGCAGCGTCGTAGGAAATCTCAGAGACATAAGACGTCGACCTAAATGTCAGGGTGGCGGTTTAAAAGGATTAACGACGAAAGGCAAACGTATCACCAGTATGAGTGTTATGAATGTGTAATATGTCAGCCGACACAATGTACAGCTATCGTTTGTTACAATGAAGAATTTAAAGATAATAAAGTAAGAAGGCATTAAGTATAATGTGGGTTATATTGCCGCTTGTCTTTTCCACTGCACTTCTGCTGCGAGGGGTTCAGGGAGGTGGGGGAGGAGGTGGCTGTAACTGTTGTGTTGGTGTCTGTCTTCTTCCTTCTGATGCTGTATGCCAGAAGAGTTATCGCCATGTCTGCAGTAAATAAACCATCTTCCGTACCGTGTTGTCAGAAAGTATAAATACCGTAGATTTAATCGAATTGTAATAAAACATGTACTTCATGCGCAAGCATGAGCACCAGCTAGACAGACAAGATGATATATAGTAATAATTAGTTCAAACAAACGAGTATGCCCATATAACAGAGTTAGTAATAGGAAGAAGGGGCGGTGAGGTGTGCATAGTCAATAATGAAATAGTGCACGGGCAAGCACCATAGTAGGGGGCTAGCTAGGTAGCTAGGGGGGTCGTCCTATGACGAGGAGCGTAGAAACAAGGTCAGTTGTGAACGACCCATCATCTAAGAAGGACGTAAGATAGAGCTGGGGAACATCTGGATTTGAATTGTGGTTTGTTATAACCTGTCTCGATGTGAATCCGATTAAAGTAACTTGGAGAAAGAACGGCCTTGGGGTGATGTTTGTTACTTGTTCGCCTTAACCAGCCACTGTTACATCCACATGTACAATTAAACTCAATGGTATTAACTATAACCAATAAAAAAAAAAATGTTTTGCGTATCCTTTTACAGGACTTAGCTGTTAACAGCAGCATCTTTCAGCTGTCTGTTGATCTCTTGGCAAGATTACGCTCAGTAGTTTGCCATTGCTTTCTGAGCGGCCGGCTCAGTATCCGCAAGTCACGAGCGGGGGTCGAACCACCTCAGTTCTCGCTCCGCTGCGAGACTCTGCGTGATAAACGGGATTACAGAGAGAAAGTGTTGTAACCCCACAGCCAGAGAGACCGGCATAACCAATAAACGACACGTAAATATGTAAGTAAACGGATATCATTAGAACCAATCAAAGACATAATAAACAATAAACATAGTTACATATCCTTTACAGGACAAAGCAGTCATCCCCAGCATTTTGTGACTGTTCGTGATTACTGGGCAATTTTACGTTCAGTAGTTTGCCATTGCTTTCGGAACGACAGCATTCATAACATTTCATAAAAAAGCAATGTAAGGCGATGTGCTGCTAAATCGCCCACACCTGTTTTTCGAAAGGGAAATGCCGAATTACGAACTGCGTCCGTAACCCCTTCGCTATGGATCCGGCTAAGAAACAATAGGATACGCACAAACTGAATTTATAGAATAGCAAACATCAATCTATGTATGTGAGCGTTTTCGGTGAGCTTTCATTTGTTCCACGATTAGAAACAGCTAAGCCAAAAATATATGAAAGAATACTGTGACAAACACAATTATTTGCTGCCAAAAAGCAAACCAAAATCTCTCACAAATAGATAGACACACATATATGTGGTCACATGTACACACATGCTTTCCAATATCCATTTGTTATTGTATAGTATTGCCGGCATCGTGGCTTAGAGGTTAGCGACTTTTCTCCGTAATCTCGTATACTCTCGTAGGTAACGTGATGACGGTGAGAATCAGCAGTGGTTCGAATCGCATCGGTAACTTACGGGGTATGTGAGCCGGTCGCTCAGAAAGCAATGGCAACCTACTGAGCGTAATCTTGCCAAGAAATAAACATACAGCTGAAAGATGCTGGTGTTGACAGCGATGTCACACCAAAATAAAATTGTATAGTATTACCATACTGAGCGTTGCTAGGTCCACAAACTCATCACTAGTGACTGGTGTGCTGTGTTATTTACGCGCTCACAATGTACGGCTTCTAGATCTACATATTGTGGGTGTCTCATGGACAGACATGCTTGTCTCACTTAAACACGGTTTGCTTATCTGTTCGGGTTCACTGTGTGTTTTCTGTATTAACGGTGAAGTTACCGAGGGTGTCTTTCCAAAGACGAAATTGGTATAGTCGTACATTATTCAACCAAGGACATTTTCAACCTGAGCAATGCTAGATACAACGATATGCACAACACACAAAAACACTTCTGTCAATTTATTTTTTAATAAATGACAACATAAGGTCCGCCTAGCTCATAACCATCTTCATTCATGCATTAATTAATTCAGTCCGGAAACAGTTATCAGTTATCAGTTGGGGCATCTTCATTGCACCCCGGACAGGTCCATAACTGCTCAGATTCTCCCCCCTCCCCCCATCATATGCACCAGCGTTCGGTGGCTAATAGTGCCAGTTCTGTGTTGGTTAACGAGGCACCTCGTTTTCCCGAAGTACCTCTCGCGTCTGGCCGTGCGGATTCTTACTCCCAAGTCTTTCATCCTGACAGCGATGTGGATTCACTGACATCAAAGTCTTATGTTCTCGACATGTCTTTAATGACGTTAATAACATCGGCACGATCCATGAGCTGGCCATCTGCAGAGGGTGCAGAGCCAGCCAGTTTATCAGCTTGTTCATTTCCCTCGATCCCGCATGTCCCGGGACGAAGATGTCGGTGACTTTACTGACAACAGACTTCCTCAGCGACTCAGTCCACTGTCTACGTACAGATCCAGCTTCAACCTTCCGAATCATGCTCATTGAATCACTTAGTACACACACGTTGGTATAATGATGTGATTCTTGCCATAGGAAAGCATGTGTTACTGCCATCACCTCCATCGTCATGCTGCTCGTGGGCATAGTATGGGCACCTGTGGGGTTTTTAATGTAAATGGTCGTTGAATAGTTGTCTAGGGATGAAAATGGTCCCAGATATACACTATAAGGTCTTTTGTTCGAGTCCTTTCTGTGATAGAAGTCTACAGGAATATAGAGTAGGTATTGGCTCTCTTGAGGTAAGAATGGAAAATGGACCAGATAGCGATCCCACTTACTGTACCAGATACGACTACTCCCCTGAAGAACAGAAGCAGAGAAAGATCATTTAGCCACAGACCTCTAGCAAGCTGTTGTTCTTGGATAAGACGTATGAGACTGTGTGCTGGTTGACCTCCCCACTGGATTCTCTGCCCACTAACATACCAACACAGTAGCACATTTCTCTACGATGATAACAAACAGTGTAACGCTGGTCACAATAAATAAAACTCTTCTGGTCCTACTTATATCTTTATTAACAGAATCTCAAATCTGGCGGTACAAAAACTCTGCCTCTACTGCAATGTATCGACACATCAAACAAAACAAATACATTGTCAAGGACTACCTTCAATTCTAATTTAACACTCCTCACCCCTCCTCTGTCTCACCTCTTCCCCTAAAAAAACCATATTACACTCAACTCTTGAATGTTGGGTCTTCCCGAATAACCTTCTCGGGATTACCATTTTCCAGTTTCACTAAATCAACCTCAGTACACATATATCCTATTTGATATCTATTATACGAAAAAACATAACAGATCATAACTCATGGATCTGACGGGTGATGTGTCCTAGTTTTAACTAAGTTTGGAATACGTAAATCCTGTTAATCAGGAGAATGTAGAATCGCCCTGTACTGGACTTCTCTTCACTGTCTACTCAGGAGAATGTATACTCGCCCCATACTGGGGTTCTCTCAACTGTCTCTATCCTCCAAAAGAAGAAGTCCTATGAAGACGCTTCTACCATTCTATTTTACTCCACATTTTCTACTGCTGATATAGATGCGCTCGTCCCATCTTGAATTTGACCAATCATCACAATGTGCCACTGAGAAAGAAAAAAAACTCCAGGTTCTCTGGATGCTGACTGAACTCTGTGATTGTGGATATAGGGATTCATTGACGATGATAAATCCTGTGGATGGTGGATCATACTTGACCAACAAATGGGACTGTTCTTAAATGTTCCTACAGTACTTTAGATAAAACTGCTGATGTTGTGACTTGAATTCTGGACTACTCGATCTGCCGGGGTCTGGAGAGGAAAAATGGGTCTGCACTAAACAGGGATTTCAAACCCACTGGTAGTATTATCCATCATGCTGGAAATGGGGAAGCGCGGACTATCCACACCGTTGCTGTGGTTGTTAGTGAAAGGAAAACTCTCCATAAGTATCGGTCATAGCTGGCTGAAACATCTCTAGGCGGCCTCCCGCTGATTTATCTGGGTAACATGCTTCATCAAAGAAGAAGACGCATCCTCAAGGTCTCAGTAGGACATTGTAACAAACAAGAGGATCCGTGCTGGTTTTCAGAGTTCCCTCCATGGATTATGACCGCTTATATATGAAAGTACCTTCAGGTCCGTGAGCTTCTGCAGACATATAACTTCCATGCTACACCTGGAAGAATACTGGCACCTCTCTCAGACTAAAATAATGGATATATGATGCGTCAACATCACGTGCCCACGGCAATGTAAAACATGATGACAAAACAAAGGGGGTTACCCCTGACTGGAGTTTCTCACAGCTACTGAAAGGATAACATTTGATTATTTCCCTTGTCCTTGTCAGTTTCCAGGAAAGATGGCATTTCTAAACTTGGCGACTGCTGATGTAAGAACGGGGTGAGTGACGCCTGGCCTGGACAGCCAGCTCGTATGACAAAATTTATATCCTCCGTTCTGTTGTCACTCCTCACAGATTCAAAGTAGCAGCATCTCCTGCCAACACTCATCTCTAGCCTCCCCCTGGTAACTGCATATATTGGACAGCTATCTATTTGATGATTAGTATAAATACCAAGATTGCCAAGGTTGGTATTTGCCAAAGGTTGGTGACTGCCAATTTTGTCCCTCGCCCTTTGCCTCAATGCCTGGAACATTAGAAATAACAACACTGTACATTCCAGCATCATATACATATTCATTTTTCACAAATAGAGACACACATTGGCCATATCACAAGAGGACATGGGACTTCCCCCCTGTTCTCTGCTATTTACTTTGTACCAAAATCTCTGTTGCCCGTAAAACTAATTCGTCTAGAGTTGGGATTCGGGACTGGTGTCTAACTCGACTCTACCCACCTTCTTACAAGACACACCCGACCAACAAGACAAACACAGACATCGAAAAATATATATATATATATACTCTCATCTACCCATGAAAATACTCACACCCGGAGAGTACTACAATCTGTGCCTTGAACATTACCGGGAATATGACTAAACGGTCTGGGGTTTGTAGTATCTGCTCCACTGTCCTGTTACTCTTGCAAGCAACACTGCACGATTTACCGCAGGCAGAAATGAGTACTGGGTATG
This sequence comes from Cepaea hortensis, assembly GCA_963921405.1. Taxonomy (NCBI): domain Eukaryota; kingdom Metazoa; phylum Mollusca; class Gastropoda; order Stylommatophora; family Helicidae; genus Cepaea; species Cepaea hortensis. The sequence continues at coordinate 90,308,797 of OY992891.1, forward strand.
CAAACCGTTCTCAGGAATGGGACTTATCCGATAGGACATACAAGACCCACCCATGTGTCTAAAGCAATGGGAGTTTCCTAACCCTGTTTCCCCAGGCTGTGGCACACACAAAATTACGTCCCCTCTCCGGCATATTAAGCACACAGATGACATAACGATGCACATACAATATATATGCTTACAGGTTCTGAATCTTAACAAATGCTTTGCTAGCACCTGAATAGTTCACTAGAAGCTAGTAAAGACAGGCTCTTCTCCAGAGACTATTGAACCGAAATGTGAAGATATATTTAACTCTGCATAGAATTCACAGAACTGGCAGATATATCCAGATATTCTTCACCAGAATATGAATCAGTAATTATAGCATGATAAGGATTGTAAGCAAAGAGAATTATGATACGGTGGTATAGACTTCGAGATGCAAAGTTTGAAAGTCTGCTGTCTCCAAGAAGCAATGGTGCATTTTCAACTTCACCCAAATACCTAAGTTACATGTATAATATTTCTCATATCAAACCAATATTGTTTTAATTATTTAACACAACTATTATCATTCAAAAAACCAATATTTCGCTCACCATTAGCACAAAGAGGCAAAAAAACTGTGGGCCCCAACACCCACTCCCTTCAGAATTACATCTGCTCAGGTGGAACTCCCAGACTCAAGTGCCTATGTCTGGTCCCGCCCGGGAGTAACTTCCTAACGAATTCTATTTGGAGCCCCAACACTAAATTCCGCCTCGTTCTCACTCTGGCAGTCGTTACCATATAAGGCAACCGCCAGTCAAACACACATGGAATGCTCTGTTCCAAGAAATGGATATTATATTTGTCTGTAAACTGGCGAAACTGAAACGCTATGTCACATTAACTCCCCCCTAAGCTTGTTGTTACAACAAGAAATCAGTTGCACCAGTTTTCAGACTCCTGATGGTAACCTCTTCTTATCTCTCTGAACCTACGTCCGTTGCTATAAATCACTAATCCTCCTGAGTCGCTTGCATTCGTACTCTGAATGGACGTTTGCGATCTCAGAAATAAAATAGAGGGTTTATACTTCCCCTCTGATGTGAAGACATGTGTGATGGAAAAAGGAACAACTCCATTGGTCCTCACTTGTCCTCAAAAAATATAGAGATACATCCGCAGATTTCCTTCTGGTAGGATGATAGATCTATCTCAGAGTAATGTTACGTCGATTTCCATGTAATTCAGTCATGTCGGCATACGAACCCTGTAATAAGTCGTCAGTCACATATTCGACTCCTATTCGTGCTAGTTTATATATCCTGTTTGGCTTTCCACCAAGAATCTTAAATCTGCGGCTACAGACATGAGTTAATATAGAGCAAAGTCTATTACTCAAGTAATTCTGGCGATTTGCAATACGAATTTGGCCCGTGGGTTACCCTGGTAGATACTGCACTGTTTTTATGACTAATTGGAAAGATCAACATTCTCTTTCTCCTCCTCCCAAGTATGCGCCTATTATTGAGAACTAGGATAAATCTACTCCACAGGTTGTAGTTCCCTTCGTACGTCATATTGACTTCTCTCAACTCAGCAAATTCGAATCCTAAGTCTTAAAGTAGAAGTCCTATGTATCAGCTGTGCGCTGTCATTGTTTATCAACATTGTCGCAAGCCCTTCCGGTAATACGAGGGTATTTTCCGTCCTGGATTCCACGTATAAGTCAACATTACCTGCTTCCGGCGGGTTTTCCCGACAAGCCGCCAATGCGAACAACCTAGTTTAGTTCCAGTTTCAACCGGCCTTCCTGCCAAGAATTGTATCAACGTATCCGTGTCGTTTTGTTTTCAGCCTGATAGTACCTACAGATTCCTCAGTTGAAACTAGACCAGGTCACCTTCTCATTAACTTCCACTGCGACCTAGATTCTCCATAGTTAGTTATCATTAAATGATTATAACGGGAAAAAAAATTATTCCAAGCATTTGGGAACCCCGGGACGACATATTAAGATGTCGAGATTATGTCCCGCTTAGGAATAAAAATAAATTGTGGTGCTTTGTAGCAAGAATTTCAAAAAAAATTAAAATCTACTAATGCGTAGACACAAGTGTTCTAATCTAGAATACGAACTCTTGAAATGAAAGTAAGGAATATTATGTACACTAATTTCCTTACGAGGTTCTGCTAGCTAGGAAAAAGAGATATCTCTCCCTACTTCATTTTACATCCTTAACAGGAAGTAAAGATAAATGCAGCAGTTACTCAATTAGAAAGAAGGGCGATGCGCGCTCGCTCCTTCAAAACCTGTCATACGTGAAGAACCAAGTCATCACCTTCCGTTTTATCTACTTACATAGACAAAGATGAAATATGACAGTTCATGAAACCATACTGGGAAGCTAAAGTTGCCTGCATGGTTCATAATCCTCTGGAGTGAGGGAAAAAAGAAAATATGTCGACGCTGAAGGGCTATGTCCTACCAACCTTGTTCAAGTAAGTGTTAATAGGGTGTCCACTTCAAAAATCGCGTGCGACGTTCTGTAATTCAGGAAAAAGGTGACTAATAATAATATATGAGAACACCTTCAGCACTTATATTGACTGTCTCATAAAGGAAGTAGATGATACTTCTGCTGCTGAAAGCTCTGAGACGTCTGGTTAAAGGCCCCTGAAATTCAACTGTATTTCTATCGACAGTGTTAATACAACGCGTCTGAGATAATACAACTGAATAAACATCGGTGCCAACCCTGACACTCGATGCCGACCAGCCACAAATGACTTGACTGATCTATTTATAAAACCGGCTATGGAAGGGTTATGGAGTTTCCCAAAGAATGTCTCCATTAAATCACCTTACGCCTTCCGGTTCGTCTCACATGTGTAGATTTCAACGAAATAGGATGCAAAAAAAAATTCGGATGTCCCGACTAGGGTTAAGCCTGTTTCTATAAACATGACGTCTTCTATTTCGTTATCCATGTGGAACAATATTGACGAGGGACTCAATGGCTATTCAAGTGATGGGAGGGGTGGGCGTGTTATCAATTATATTCCCCCAAAGTCTTCCTAACCCATTATATGGATATTTATTTTTACAAGAAGAATATCGGGAACTCAACTAGTTGCCTGAGTCCTATAAAAAATGGTTTGTGCCTCGTTGTTGCTTTGGTGAACTGTCAACAAATTAAAATAACACATATTGTTATAGACCCAATTTGGCACAAGTCACATAGCAATATTGACAAACTAGTTAATGAACTCAACTGGTGAAATGTGAGCATATGATAATATGGGGACTAAATCAACATAATAAAAGTTCTAATTCCTAACATCAAAACATCATCTGTGAGCGTCAGTAATCATTTGACGGCACACCAACATTCTAATGTATTCAATGCCGTTCCACCTGTGTTGTAACATATACTGTTCCATCCCTTATCCACTTACTGCAGGTCAGCTCTAGCAACCTCAAAGTTAATAGTAAGAACTGAACTCGAAGCAAAAAGATAGAAGAAAAAGAGATACCCGTGACGTGACCCCAATTGTGGGGTTTTTAATGTAAATGGTCGTTGAATAGTTGTCTAGGGATGAAAATGGTCCCAGATATACACTATAAGGTCTTTTGTTCGAGTCCTTTCTGTGATAGAAGTCTACAGGAATATAGAGTAGGTATTGGCTCTCTTGAGGTAAGAATGGAAAATGGACCAGATAGCGATCCCACTTACTGTACCAGATACGACTACTCCCCTGAAGAACAGAAGCAGAGAAAGATCATTTAGCCACAGACCTCTAGCAAGCTGTTGTTCTTGGATAAGACGTATGAGACTGTGTGCTGGTTGACCTCCCCACTGGATTCTCTGCCCACTAACATACCAACACAGTAGCACATTTCTCTACGATGATAACAAACAGTGTAACGCTGGTCACAATAAATAAAACTCTTCTGGTCCTACTTATATCTTTATTAACAGAATCTCAAATCTGGCGGTACAAAAACTCTGCCTCTACTGCAATGTATCGACACATCAAACAAAACAAATACATTGTCAAGGACTACCTTCAATTCTAATTTAACACTCCTCACCCCTCCTCTGTCTCACCTCTTCCCCTAAAAAAACCATATTACACTCAACTCTTGAATGTTGGGTCTTCCCGAATAACCTTCTCGGGATTACCATTTTCCAGTTTCACTAAATCAACCTCAGTATACATATATCCTATTTGATATCTATTATACGAAAAAACATAACAGATCATAACTCATGGATCTGACGGGTGATGTGTCCTAGTTTTAACTAAGTTTGGAATACGTAAATCCTGTTAATCAGGAGAATGTAGAATCGCCCTGTACTGGACTTCTCTTCACTGTCTACTCAGGAGAATGTATACTCGCCCCATACTGGGGTTCTCTCAACTGTCTCTATCCTCCAAAAGAAGAAGTCCTATGAAGACGCTTCTACCATTCTATTTTACTCCACATTTTCTACTGCTGATATAGATGCGCTCGTCCCATCTTGAATTTGACCAATCATCACAATGTGCCACTGAGAAAGAAAAAAAACTCCAGGTTCTCTGGATGCTGACTGAACTCTGTGATTGTGGATATAGGGATTCATTGACGATGATAAATCCTGTGGATGGTGGATCATACTTGACCAACAAATGGGACTGTTCTTAAATGTTCCTACAGTACTTTAGATAAAACTGCTGATGTTGTGACTTGAATTCTGGACTACTCGATCTGCCGGGGTCTGGAGAGGAAAAATGGGTCTGCACTAAACAGGGATTTCAAACCCACTGGTAGTATTATCCATCATGCTGGAAATGGGGAAGCGCGGACTATCCACACCGTTGCTGTGGTTGTTAGTGAAAGGAAAACTCTCCATAAGTATCGGTCATAGCTGGCTGAAACATCTCTAGGCGGCCTCCCGCTGATTTATCTGGGTAACATGCTTCATCAAAGAAGAAGACGCATCCTCAAGGTCTCAGTAGGACATTGTAACAAACAAGAGGATCCGTGCTGGTTTTCAGAGTTCCCTCCATGGATTATGACCGCTTATATATGAAAGTACCTTCAGGTCCGTGAGCTTCTGCAGACATATAACTTCCATGCTACACCTGGAAGAATACTGGCACCTCTCTCAGACTAAAATAATGGATATATGATGCGTCAACATCACGTGCCCACGGCAATGTAAAACATGATGACAAAACAAAGGGGGTTACCCCTGACTGGAGTTTCTCACAGCTACTGAAAGGATAACATTTGATTATTTCCCTTGTCCTTGTCAGTTTCCAGGAAAGATGGCATTTCTAAACTTGGCGACTGCTGATGTAAGAACGGGGTGAGTGACGCCTGGCCTGGACAGCCAGCTCGTATGACAAAATTTATATCCTCCGTTCTGTTGTCACTCCTCACAGATTCAAAGTAGCAGCATCTCCTGCCAACACTCATCTCTAGCCTCCCCCTGGTAACTGCATATATTGGACAGCTATCTATTTGATGATTAGTATAAATACCAAGATTGCCAAGGTTGGTATTTGCCAAAGGTTGGTGACTGCCAATTTTGTCCCTCGCCCTTTGCCTCAATGCCTGGAACATTAGAAATAACAACACTGTACATTCCAGCATCATATACATATTCATTTTTCACAAATAGAGACACACATTGGCCATATCACAAGAGGACATGGGACTTCCCCCCTGTTCTCTGCTATTTACTTTGTACCAAAATCTCTGTTGCCCGTAAAACTAATTCGTCTAGAGTTGGGATTCGGGACTGGTGTCTAACTCGACTCTACCCACCTTCTTACAAGACACACCCGACCAACAAGACAAACACAGACATCGAAAAATATATATATATATATATATACTCTCATCTACCCATGAAAATACTCACACCCGGAGAGTACTACAATCTGTGCCTTGAACATTACCGGGAATATGACTAAACGGTCTGGGGTTTGTAGTATCTGCTCCACTGTCCTGTTACTCTTGCAAGCAACACTGCACGATTTACCGCAGGCAGAAATGAGTACTGGGTATGCAAACCGTTCTCAGGAATGGGACTTATCCGATAGGACATACAAGACCCACCCATGTGTCTAAAGCAATGGGAGTTTCCTAACCCTGTTTCCCCAGGCTGTGGCACACACAAAATTACGTCCCCTCTCCGGCATATTAAGCACACAGATGACATAACGATGCACATACAATATATATGCTTACAGGTTCTGAATCTTAACAAATGCTTTGCTAGCACCTGAATAGTTCACTAGAAGCTAGTAAAGACAGGCTCTTCTCCAGAGACTATTGAACCGAAATGTGAAGATATATTTAACTCTGCATAGAATTCACAGAACTGGCAGATATATCCAGATATTCTTCACCAGAATATGAATCAGTAATTATAGCATGATAAGGATTGTAAGCAAAGAGAATTATGATACGGTGGTATAGACTTCGAGATGCAAAGTTTGAAAGTCTGCTGTCTCCAAGAAGCAATGGTGCATTTTCAACTTCACCCAAATACCTAAGTTACATGTATAATATTTCTCATATCAAACCAATATTGTTTTAATTATTTAACACAACTATTATCATTCAAAAAACCAATATTTCGCTCACCATTAGCACAAAGAGGCAAAAAAACTGTGGGCCCCAACACCCACTCCCTTCAGAATTACATCTGCTCAGGTGGAACTCCCAGACTCAAGTGCCTATGTCTGGTCCCGCCCGGGAGTAACTTCCTAACGAATTCTATTTGGAGCCCCAACACTAAATTCCGCCTCGTTCTCACTCTGGCAGTCGTTACCATATAAGGCAACCGCCAGTCAAACACACATGGAATGCTCTGTTCCAAGAAATGGATATTATATTTGTCTGTAAACTGGCGAAACTGAAACGCTATGTCACAGCACCATTGGATTCTTGAACGGTTCGGCCCGCTGAACAGGCTGTAAATGCCCATGCAATTCTCTGCTTTTTAACAACAGATCCATCTGTATAGATGAGCACTTCAGGGCTATCTGAGTGTTCATAGATGAGCGCGTTGACCTCTGCATTTACAGTGGCAGGATTCTGTTCTCTGCACCGTCTGTCAAGTGTGATAATGCAGGAGAAGGTGCACTTAAAAGCTGAAGACACAGACACCCATTCCTTGCCGGGGTTGATACTGGTAAGACTGCAGATCTGTCTGACAACATCTTCCGCCCGACCCATCCATGATTTGCCCCTCTTTAGCCTGTCACCCTTTTCTCTGAATATAACTTCATGCAGAGGGTGCCGCTCATCTGCACGTAATTTTTAGTATGCACGAGCTCTCCAGATCTTGATCCTATGGTTCATTGTCGGGAAGTCAAGGAGGTATCTCATTCCTACACAGCTTTTAAAGCGACAAAGAGAACTTGCAACAAGCATGACACGAAGACAGTGAATATTTGTAACCACATTACGAATAGGCCAAAGCTGCAGCACATTATAACAACTGGTAACATTAACGGAAGAGGTGAAAATGGAAGGCAGAGAGAGTAGATAACACACATTCTTACATTATGGGCATTATGAACGAGAAGAGATCAGCATATGACATATTACATCCTGCAAGAGATTGGGAGCTAGACGGATAGCACTATCGTCCTCACAAAATGAAAATGTGCGTGATAATAATTATACACATAAACATTTAAAAGTGTGTAGCTTATCCATATTATTCTCATTGTTCTCGATTATCTGTTTACTGCGCGCTTTCATTTTATCCACCATTAGAAACTGCTAAGCCAAACATATATAAAAGAATATTGTGACAACCTCAATTTTTTGTTGTCAAGTGGCAAAATAAACATGCCCACTCAATAGATAAACAAACATATCTATGGCCACCAGCACACACACACTTTACAATATTCATTTGTTATTGTATGTCACTGTTACATTATGCGTTGCTACGTCCAAACTCACCAGTAGTGACTGATGCTGTGCCATTTACACATACAAACTCACTGGTAGTGACTGATGCTGTGCCATTTACACATACAAACTCACTGGTAGTGACTGATGCTGTGCCATTTACACATACAAAACCACCAGTAGTGACTGATGCTGTGCCATTTACACATACAAAACCACTGGTAGTGACTGATGCTGTGCCATTTACACATACAAACTCACTGGTAGTGACTGATGCTGTGCCATTTACACATACAAACTCACTGGTAGTGACTGATGCTGTGCCATTTACACATACAAAACCACCAGTAGTGACTGATGCTGTGCCATTTACACATACAAAACCACCAGTAGTGACTGATGCTGTGCCATTTACACATACAAAACCACCAGTAGTGACTGATGCTGTGCCATTTACACATACAAAACCACCAGTAGTGACTGATGCTGTGCCATTTACACATACAAAACCACTGGTAGTGACTGATGCTGTGCCATTTACACATACAAACTCACTGGTAGTGACTGATGCTGTGCCATTTACACATACAAACTCACTGGTAGTGACTGATGCTGTGCCATTTACACATACAAAACCACCAGTAGTGACTGATGCTGTGCCATTTACACATACAAAACCACCAGTAGTGACTGATGCTGTGCCATTTACACATACAATGTCCGCCTACTAGTTTTACATATTGTGGATGCTTCCTGGACAGACATGCTTGTATCACTCAAACACGGTTTGTTTATTCGTTCGGGTTCACTGTGTGTTTTCTGTATTAAAAGTAATGTCCTTGGCGGTGTCTCTCCAAACAGGAGCATGTGGTATTCGTACATTATTCACCGAGGAGAATTGTCAACCTGAACAATGTTACATAAAACGATGTGTACAACACACAAATAAACTTATGTCCATAGTATGTTAAATTAAATGACAGCATAGTGTCACCCAAGTTATCTACCCTCTTCACTCATTCATTTTTTTATGGGGGGGGGGGGGGGGGCGCGCTTTGCCAAAAAAAAACACACTAATAAAAGTACACGTCATTCCAAACCAGAATCAGTCATTCAAAGACGATGTATCCATTGCTTGAGCTTGTACTTCTAGTTCAGCATTTACTGCCATCTTTTACAGATTCCATGACACAGATGTAAAACTGAATAGTATAGAACAAATGCAAGTAGACATGAACATACGATATCTTCAAATAATGCAGTTACTATGTCTAAATAAAACATTGGATCTCCCTATTCTCCAGTCCTCTCTGTCGTCTGTCTCTACATTAATAATGTTGATGATGTTTATATTACTGATTGCTATCCATCTTTCTCTAACTTCCTCTGTGGCTCGTGTCAACAATATTCCAACATAAAGCTATTTTAATATTTTATCACTTGTCTCCTATTGATGGGCACAACAGTTTTATAGTTTCTGTATTGGAAATATATCATCCTACAACAAATTCTATAAGCCGAACTTACCCATTGGCCCCGTGGACTTTGCCTTGACTTAGTTTACTATATATACCAACAGCAACTGCGGCTACCACCAATGGAATTATAGCAGAAAGGGTAAGTATTATAGGAATATTGTTATCCTGTAGACTGGATGGATCTAGTTGAAGACAAACAACATTCGGTATTATTTTAAAATTATACACCACACACAGACTTAGATAAACACTTTTTAAAGTTTTAGCGGCAAACAAAATGCTAGTTTATATGACCGTTATATATGTAAGACATTTACCAGTTCCAGATTTTCACAAATTTAAATCACTAGTATTGAGTGGCTTTCAAGTGTCACTTATAATAAAATAAGTCCCTGATACGCGTACACAAATTCAGCATATATTTTGATTACTTAAGTTTTGAGATCGCTTCTCGATAGTTTGGCTAATGTCAACGGGAAGTTAGGCTACAATAGATCTGGTCATTTTAACTAAATAAGCTTTCTACCTCTAAATGGCAAACCCCACGAACCAACAGGGTTTAGGTCCTTAGAGAGCATGCTTGCCATAAGTAGAAATGAGGGATCGTAAAAACAAATATGAATAAGAAATAAGTAGGTCACATGAAATTACGGTAAAGAAACTATAAGTAATAAGGAATTCAGAAATGAACTATTAGCTAAACTGAGTAATATTTACGGTAATGAGTATTCAAATCCCGAAACAACCAAATAAATCAATAATGAGTATATATCTACTGCAAATATGTAACAAGTAATTACAGCTGTACCCTAGAAACTATGGGCACATGGATCCGAATGAAGGTCCTGCAAGTAATGCCATAAAGCATGTCACAAAACTTCCACTCATGATTATAATGAGAAGAACAAACGAACAAGTCAAGCACTACACACACACTATAAACACTAACAGAGAACCAACTTTATTTTCAAAGGACTACGAATTAGGCACACATGCACGTCAAACATTCTGCCCTTCTTATGTCTCTCTTTCATACATTATTACATCCATAATTACTAATGGAGCTAATACCAACAGTATCAAAATATGCATCATAAAGAATTGGGAAATGAGCATGTTACTACATGACTCACAAGTATTAATTACTGATGTGACGATTGTTATTAGCTGATTGAGGCATAAGGTACTACCAATAGTAGACTGATTGTTATACTAGGGTGATCACATTGAGACACTGAAAGACATATTTTTATTGTGTCTTGGTGATTACAACGAAGCATAATTTTTTCGTTCGCTCGCTTTGAACTCAAGCGCTGTCCACACATGTGCTACTACTTCCAAAACAATGTTTTGCATATCCTTTACAGGACATCGCTGTCAACAGCAGCATCTTTCAGCTGTCTGTTGATCTCTTGGCAAGATTACGCTCAGTAGTTTGCAATTGCTTTCTGAGCGGCCGGCTGAGTTATCCCGCAAGTCACCAGCGGGGGACGAACCGCTCCCAGTTCTCGCCCGCTACGAGACTCTGCGTGATAAACGGGATTACGGAAAAAGTTGTGTAACCCCTCGGCAGAGAGACCGGCGCTACTACTTCTACCGAGTTGAATTTTGCGTGTGGGTTAGCTTTTCCTGTTATCAGTACCCCCCGCAATCAGCAGTGTCAGGCAGCTTGTCTTGTTCTAGATGTATTGGTGTTACCTTTCCTCTGGAGTGAACTAGGCAGACCGAGAGAGGGATCATGCGGCATGGGCAACACATGGTCTCTATATTTTAGCCCAGGCTTTGTGCAATGGAGATGTATAATCCCATCCCTGGTCTTAACCGGTCTCGTAATCAAAGCGAGAGGTAGACATTACGGGTTATGAGCCCTAGTTAATTGGCGTAGACATGGGGCGCCACGGGTTGCCTCTGACGGTGGGATATACCTACATGTGTCTCTGATTATCTACCGCCCGCCTTGAGCTGGCCAGCCCCCGGCGAATTGGGTGCTGTTCCGCCACAGGCTGCCTGCTTCAATGGGTGCTTGGGGCTAGGACAAAATCTGAATCATAGTCTGTTAAACCAATGCACTTGGCACTAATAAAAATTAAAATAGAAACCTCAAGCTAAGGCTTGCAACCTGGAACATAGGAACCATGCGTCCAGGATTTTCCACTGACCTGACGAATAATGGCGATGTGAGAAAAACGGTTGTGATGTATGCTGAAATCAATCGTCTTAACATTGATATTGCTGACCTACTGGAGACTCGCCTCGCTGAGGAAGGGTCACTCAGGGAAAACAATTACACCTTTTGTTGGAAGGATAGAAGGCAGGCAGAAAACAGGCAACATGGTGTGGGATCTGCGGTGAAGAATTCGCTACTGGGAATGATCGAAATTCGAGCTGGAGGCAATGAAAGACTATTATCCCTGCAAATGGCAACCTCTTGTGGTTTTGCCACCATTATCACTGCATATGCACCGACGCTTGTTTCCTCTGATGATGTGAAGGATTCATTCTATGAGTAGCTAGACTCTGTGATCAAGGCAGTTCCAAAATCCGAATACATTTATGTGCTTGGTGATTTCAATGAATTATCAAGCAAAGAGTGAGGAAGAAAATACAACCTAAAATAGAGGAAGATCAAATTGGGTTTGTAGAAGGAAAGGGTACAGTAAATGCTGTGTATATGCTGCGAACTGTTATTGAACGTGCTATAGAACTAAACAAGGATATACATCTTTGCTTTATTGACTACACAAAGGCTTTTGATAGAGTTAGACATGTCAACATGGTGGATATGCTTGCAGATCTAAAAATTGATGGGAAAGACATTAGACTTTAAAAACAAAACATATATTGGAAACAACAATCTGCCATAAGGACTGATAATGAAGTCGGATAATATCAGCCTATTAAGAGAGGTGTTAGGCGGGGTTGTGTAATGTCTCCAGATCTTTTTTCCCTATACACAGAAATGTAGTAGATATAAATGGAATCAGCATTGGAGGACGAAACATCAATAGCATTACATATGCAGATGATACAGTATTGATTGCAGACAATGCGCAGGATCTGCAACAATTAGTAGATGTGGTTGTAGTACACAGTGAGCAACTGGAGTTAGAATCAAATGGTAAAAGGACACAGGTTATGATAGTCACTAGGAAGAACAAAATACCACAATACAAGTAAATTTGATTAATTTTCAAAAAGTGAATTGGTACATTTATCTGGGAACAGTCATAACATCTGATGGGAGATGCCTTGAAGAGATTAGAACAAGAATCACCATGGCGAAAGTATCCTTTAGCAAGATGAAAACCATTCTGACCAATAACAAGATGTCAATTGATACGAGAAAAAGAGTGTTGAGGGGATACATAGAGCCTGTTCGTTTGTATGGATGTGAAACTTGGACAATGAGCAGTCAAATTGAAAAACATCTGACGGCTGCAGAAATGTGGTTTCTGAGGAAAATGCAAAGAATACCTTGGACAGACAGAAAAACCAATGACCAAGTACTACAGGAGACAAATGACAATCGTAAACTGATTAGAGAAATTAGACGCAGACAGTCAAAATTATGTGGACATGTTATGAGAAGAAATGGATTTAAGAACCTAGTGACAACTGGCAAGATCGAAGGAAACAGATCAAGAGGAAGACCGAGAGGAAAATAGCTGGATGGCTTGGCCACATGGTATGGACGAGACAGGAACACTGAGCAGATCTACGGCTTTGGTGATCGAGTGAAATGGCGAGTCAAGACCGCCCACGCTTTCGCACATGATTGATTGATTGATTTCAATGCTCATGTGGGCAAGGACCTGAGTTCATGGCCAGTGTACCTTGGAAAATACAACATCGGTCGCAGGAATGAAAATTGGCAAAGGCTGTTGGGGCATTGTACCAGAAATGACTTATGTATTACAAACTCCTTATTAAAAACAAAAGAGCTACATAAGGTCACATGGAAACATCCAAGATCCGGTCATTGGTATCAGCTGGACTTCATCATCACACGGAGACAACATCTGAATAAAAACACCATTAACTCGTAGTTACCACAGTGCTGACTGTGATACGGATCATTCTTTGGTTGTTGCAAGAGTTAGACTGAGACCAAAGAGAATCTACACAGCTAAACACAAATCTAGACCCAGGATTAATGTTATTAACACCCACGATCCTGATAAGTACTTTGATTTCTAACAGCAACTTGAAGACGATTTCACTGATATATCAGAAATTTGTATAGCAAGTGAAAAGTGGGGTAAACTTAAGGAAAGCTATGAAACAGCGGTAGAGGTTTACGGCACGGTGGATCATAAGAGGCAGGACTGGTTTGCGGCAAACAGCCAGACACTGCAGGCCTTGATTGATGAAAAGAAGATAGCTCTCTTAAAAAACAAGGAAAGAACAACGCGTAAAACTCTCAGTGAGCTGAAGCAAGCTAGGAAGGATATGCAAACGGCTGCCAGGCAGCGTGCATATGACTACTGGATCAAGTTATATGAGTCCATTAAAAATTCAAGTGATAAGGGAATCATCAGAAGCATATATGAAGGGATAAAGAAATCCTGTGGCCCAATGATCAAAAGAAGTACACCACTGAAAACCTTAGCTGGGAAAATCATTACTGATAAACAGTAGATGGGTAGAGCTTGATGTGGAGTTTTACTCAAGTGAGACCAAATTAGCGGATGATGCCCTCAACACCATAGAGGCAATGCCAACTCTTGACCAAAGGACACGCTTCCCACCATAACAGAAGTTAAGTGAGCTATAAATGAACTTGCATCTAGCAAGGCTCCAGGTAAGAATGGGATTCTAATAGAGGTTATCAGGAGTGGGAAGACACACTCACTCTACAGATCCACCAGCTAATAGAGCTATGCTGGCGAAAAGGACATATCCCATAGGATTTCAAAGACTCAGGCATCATAACATTGTACAAGAACAAGGGCGATCGAAGCGACTGTAACAACTATAGGGGTGTCTCACTTCTGTGTATTGTCGGGAAAGTATTTGCCAGAATTGTTCTGCGCAGACTTCAAGTCATGGGAGAGTTAGTCTACCCAGAATCACAGTGTGGCTTTCGACAGAACCCGTCTACCATTGATATGATATTCTAATTGCGACAAATGCAAGAAAAATGCCGTGAACAGAATCAACCACTGTTTATTGTCTTCATCGACCTCAAACGGTCATTATATTTGGTCAGTCGTGAGGGTCTGTTCAAGGCACTACAGAAGATTGGCTGCCCACCAACTCTTCTTTCCATTGTGGAATCGTTCCACAGGCATAAAGGGTATAATCAAGTTTGATGGTGCAACTTTAGAAGAGTTTGAAATCAAACGTGGAGTTAAGCAAGGTTGTGTACTAGCTCCCACCCTCTTTTGAATATACTTTTCACTTCTACTGAAATATGCCTTTCGTGATCAGGATGGTGGTATATACATTCACTCACGCTCAGATGGCGGCCTTTACAATGCTCAGAGATCGAAGGCCAAGACCAAAATTAGTAGAGTACTGATCAGAGACTAGATTTTATTAGATAGCAGAAAGTAAAATGGTTTGGCCATGCAAGTAGGTTATCAGTCAACAGCATAACACAACATCCAATTATGTACAGACCAGATGGAAACAGTGGAAGAGGCCGACCACGTAAACGTTGGACGGAGGGAATAGCAGAGTCCATGGGAATATCGATATATGAAGCCCATAATCGGGCACTCTCACGAAGTTTATACTTCACCTCGACATTGGAAGGAACAAGAGGAACATGACGAGATGAGATGAGATGAGACTGATCAGAGGTTGCTCTTTTGCAGATGATGCTGCGGTTACGACCCACTATGAGGAAGAATTACAATGTCTACTATTTGCATTCTCCAATGCTTGTTCTGAATTTGATTTAACAATTTGCAAAAAGAAGACGCAGATTATGTCACAAGGTGCACATGGGGTACCTTCAATCATCATTGACGACACCGAACTAGAGATAGAAGACCATTTTACATATATAGGATCAGAGATAAATAGCAAATTATCCCTAGGTCAGGAAATCAACATCAGGATTGGTAAGGCAGCAACTACAATGAACAAGTTATGAAAAAGAGTCTGGGAGAACAGGAAGCTTACTGCCAAAATAAAAGTCCTTGTCTATCAAGCCTGTGTCCTTAGTACTCTTCTTATTTCAGTGAAGCCTGGACAACTTACTCACACCAAGAGAAACTTTTAAACAGCTTTCCTATGCGGTGTCTGCGAAGAATACTTGCTGTTACTGGGCAAGACAAAATCACAAATACCGAAGTATAATATTGGAAAGATCAAGTTGTGTGCCGGTATATTCCATGCTCAGTCTTCGTAGACTTTGGTGGAGAGGACACCGTGAGGAGAATGGTTGATGGTAGAATACGAAAGGATATCTTCTTTGTTTGGTGAATTACAGGTGGGTAGGAGATGTCAGAGTCGGCCTCTACTACAATACAAAGATGTGTGTAAGCGAGACATGATTGATACAGGCATTGATAATGCACATTGGAAGCAAGTCGCCGCTGAACGTGTTGCATGGAGGGCAATCATCAGAAATGGAATAAAGAAAAAGGAGAAAATTATTGCACATAAGTCACACACTGAGTGTGTGAGACGTAAGATGGTGCATGATGGTGAAAATGACCAGGTGTTCACATGCATCCACTGTGGACGAACATGTACACGCGAATTGGCCTTAACAGTCACATTCGCCACCGCAATGGGTTGTAGTTATTAAGCCTTTTTGAAGCACAATGTAACAAACTATCGTCTGTCAAGACGGCAAGGTGCCAATGATTCAATCAGACGAACACACTCAGACTTCTGGGGTACTCGTAATTGACGTAACAAAGTCAAGGACTAGTGTCATCAACGTATTTTATACGCTTTTGTGTTGCTCTCACATTAGGCTATGTATCTCTCATTGTGATGAAGACATATACTGTATGTGCACTTTTCATGGTAAGCGTGCTGTTGTCAAAGCTGTACCATTAGCGTCTTTGCTGGGTTGAGTTGAGTTCAAAACCAACATCAAATCACGCGGGACATTTTCATACTCACTCTTTCCTCATCTTCAACAACCAGCAAAGAGTTCATGTACTAATTGTGTCAGTTGTAATCTGATTATGTGCCCTTGTGGTCTTTCCTCGGAGAACAATGATGATGTGTCTGTTCTTCCACTCTATACACACGATCTCAAAGAACATTGACCATATCCGCCTTATCGTACACCAATACTCCACACAGATGTGCAGATCCAGCCAATATGTCGGCCTGTTCATTTCCCAACACACCAGCATGCGCTGGGAAAACGTTCCAATGGATACTCCGTCATCATCATCATCTTCCACTTCTGTCGTGAATCGACGTGGGGAGGAATAATTTGCGTTCCAGCATCCGGTGGGCGGCACTGGATAGTGTCATTCCGTGTGATTGTACAATGTCTCTGATGTTGTCAATGCATTTTCTTCTTGGACGTCCTCTTGGTCTCGTCGCTCCTGATCTTTGATGTAAGGCAAGTGATGGTAGTTGTCCGTGTTGCATTCTACGACATGGCCAAACCACTTGATCTTCTGTCTTTCAATAAGTGTGGCACAAGGTGTTGATCCCACAGTCTGTCTGATAACAGCATTTCTTACTCGGTCTCAGATTGTTACGTTGGCAGCTCTCCTCAGGCATCTCATCTCGCAGGTGTTGATTTTGAGAAAGTGTGATTTGGATAAAGTCCAGATTTGAGATTGGTAGCCTAGGGTTGGTTTGAATATGCTGATTATTATCTGTCGTTTTGCAGACATGGGTATATTTGGATGTTTCAGTAAGGGTGATGGCTGATATGTAAGTGCACTAACTTTTTGACATCTGATTTGGATTTCTCTGACCAATCTGCCATCTTCTGTTATCATACTTCCATGATATTTGAACTCTTTAACTTGTTTCACAGTTGTGCTATTTATCTGTATACTTAGTGGTCCAGGCGATCTGCTAACTTGCATTACTCCAGTTTTGGCTGTGTTTATACTCATATTGTATCTGCTGCAGGTTGAACTCAGATTATTAATATGATTTTGCAGTCTTCCCTCATCGATGTAAAACAGGACTGATCGTCTGCAAATAGAAGTTCATTTATTTCCTGTGGATCAGTCGTTTAATCTGGAGTAAATAATTCTAAATTTTCTGAATCTGTTCTATCAAGACTTGCTTCTTTGTATGTGCTGTCCATGTAGACATTAAATAGCATCTTAGACTATTTAATTACAGTATGTCACACTGCGCAAAGCATACCTGTGTTCACCCTGCTCAGAATGCTCTGAGAGTCGGTTACAATCACGATATGTGTGTGCTGCTTAATCACCAGTCAGTGGAAAGTCGTAGTGACTGCCTTCATCATTCTTCGAAGACTAGATGTAGTGATATCATGTGCCAGGTTCTTCTGCACTAGATACGGCCTGTTAACGGTTATGAAATCTGAAGCACTTTGCTACAACCAACAAATTCTTCAAATGTATTCATCACCCCAAATAATATGGATATTCTCCATCTCCATGTAGCACAGTAGTTTGAATGCTTTGACTGTCCAACCAAGCGTCGAAATCGTGCCCTACTGCGTTTATGACATCACAATCGCAGTTCGCAATTAACTACGCTAGTGCGCCCGTCGATAGTGGTGATGCTGACAGGTGTAAATCTGACAGATATTTCTATGCTAGTGCGCCCGTCGATGGTGGTGATGCTGACAGGTGTAAATCTGACAGATATTTCTATGCTAGTGGGCCCGCAGATGGTGGTGATGCTGACACGTGTAAATCAGATAGGTATTTCTATGCTAGTGCGCCCGTCGATGGTGGTGATGCTGACAGGTGTAAATCTGACAGATATTTCTATGCTAGTGCGCCCGCCGATGGTGGTGATGCTTACAGGTGTAAATCAGACAGGTATTTCTTGAAATGGAGTTGTCACAAGACCAGGGTCAGCATGTACACTGTTCAAACCATGGAACACGACTCTTGACGTGATCTATCAACAGATCAATTTTCTAGAAAGGATAATATTCCAAGGATCTTGTATCGGCCTTGCACGCGGTGCCGCTGTGTGTGTTTGGTGATGGGAGAGAGCACTCTGCAACACAGGAATGACGACTGTACAATCCAATCCAATCCACTTTTCCAACAAACAAACAAAAAAATAAACTCTAAATTCGGTCTCGTCTAACCTACTTCCTCAGCGGTGGTTATTGTTGAGACAAGCAACGTCGGGTGTGGTTAGTACTTAGAGGGGTTAATAGTATACCATAATCGGCTGTTGGTTTGTCGAGACTCCTATCTGCTCCACGTTTTACGTTCGGCAGTGAGTTGCATTTTATGTGATATTCATTAGCACAGGAACGGAGCATAATGGGGAGACCCCTTGCCGTGAAGTTGGAACCGTGACTAGCTAATTAAACATTACCTGAAATTCACTGGGCTTCTTATCTGGATCTAAGAATTGCAATGGAGAATATGACATGGAAATTGTAACTTCTAATGAAACCTTCAAACCCATTAAACATGGTAAGACAATTTACGTTTTCACTTGGCATTTAGACAATAGTTATGTGCTTACCAATCTGGTCAGATTTATTGTATACTCCTTAACAAATGAAAGAGCACGTCGGGATACATGTTATTGTGTGTGTATTGCTATGAGAAAGTGACGGTGGTCTGGTGTCTAGTACGCTTGTCTACCAGTAATGTGGTCATGTGTTATAATTCACATTGATGTGGGCATTTTAATTGACCTAGTCTCACTGGTCCAACCACCCTAAATGGGCAGTAGAACATGTCAAAGGAAGTAAAGGCGGGGGGCTGATATTGACCAGATGACCAGTGGTTTGTCGATTGTCTCTATCTTTTAAATCTGGATTATGAAAACATGTATTATAAATAAAGTAACACAATACCTGTCTCTACTGCCGGAGAACTGGTGCGTGCCATGTATGTTGTTACATCCTCTGTGTAAAAACAAAATTTAATTTTAACTAAGTTTCAATTAGTTTTCAAAATGCAATTACAAATACAGAGAACGTTTAAAGGCGGGGGGCTGATATTGACCAGATGACCAGTAGTTTGTCGATTGTCTTTATCTTTTCAATCTGGATTATCAAAACATGTATTATAAATAAAGTAACACAATACCTGTCTCTGCTGCCGGAGAACTGATGCGTGCCATGTATGTTACATCCTCTGTGTAAAAACAAAATTTAACAAAGTTTCAATTAGTTTTCAAAATGCAATTACAAATACAGAGAACGTTGCAAAGACACGTCTTCTTCTGTAAAATCAGCAAGGAAACTCCACGCACAAACTGCTTAAGTGACACTAACGTGATTACACTAATACATGTTAATATCAGTTGCTTTTGCTGTTGTGTCTATCAGTTTATCTTTGAAGATGATTTATGATTTTCCTCTCTGTTGTTGCATATTTACTGCCTCTATTGTCAACTGGGCCGGTCTCCCTGGTCGAGTCGTTAGCAGCTTTCTCCGTAACCCCGAATACTCTGGTGGCTGACGTGAGCGCACGAGAATTAGAAGCGGTTCGAGTCACGCCAGTGACTTATGAGAGTATGGAGCCGGTCGCTCTGAAAGCAATGGCAAACTACTGAGCGTAATCTTGCCAATAAATCAACAATCAGCTGACAGATGCTGATGTTGACAGCGATGTCCTGTAAAGGATATGCAAAACATTTAAAATTGTCAACTGGGGTCCTTTACATGAAGTTGTATAGTGTTGTTTTCTGGCTGTGTTTTCGTCCTCCAGCGATGACGTGCAGTCTCTTGCAATTGTATTTGGTGCTAGTCTTTAGAAGGAGTGTCTATCATCAAGTGCCCTGCCAGCTTGCGTAGGCGATCATGGCTCTCCACGGATCTCATTCTTGGGTGTTCTGGATCAACTCTGCTGACGATATTGCTCCATGCCATCGTCTCAAACCCTCCATCATCATTTCTCTTGGTCTGCCTCTGCCTCTCTTTGTGTGTGGGTAAGTGCAGGATATGTGAGTTGGCGGGAATATGTGTGTGTGTGTGTGTGTGTGTGTGTGTGTGTGTGTGTGGGTGTTGGAAATGTGGTTTGGGGATGAGTGTTTGGCTGAGTGTTTGGGGGTGTGTGGGTAGGTAGTGGAGGATATGTGGGTGGGTGAGTGTTGGTAGGTTATGGGATGGGTGGAGGATGTGTGCGTGTGGGTAGGTGGGTATGGATGGGTGGTTGCATGCATGTGTGCCTGGGTGTGTGGGTGGGTGGGAGATGTGTGTGTGTCTGGGTAGGGAGATGATATGTCTGGGGGTGTGTTTGGGATGTGTTGGTTGGGGGATGCGTGGATGGATGGGGTCATGTATGTGCCTGTGGGTATGTGTGTGGTTGGGTGGTGGATGTGTGTGTGGGGGACACGCGTATGGATAGATGGGTGGGTGGGTGGGGGAATTTGTCTCATAACATGGTAACATGCAATTTTTATGCTTACAACATTCATTTGACAATGTTTTTTTTTCCCCTGCATGAATGCACTATGCACTGATGAACGAAAGACGAGTGATTGGAAGGGCCGAATGTAAGACGGGCCTGCGTGCCCAATTTGACACCCTTCGAAAATAAAGTTTGTTTGTTCGTTCGTTCGTTCGTTCTCTTCCGCTCTTTCCAGCTGTCAAGATGTTCTCCAATGCCTTTCTTCTTATCACTTGACCAATGAAAGCTGTTTGTCCTGTATATAGTGTTCTAGTTTCATTAGCCTCTTCCAGGCTTCCAGGTTCTCCCTAATTTGTGCATTTACATTCCAAGATTCGCTGTCATACAGCAAAATTGATTCTATATAGCATTTAAGCACTATCTGTCTTGTATTCATTGATAATGACTTATTGCATAAGATAATCGTCATTTTCTGAAATGCGGGTTTTGCCTGCCCTATTCCGCTCTTAATCTATGTTGTACATCTTCCATCTGATGTTATAAATGCCCATAGGTGTTTAAAGTATTCCACTTGGTTAAGGATTGTCCCTTCTATTTCTATATCACAATGTCGTGTCACAAGTTTCTTTGATCTCACAATTGTTACTGTTTTTTCGATATTCAAGGAGAGTTCCATTCTTTGCACTCCCTGTTACTACAATGTACACAATGTACAACAATTGTTGTAGATATGTTGCACAATCCGCCACCAATACTGTGGCATCTGCATAGCTTATTATATATAGATATGATATATATATATATATATATATATATATATATATATATATATATATATATATATATATATATATATATATATGATGTATATAACGGTGTCAGGTCTTAGTCAGATATGACTGGGCTACCGTATGACAGTAGACGGTACTACCTGCTTTCTGTTAGCGCCGAACGCTGGGCGGCGCTTAGCAAACCCGACACCCCACATTGTGCCAAGGGCTTCGGGCGGAAGAGCGCAATTGGAAGGGTACAAGCCTTACCCTGGTGCGAGGAAATGCAACCTAAAGACAAATTCTCATGGCAGGGCAGACCAGGCCCTAAGCTTTGGTTGGCGGCTAGTCTAGGATCGAAGCTCCGACAGGCGGACAGTTAGAGCATTGCTTTGCTGATCCGGCAGCTTCTGCAGCTTGTATTCTTCCAGATGTAGTGGTGTTACCTTCCCTCTGGAGTGAACTAGGCAGGCCGAGCGAGGGATCATGCTGCATGGGCAACACATGATCTCTATATTTTAGCCCAGGCTTTGTGCTATGGAGAGGCAATAACTCCATCCCAGGCCTTAACTGGTCTCGGAATCAAAGCGAGAGGCACCTGTTACGGGTTATAAGTCCCTGTCAATTGGCGTAGCCTCAAGCTGGGCAGCCCCCGGCCAATTGGGTGCTGATCCGCCACAGCCTGCCTGCTTCAATGGGTGCTTGGGGCTAGGACAAAATCTGATCGCAGGCTGTTAAACCAATGCACTAGGTGCTAATAAAAAGAAAAATAGAAACCTCAAGCTACGGCTTGCAACCTGGAACGTGAGAATCATGTGTCCAGGATTTTCCACCGACTTGACCAATATTGACGATGTGCGAAAAATGTGATTGATGCACAACTCAATCGTCTTAATATTGATATTGCTGGCCTGCAGGAGACTCGCCTCGCTGAGGAAGGGTCACTCAGGGAAACAATTCCACTTATTTTTGGAAGGGTAGAGGGCAGGCAGAAAAAAGGCAACACGGTGTGGGCTTTGCAGTGAAGAATTCGCTACTGGGAATGATTGAAATTCTAGCAGGAGGAAATGAAAGACTATTATCCCTGCGCTTGGCAACCTCTCGTGGTTTTGCACCATTATTACTGCATATGCACCGATACTGGATTTCTCTGATGATCTGAAGGATTCGTTCTATGAGGAGTTAGACTCCGTGATCAAGGCAGTTCCAAAATCTGACTACATTTATATGATCGGTGATTTCAATGCTCGTGTGGGCAAGTACTCGAGTTCATGTCCAGTGTGCCTTGGAAAATACAACATCGGTCGCATGAATGAAAATGGGCAAAGGCTGATGGAGCATTGCACCAGAAACGACCTATGTATTACAAACTCCTTTAAAAAAAAAACAAGAACTGCATAAGGTCACATGGAAACATCCAAAATCCGGCCATTGGCATCAACTTTACTTCATCATCACACGGAGACAACATCTGAAGCAAACATCATTAATTCGAAGTCACCACATTGCTGACTGTGATACGAATCATTAATTGATTGTTGCTCCTTTTTTAAAACAAAAGAGCGGCATAAGGTCACATGGAAACACCCAAGATCCGGCCATTGGCACCAGCTGGACTTCATCATCACACGGAGACAACATCTGAATCATATATCATTGAATCGAAGCTACCACATTGCTGACATTGATAGGGTTAGACTGAGACCAAAGAGAATCTACACAGCCAAACACAAATCTAGCCCCAGGATTAATATTATTAACACTCACGATCCTGAAAAGTTCGTTCAGTTTCAACAGAAACTTGAAGACGCTTTCACTGATACACCAGAAAATTGTACAACAAATGAAAAGTGGGGTCAACTTAAGGAAACTCTTTAAAAAACTGCCGTAGAGGTTTACGGCACTGTGGATCATAAGCGGCAGGACTGGTTTGCGGAAAACAGCTAGACTCTGCAGCCCTTGATTGATAAGAAGAAGATAGCTCTCTTAAGAAACAAGGAAAGACAAACGCGTAACACTCTGAGTGAGCTAAAGCAAGCTAGGAAGGATGTGCAAAAGGCTGCCAGGCAGTGTGCAAATGATTATTGGATCAAGTTATGTGAGTCCATTCAAATCGCAAGTGATAAGGGAAACATCAGAAGTATGTATGAAGGAATAAAGAAAGCATGTGGTCCAATGATCAACTGGAGAAATCATAACTGATAAGAAACAGCAGATGGACAGATGGGTAGAGAACTATTTGGAGCTTTACTCAAGTGAGACCAAACTAGCGGATGATACCTTCAACGCCATAGAGGCTCTACCAACTCTTGACCACCTGGACACACTTCCCACCATAACAGAAGTTAATTATGATATAAATGAACTTGCATCTGGCAAGACTCCAAGTAAGGATGGGATTCCAATAGAGGTTATCAGGAGTGGGCAAAACACACTCACTCTACAGATCCACAAGCTAATAGAGCTATGCTGGCGAGAAGGACAAGTCCCACATGATTTTAAAGATCCAAGCATCATAACACTGTACAAGAACAAGGGCCATCGGAGCGACTGCAGCAACTATAGGGGTATCTCACTTCTGTGTATTGTTAGAAAAGTATTTGCCAGAATTGTTCTGCGCAGACTTCAAGTCCTAGGAGATCAAGTCTATCCCGAATCACAGTGTGGCTTTTGACAGAACCGGTCTACGATTGATATTATATTCTCATTGCGACAAATCAAGAAAAATGCCGTGAACAGAATCAACCACTGTTTATTGCCATCATCGACCTCACAAAGGCATTTGATTTGGTCAGTCGTGAGGGTCTGTTCGAGGCACTACTCTTCTGTCCATTGTGGAATCGTTCCACACAGGCATGAAGGGTATAATCAAGTTTAATGGTGCAGCTTCTGAAGAGTTTGAAATCAAGAGCAAGGTTGTGTACTAGCTCCCACCCTTTTTGGAATATACTTTTCACTTCTACTGAAACATGCCTTTCGTGATCAGGATGGTGGCATATACATTCACTCACGCTAAGGTGGCGGCCTCTAAAATGCTCAGAGATTGAAGGCCAAGACCAAAATTAGGCGGGGTACTGATCAGAGTGTTGCTTTTTGCAGATTTGCTTTTTGCAGATGATGCTGCAATTACGACCCACTCTGAGGAAGAATTGCAATGTCTACTATCTGCATTCTCCAATGCTTGTTCTGAATTTGGTTTAACAATTAGCAAAAAGAAGACACAGATTATGTTACAAGGTACACATGGGGTACTGTGATATAATAAAACGTCCTTACCCTTTCCTATTTATTGACTCCCTTAAAAATAAACAACCCCTTTCAGTTACTGTTTAAGTAACTTACTTAATGTAGGAGAAAATAAAACAGAGATAGACTGACCGTGGCACAGCTTAATTTATTTGGCTTTATTTTTTTTTTCACGTACCTGGCAAGACCGGGACTGATTGAAAAACAAAGGCCCAGTGTAGCCATTTTTGGTCAGTACTACACAAAGAGCAGACATGTAAAAGTTCCCCGTGTGAGGAAAGGTATTTTGCCTTTTAAAACCATGATTCTCTGCAGCTATTGGTATGTTATATCTACATTATTAAGATGTATTTATGTATTACATAGACCAGTATGTTTAATTAAGAATTAGTTAGAATAATAAGTCAACAATTCTCTTAAACCAGGCTGCATGATGTTTGCCAATGAAACACATGTGGGCGCCACGCTGTAATTTTTCCTATGTTTACAATTTCAAATCCATATGTTAAAACCTTTTATAGGCATTATGAACTTATATCTAACTAGTAGTGCTTATAACCTAGCAATATGTGTTCCGTAGAGTATCAAACTCAGGTCAAAAACACTTTCTAGGCATTTTCTCAATGTGGGACTCTTGATTTCATACTTCACGAGTAGAGAACTCGTGTCTGTCGAATTCATATTCCTATGTTAAAACTTCTATGCACTGTGAACAATAGCTCACTATTTATGCTTAGAAATCTGCAAATAATCTATGTACTGTAGAGAATGAACTCTAAAGTACAGTTTCAAAGGAGTTTTATCCATGCGGGGACATACAAATGATTACGCATATTCCTGACTCATAGTCAGAGGATAAAATACTTCACCACATCATAATCTGTAACTTGGAACTATAGTGTTACATTTTAGTACCATCCTTTTGTTAACAGATTAGTAATCACTCCATATGAGGAGGGACATGTAATCATTTCATAAAATATTGCGAGGTAAATGCCATGTTTGAGAATATAAATTCAAGAACAAAGGAAGTAAACGCTTGATAGAAATGAATGTTCTGGTAGGAAGTGCCTTCAATCCGTATCACCTCACTGTAGTAGGAACAGAAGCGAGGATTGATGTGAATAAATTGCTTGCAATATTCAGAAGTCTGGACCATGCGACATAAGTTATTCCAATAAATACACTCCGAATAATAGCAGTCATTGGCAAAATATATCAACAGCGGTTACTATCCCCATGTGCTGTACGCAGTGGGGGAAAACAATGTATGTTTTAGTTTAGGGATTAACCCTTGAAGAAATATCAAAAACCTAGGCTCCCTGCATCATTATGATTAATTATTATGTATGATTATCATGTACTTAATATCAGAGAAATGTACATGTATGTTTTTTTTTTCTGGTATGAGAATTCTGTCTGTTCTGGTTGTTACTTTTTCCTGTGGAAATATACATTTTAATGTTACCCTTGGGGACATGAGGATGTTGATAGAAGAATCCATGTGTATGTCAGTACTTAAGAAGCCAATGTTGAATAGTCTTGACCTAAGGATGATTATAGTGCCGAAAGGAAGACGAGGCATTAGAAACCACAGAGATTCTGTATAGGCTATTCTCTTCAAGTAATGAGAGAGACAATATCAACATGTTGGATGGACAGAATGACTTCACTCATCTAATAGTCCCAGTAACAACAGAACAAAATATAAGTGAGAAAATACCTTACTCACTATTAAGAGCCAGAATGGCTCTACTCAGCAATGAGGGACAGTGGAACGTGGACACCCACTCCTTTTCCCTTCTCCCCTTGTTGTTTTGTATTTTTGTTTGTAATCGTGTTGTAAATTTTGTACCATAACACAGTAAGTTAATGCTCGTGTTGTATTCTTTGTCATCCCTTTTCTATAGAAGAGAAGCGAGTGGTGGTTTTGGTGGGACTGCATTTCATAACTATCATCAGGATCATGGGTTAAAAGCCTGATGAAGGTGAGTCAGGACTAAATGGCTTAACCATGTTCTGGATCTATAAATACATCAATGTTTACTGCTGCACTCATAAGCTGCAAAGCAAGCAAAAGAGATACATACGAAGACAACTGACGGTGTAATTGAGGAAGTCCTATTTTAGTAGGAATATCCAGGATGGACTTCTGAATCTAATAATCTACAAAGCTGAAGATCAACAGAGTAACTGACAACAGTGTATCGTCTGCTTTACTGCTGGGAAGTACCACCTGAAGTCTTGTCACTAAGCAAAGTCAGTGAAACTGGGACAATCCTACTACAAGTTTAATAAAACTAACAACAGTGAGTAACCTTCAACTGTTGGTTGGATTACCTAGTTAATATCCACAATGGATAAGTCTTCGAAAGAACATCTCACAGCTGCAACAGTCAAACCTAAGGTTCCAGCCATGCAACACCAAGTTCTAGCTATGAACAACAACTCAAACAAATGTGAGAAGACCCTGAACCACATAAGCCAATACAACCAAGGTACAAACTTAATATCATCTGAAACATAACTACGAAACCAGATTACCTCTAGGTTCCAAAACCTGAACACCATCAAAAAGACAATATAAAAGAAGCTAAATGTCTCTACATCTGCACAAGAGGAATCATCTAATTGTTTGCAACCCTGTTGCTGTGCTGGATGTATTCATCTTTGGATATATGTAGGTATAGATCAATTGTGGCCCTAGTCACAGATACTACCATGAGATGCCTCATGGCAAGTTTCTACACTGGACTAGATAACTACTAACTCTTTGCTGGTCCAATGTCAACCTAAATGCCATGGGTTATAGACTCGCGACTTGGTGGGTGTAAAATCTTTGTGGAACTAATTGGGATTCTGATATTAGAAGCAGAGCAGCTGGATGGACGTCTTCTTGGCACCATGTATGGTGAGATGGTAAAGTACCTTCAGCAGAGATTAAGTGGAAATTCCGGAAAGTTAGACCAACCTGAGGCCCCAAATTTCAAAAAGACACCGAGCCTACTGCAACAGAGTACTCGAATATTCTAGCCCGCGGAGGGATATGTGATTGTGTGTAATTTCTATTCTTGGATTATAAAGTATGATTTGCACCAGCCAATACCAGTGGATAAATATTAGGAACATAACTGAGTGCATTAATTCGGTACCCAGATAATGGGAAAATGATCTAATCTACAGCAAAGATGAACCCTTAACCGCACACCAGGAGATAAATGACTCTATTACTTAGTTTAATTAGTAGTACAAAATGCTGTTTATATGTTGGTTTTTTTCTGAAGGTAACAGGTCAGTAGTTTTTTTTCCAATGGTATAGATGGTATAGTATTTTGACACCAACTCATTATTTTTAAAATGAGAGAATGGTAAAAGGTGTCAGAAACAAATGTTGATATGTTGGGTTCTATTTAATTAGATCATTATTTGCCTTAATTATGAGGGAAAATGAAAGTAGACCCAATTTGTGGTTGTTGTGTTGTATGTAATAACCTTGGTTTTTTCTGGGGTCACTGGGTACTATATTGTAATAATGCAATGCATCCCATGCCTGTCTGAAAATGCATAGTGTTCATTACACACACACACAGACACACACACACACACACACACACACACACACATATATATATATATATATATATATATATATATATATATATATATATATATATATATATATATATGTAACTGCAGATCTTGATTCATACTTGAACTGTTTGTCCAAAATGTGTTGATGTGTACATCAAGTAAATGTGGTGTTCATCAGTGGTTGTTTCTATGTTGTGACAATCAATGTCTTCTAGCACTATAGTAAATTTTAAAGGGTGATAAGTGGGAATGGAGAAGTACTCATAAATACAGCTATGAACAGGAGTGAACTATTTTCCTCCTTGTGTTTATGGTAGAATTCCATGATCACCTCAAGTGGCTAAATAATAGAGAATCAAATTAAATCCCCTAGACAACTTAACATAATATTCTCATAAATTAAAATCCACATCCCACAGGTACCATCAATCTTTATTGACGACGCCAAACTAGAGATTGTAGACCATTTTACATATCTAGGATCAGTGGTAAATAGCAAATTATCCCTAGATCAGGGAATCAACATCCGGATTGTTTAGGCAGCAACAACAATGAACAGGTTAAGAAAAAGAGTCTGGGAGAACAGGAAGTTTACTGCCAAAACAAAAGTCCTTGTATATCAAGCATGTGTCCTTAGTACTCTTCTTTGTGGCAGTGAAATCTGGACAACTTACTCACACCAAGAGAAACGTTTAAAAAGCTTTCATATGCGGAGTCTGCGAAGAATTCTTGGTAATAAGTGGCACGACAAAATCACAAATACTGAATTATTTTAAAGATCAGGTTGTGTGGCGGTTTATTCTTTGCTCAGTCTTCGTAGACTTAGAAGGATAGGACATCTTAGGAGAATGGATGATGGTAGAATACCAAAGGACCTCTTTTTTGGTTAATTACAGATGTGTAAGAGATCTTAGGGTCGGCCTCTACTACGATACAAAGATGTGTGTAAGCGGGAATTGATTGATACAGGCATTGATAATGCATATTAGGAGCAAGTCGCCGCTGAACGTGTTGCATGGAGTGCAAACATCAGAAATGGAATAAAGACAAAGGAAAACACTATTGCAGATAATTGACACACCGAGCGTGTGAGACGTAAGTGGTGCATGATGGTTGGAATGACCACGTTTTCATATGCACCCACTGTGAACGAACATTTACAGCGCGGATTGGCCTTATCAGTCACATTCGCTACCGCCATAGGTCAAAGTTATTATGCCTTTTTAAAGCACAATCTATCTATCGTATGTCAAGACGGCAAGGTGCCATTGTGTATGTGTGTGTGTGTGTGTGCGTGTGTGTGTGTGTGTATGTGTGTGTGCGTGTGTGTGTGTGTGTGTGTGTGTGTATATAGTCGTTGATACCTTGCAGTCTTTACAGACCAAAGTATGTGAGTTGGAATGTGGCCAATATTCCATCACAATGTCTGGGCAGAGCTTCAGAGGATCATGTGGCGCTCAAACGACATGACCTCTCTCTCGGCCTAACCTTGTGTTGTCCAGAGGAATGGATAACCAATACGTCTGGCACAAGGTAGGCTGCAGACGCTGGCGGCGCAGCGTCAAAACCACCGCGACCTCGCCACCACGAGCAAGTGGCGAGTTATGGCCAGACCCTGGCACCCAAGGGACCCGGCTTAGAGACGTTCAGCCAAGTCCCACAGGTGAGGGCCTCGTACGAGCCCGGACCATAAGGGAGCGCACATCTGTCGATCACAAGTGTCCGGACCTGTGTAAAGCGTGCACTATCGTCAGACTCTCCACCTGACTTTAAGCGGACCCCGCGACCAGCGGGAATTGGCCCGCCAGAGCTGCCGCAGGAGATATTGCCTGTCTATTGCAAGCAAATTCCCCATCCTTCCTTTGTGCGGATCTCGCGACCGGTGAGAATAGGCCCGCCGGAGATTATGCTCGTCTGCTGCGAACAAATCTCTACCGAGAGACTGAATGAATAAGTAAAGAAACGATAAAAGTAGTGGTATTTTAATTGCGCTTGTGCTCCCACCTATGCTACACTCTTCATGTGTCTTCACAAATATTGTATTTTTATTTTCTTGATATCCAAGATATTATTTGTCACTTTAAGTTATTACAATTCCCACAAGTTTTTGTAGCCCTTTTGCTGTTTTCGCCATCAATACTGTTAACTACATAGCTTAAATTATTTATAGTATAACCTCCGACTCGTATTCCTGGCAACTCTTTGATCCCCCTTATTGTTGTTTCACTGTCGACAGAGAAGAGTTCCAGCGACAAAAACACATCATTGTCTTATCCCTTGTTTTATATTTTAATAATTGCCCTCTTTAGTTTCCCCACTAATTACTGCTACTTGTTTCCAGTAAATATTATTTATTATTATATCTTTCCAACCCATATTGATATCTTTCAACATGTTGATCATTTCATCATGCGTTACTTCATAAAAAGAGCTAGGTTGGCGTTGTGTGGCTACTCGTAGTCTTCCAGGTCTCATTAGTCACAGGGTAGACTTAAGTAAAATTAGGAAACCTGAAGCCTTGCTAGTGTAAAGGGACAGTTAGATGTTAGAAATACACAATACAAACGTCTTTCGCGGTCAGATGCACTGGACCATTCGCATGATTAAAGACTGCAGTGAAACTGTTTCGAAGACAGCAAACCTGACAAGCAGTAACTTACCTTTCTTTACTGTGCAGATGCGACTTGGAGCGTAGCCTGTCTTGGAACAAACAGCATATGATAGCAACAGATATCCAGTAGCCCCATCTGAAGTTGGTGTATAGTTAACACATGGCGATCCGTTGTTTGCCAGATCAGTTCCACCCAGTGCTAATTCGGGATAGCACGGCATAGCCATTTTGGAACAGCATACATGTAAATGGTTTGACCTGTTTAGTCTCAAGCTAAAATTACATGGCACGGGTGTTTCCAGTGTTCCTGCCACTCCATAAATAGTTAGTGCCAGATGTGCAGTATTAATATCTGATATGAAGAAGTAAATGTAGTCAATAACATATTATTTCTGTTTTCTTTTCATGAATATAATTAATAAAAGCAACAAACTAAAATATGTATATCAACAGAATCATTATCAGAACTTGTACGAAACTAAGGTGACTTAGTGTGACATAAACAATCAACACTTCTACAATTAAATATACACGAGTTTGAAAAACAACATATACCTCTCAGTCAGTGTTTATAAACCACAGTAATGTAGCTTTCTCACACATAGACCAGTTCGTCTACATTAAATAAATGTTCCCTTTTAATGTCTTGAAAAGTGTGCATCAAAGAACAAGATAAACAGACAAACTGCAATATGTAGGTTTATAAAAATCTCTGATCTGAGAATGAAAATCTACTGATAGATCAAATAAGGTGCATTCTTTGTGTATTAAATATAAGTTAATTAATTAATTATGATTGATTGATTGATTGATTTAGGAATCGACATCACAGCATTCGGGGCATTCCCATAAGTGCTCCGTCCCCATCCTCAGTAGCCCGCGAAGAGTTACAACACTAATAGTACCAGTAGCACTCTGAATATAAGTCCGTCTCGCCTTTCCTCTGAGCGTTGAGCGTCGGCCAGATCCCCTCGTCACTCCTCGCTGTCTCATTCTTGCCAGACCATGGTGATCCATTTACTCCTCCGAGGTGTGCACGTGCTCCCACAAGGCCGCAACCACATCTGCCTTGTCATGTATCAATACTCCACCAAGGTCTGCATAGCCAGCCAATCTGTCCGCCTGTTCATTTCCCAGCACACCGGCATGCCCCGGAGAAAAGATCCAGGTGATGCTTGTCACCCGTGACCTCCGAAGCGAAGCAAGCCACTCTGCACGAAGCATGCCCGTCCTCACCCTCGTCAGCATGCTTTCTGAGTCAGTTACAATCACGATGTGTGTGTGTGTCGTCTTCTCCATCCAGCGGAGAGCCGCAGTGATTGCCTCCACCTTCATTCTTACGCTGGATTTTGTGGTATCATACGCCAGGCTCTCCTGCCCCAAAAATCGACCATTAGCTTTGGCTATGAACCCGCAGCCACTTCTCTCACCTCTTGACACCGAACCATCTGTGTAGATAATCACATCACCCGAGTGAACATTGCCCTTAATTAGTTGCTGGATTTCCACTTCCGTGGCCCCTGCTGGCCACTCCCTGCACTCCCGGCTTAATGTGATTATAACTCTGCACAAGTCTGACTGCTCCTCTGGCACTCTGACCCACTCCTCTCCACGCCTAATGTTCTCCAAGGGGCACACCTGTCTGATCGTATCCTCCGCCTGAGCCATCCATGATTTCCCTCTTATCAGTCGCTGACCCTTAACTGCGTCCAGCGCCTCATGCAGTGGGTGGTCTGTGTCTGCAGCTACTCTGAGGTACGCCTTCGCCTGCATCACCTTGAGCCTACCAGCAACAGTCGGCAGACCAAGGATGTAACGCATACACACTACTGGGGTGTCTCTAGTGCATCCAAGAATGACCCGCATAGCTTCGTTTTGTATGCGCTCTAACTTCACCAGCTGACTCTCTGAGACAGTGAGCAGACCTAATCCATAATCAATTACTGAGAGGATCAAGTGCTGGTATAGTGTGAAAAGCATTCTCTGCTCTGTGTCCATTGCAGCCATAGTTTTAAGTGCACTGAGTCCCTTTTAAGATCTAGTCACAACCGTCTCCACATGGTCCTTGAAGGATAGGCTCCTGTCAAATGTGATCCCTAGATACTTCAGTTTGTTCTCTCTGCTGACATTTCTACCATCTATCGCGAGGCTTGGGACATCAGCTCTTACAATCCTGTTGTCCAGAGAGCACCACAAAACAGCCGCCTTTTCCGGGTGGATGACAGCACTCATTTCTGTGCAGCGGTCAATCACTTTATCTACTGTCGCCTGTAACTCCTGGGCTGTTTGCTCCCTATCTCTCCCCTGCCTATATGCAAGTATTATTACATATATGGAATATAGTTATTTTTATGACAGAAAGCAAATGTAAAGAACAGAAAATATGGACGTAATATAAATGTTCAAGGGGCATATATGGATTTTTGAAAATTTAGTTGTGTGTCCTTTTACAGGATGTCGCGTCAACTCTATCATGTCTGTCACTGAGTAGACAATTTTACGTTCAGTAGTCTGCAATTGAGAGGAGTCGAGTTAGTTGGTGGGGCAGTTATCTCTATAAAATATCTTAAACCACTCTATGACGTGGCCATCGGCGGGTAAAAGGCGCCATATTTATAACATCCCCCCTGTCACGACATCGCCAGGGGGGGTTCTATCATTTTCCCGTTACTAGAAGTTATTTAGAAACTGTGTCAATATTTTGATTCCAAAATCGCATTGAGCCTCAATTTTCTCTACTGTAATGTTGACTGGACATGGTACCTTCCCTTCCGTTATGCAATGTAGTGCATGTGTGTGTATGTATATATGTGTGTATATATATATATTGCCAGGACACTATTACATAGAGCTATATAAATAAAAAAAATAGATGTGTACGTATGCTTCACAGGCTACACAGCAGCATTTGACAATTACCACAGCAAGTGAACATTGATAGCAAAGATCTGCAAATAATAAAACACATATATTGGCAGCAAATAACAGATACAAGAATCAACAACCATGTAGAACCATTTCAGTGTATAAAGAAGGGCGTCAGACAAAGTTGTGTATTGTCTTCTGAACTGTTCTCATTGTACAGTGAATATATAATGGGATAGACATAAAATATACTAGGGAACCTGATTGGTGGACATAATATAAATAGCTTACGTGATGCTGATGACACCGTCTTGATAGCAACAAGTCAGAACTACCTACAGGAAATGACACCGTGGTTGTAGAAAGTGAAAATAATAGGCCTTAGTTTGAATAATAGAAAGACAGAAGTCATAGTGATATCAAAGAAACATATTGTGCCTAAATGTGCAATAAATTGCAGGACGTTATTTTGGGGCAAGTGCAGAAATTCAAAAATCTAGGCACATGGATAACATCAGATGGAAGATGCGTATTGAGTTAAAGAGCAGAATAGGACAAGCAAAAGCATTCATCAAATGAAGAACGTTTTGTGAAATAAGTCACTGTCCTTGACGGTTTGAAATATAGTTCTTTCATATTACAAAGAACACGTTTTAACATACAGCTGCGAATCCTGGACAATAAGTGAATAGGTGAAACAATCCCTGGAAGTTTTGGAGATGTGGTGTTATAGAAGAATCCTGAAAATTAATTGGACAGTTAAAAAGGGCAATCAGGACGTTTTAAGGGAAGCTGAGTCTCACATACAACTAATCACACACATTAGAAAGAGGCAGTCACAGTTTTGTGGCTACGTAATGAGAAGACAACAAATCTAGGACATACAGTGACACCCGGAAAGATTTGCGGAAAGAGAGATAGAGGAAAACAGCATGAGAATATTCTTGACAGTCTTGTGTCATGGCACGGAAGGGGGGATGTGGAGAGCCATTATCGCCCACGCCAGCTAGCAAGACACTGGATGATGAGTTTGCCATTGTTTTCTAAACGAACGACCGTCATACATTTGTGAAATAAACTCAAGGCTGTCAGTTTCCAAATCGTCTAAGGCTGATTTCAAACCCGGAATGTGGGATTGTGAAACTGTTTACTGCTACCAAGTCACAGACGCCGGCATACTGTTAGTACACAAGATAACAATAATATATGCATATTGAGGTACACACCATAAACAGAAACAACAGCACTTGAGGAAATGCATGATATAAGCACACTGTGGAACAGGGACTAATACATACAATAACATAAGTGTCATAAGTATCACCGAACTTTACATCGTCCCACAATATATTCCTCAGAATAAAACACAATACACAATGGTCATAATTAAAGGACATGTCTTATAATGGAATGCACAAAACTATTTATTACATGACATGAAAACGATACTTAATAAACAATCAGAAAAACAAACAAACAAAAAAAGTCGCCTAAAAGTCGATAGGGTCGACTTCATTGCACCGGGTTTTATCCCATAGGGCTCGGTCTCTTTCCGCAGCACGGAAAGCGTCGCACAAGGCACGAACTCCGTAGCTTTTAGTGACGGCCCACAGGAGTCTCCGAAACATTTAACTCGTAAACCGAAGGGTGCGGCCCGGAATCGAACCCACAACCTTCGGAGCACGAGTCAAACGGCTTGACAACTTCGCCACAGAGACTCCCAAACAAACAAACAAACAAACAAACAAACAAGCAAAACACACACACATACTATTTAATCCTGAAGTGTTATGCCTGAACATATTCTAAGCCATGCCATACGAGGTGGGGAGGACAGTTACATACCTCATCACATGTCCTTCTCAGATAATCCCCATAATGTTTTGATAATTCCCAGGTACCTTAACGTATCTTGCGGCAAGCCCTGGAGTCAAACATGTAGTAAGAAATAATCCTGCCTCTGCTGAGAATTGACCCCGGCCCACGGACTTGGAAGACGAGCACGCTAACCATTGTGCCAACGCAGCCTCCAGTGATATATGGCTTTTTATTGCATATCCTATTTACAAGACATTGCAGTCAACACTAGCATTTTTCAGCTGGTGTTGATGTCTGTTCAAGTTTTACGTTCAGTAGTTTGCCATTGCTGTCTGAACGACCGGCTCACATACTTTTCTGTAAGAAACCAACGCGATCCTCTGCCGAATCTCGTGCAGCTGTGTTTCGTACGTGGGTATACGGGATTGCGAACAGCGACTTCAACCAATTGATATATGGCTAGCATACAAATATATACGAATAAGGGAAAACTGGCAATGCAGTGATAAGAGTATTAAACAGTGGCATCAACAAAGAGAAGTGCCACAGCAGAGCAGAGACTAACATGCTTACTGGCCTGTCCGCCCGATGGTCATCCGCACATCATCATACTCATCTTTTACTTTTGCTAAGCTAAGCATTGCGGTAAGGATTAGTTGCTATTCCAGCGCCAAGTTGGTGGCACTGAATAGTGCACTCCGCGTAATTGCACAATGCCTCTGAAGGCGTCAATCACTTTTCTTCTCGGGAGTTTGTGCTCTCGAATAAGATCTTCTTTGATGCAGCGCCAGCGTGGTAGTTCATGGTGTTTTATTTTACGAGATGGACGAACCATTTGATATTCTAATTTCAGTGTTTGTTGCACATGGTTTTTAACCCACTGTCTGCCGGATAAACCATTTCTTACTCGTTCTATGATAGTTCAGTTGGCAGCTCTTCTCAAGAATCTAATTTCGCATGCGTTGATTTTGCGTAAGTGTGATTTGGATATGTCCAAGTTTGACATTGGTAGCATAGTTTTGTTGTGAATATGCTATTTATTATAAGTCATGTTGCAGACATAGCCATAATTAGATGTTTCAGTACGGGTGGTAGTTGGTATTCCATCGCAATAGCTTTGTGGCATCTAATTTCTCTGTCTATTTTGCCATCTTCTGTTATCATACTTCCTTTATATTTACATTCTTTAATTGCCAAATAATTATGGGTTCAAATTCCCATCTAGGTGGATGTTTTAAATTGACAGGTTAAATAAGCCAGGAGTACTAGATATTGTCTCGGAAGTAAAACTGGCCGCAGGATACTGATAACACCCCTCTAGTACCGATTGGTATATACAGACATGGCACTAAAATCATAACATGATACGCCTCAAGGAATTTAAACATTCTCATCTCATCTCATCATGTTTCTCGTGTACCTTGCGGTGTCGAGGTGAAGTATAAACATCGTGAGAGTGCCCGATTATGGGCTTCATATATCGATATTCCCATGAACTCTGCTATTCCCTCATTCCAACGTTTACGTGGTCGGCCTCTTCCTCTGTTTCTATCTGGTCTGTACATCATTGCTTGCTGTGGTATGCTGTTGACTGGTAACCTACTTGCATGGCCAAACCCTTTGACTTGCTGTTTTCTAATAAAATCTAGTGCTGCTTTAACCCCCACTTTAGTCCTGATTTCTTCATTTCTGATCTTATCTCTTCTTGATACGTTGAGTATTCTTCTCAGGAACCTCATTTCTGTTGTTATGATTTTTCATGTCTCTTTTTCTGTCATCGTCCAGGTTTGGCATTGGTAGCATAGAGTTGGTAGGAAGATTGTGTTGTAAAGTGCTTTCTTAGTAGTTATTGATACATGTTTGTTCTTTAGTATTGATGCCATTTGTCCAATGAGTTGATTTGCCTTACTGCACCTATATTCGATCTCGTCTTTTGATCTGCCATTAAACATTGTCCTTTAATTACTTTACTAACCAGAGTACTGATTCAGGAGAGACATGCAAATGCAGAAAATCAAATACCAAAATTATAATTATGATAAAACGTTGCAGTGATAAACATGACAATCAGACAAAAGGTGAACATTGCAAGTACCACTTCATAATAATAATAGTAATAATAATAATAATAATCTTCTTCTTCTTCAGCGTTCCGAGCCATTGAGGTTCTTTGCTGCAAATACAATCCGTCTCCATTCGTCTCTCTGGTGGACCTTCTCTTGCCAGTCGTTGATTCCAAGTGCTTGTAGGTCTGTACATGTATTATCTCTCCACCGCCTTCTTGGTCTACCTCGGGGTCTACAGTCATTTATTTCCTGAGTGTAAGCGAGTTTTGTTTCCCTATTATCTTCCATTCTTTCTATATGCCCCAGCCATTGTAGTCTATTAGCCTTCATGATACCAGTGATTAGCGGGGACTTAAACAGATCATAAATGTCTTTGTTACTTCTTCTTTTCCACTCTCCACTTTGTGTATCCCTAATGGGTCCAAAGATGCGTCTTAAAATTTTGTTCTCAAAGGTTTGTAACAAGGCTTCGTCTCCTTTCGTTGTACTCCAGGTTTCAGAGCCATACAGCACAACTGGTCTGATCAGTGTTTTGTATATTGTGATTTTGGTGTTACGAGATAGCGCCTTTGATTTTAGTAGATGTTGTAGTGCATAGTATATCTTATTTCCAGAGTTGATTCTAGTTTGTATTTCTTCCCTTATGATGTTGGAGCAGTTGAAGATCGTACCCAGGTATTTGTATGTTTCCGTTCTTTTAATGGTCATATTATCTATTTGTATGTGGCCAGAGTTTCTAGCCATTCCGTCTCTTGAAATTACCATATATTCTGTCTTATCTTGGTTGATAACCAGCCCCATCTGTTGGGCTTTTTCCTTTAAGTGAGTCAATATTTCCAATGTCTTTTGTTCACTTTGCCCTATAATATCTATATCATCTGCATAACCAAGCAGCTTGGATGTTCCTCCAATATCACATTCCTCCTTTACCTTCCTTACAACTTTCTCTAGAGCCAGATTGAAGAGTAGCGGCGATAGTGCATCACCCTGTTTCAAGCCAGATGTTATTTGGAAGGGGTCTGATTTCCTGCCTTTATATGTTACTATATTATAAGTATCTTCCATGCATAGTCTGGTCATGTTGATTAACTTCCTTGGTATTCCAAATTCCTGCATAGCATTCCATAGACTATTCCTATGGACACTATCATAAGCCTTTTTAAAATCCACAAAAATGTTATGGAGATCTCTTTTATATTCCCAATGTTTCTCAGCTATTTGTCGTAAGATAAATATCTGATCTATTGTTGATCTGTTTTGTCTAAAACCCGCCTGGTAGTCACCTAATATGTCTTCTGAATATGGTTTTAGTCTATTTAGTAATACTGCGGATAGTATCTTATAGCTTGTGGACAGTAGTGATATTCCTCTATAATTTCCACATTGGAACTTGTCTCCTTTCTTAAAGATAGGTATCAATAATGACTCTTTCCAGTCATGGGGTAATTCTTCTGTCCTCCAAATTTTTATTATTAGTTCGTATAGCTTTAGATGTAATGCATGGCCACCTGCCTTTATAAATTCAGCAGCAATTCCATCAGTCCC
Source organism: Cepaea hortensis (assembly GCA_963921405.1). Lineage (NCBI taxonomy): Eukaryota > Metazoa > Mollusca > Gastropoda > Stylommatophora > Helicidae > Cepaea > Cepaea hortensis. The sequence continues at coordinate 90,348,137 of OY992891.1, forward strand.
AGTTGCCTTATTGTTTTTAAGTCGTGTGATTACATATAGGATTTCTTCAAATGTAGGTTCTTCAATTTGTGGTTCGCATGTTAGAACCTCTTCCTGTGAGAAAATGTTACTTGGAGCTTCACAATTTAGTAATTCAATAAAATATTCTTTCCATGTGTTGCACATTTCCTCATTGGTATTTATCATATTCCCATTTTTGTCTTTTAAACCATATGTGTTTTGTTGGTGCCCTCGTTTCATTGACTTCAGTTCTTTAAAAAATTTTCTGGATTCATTTTTCTGGTGATTAGTTTCCATATCTTTGATTATATTACTCATATATTCTCGCTTCTGCTGTCTGACTATTTTTGTAGCCTCTTTACATTCATTTCTATAATGCTCTTCCTTTTGGATGTTATTGATGTCATTTAACCATACATGTCTGGCATTCTTCTTCCTAATGACTGCTTCTTCACATTTTTGATTGAACCATCTGTTCTTTCTATGCGTGGTTAACACACCGAGACATTCTTCTGCGGTAGACTGAATTGTATTCTTGATGTTCAACCAAGTTTGGTCAATGCTTTCCTCCAAAGGGTTATGCAGAGTTTCAAGTTTACATTTTATTTCATCTGTAAATTTCTCTTTGACTGTAATGTCTTGCAGTTTTTCTCTGTTATATGTTGGGTGTAATCTTTGTAATTTAGTATAGAAAGCTCTCTTAAGTTTTATTTTAAATTTTGCTCCAACGAGGAAGTGGTCACTGTGGCACTCAGCTCCTCTATAACTTCTGACTTGCTGTATGTTTGATGCATTTCTGTTGTTAATTAAAATGTGATCTATTTGATTATAGGTTCTCTTGTCACATGATTTCCAAGTTTGTTTGTGTATATCCTTTCTTTGTAGTCTGGTACTGCTAACCTGCAGTCCTTTGGCTTCTGCCAGGTTGAGGACTCTCCATCCATTATCATTTGAAGTTGTATGTAGGCTTTCCATACCGGCCACTTTTTTATTAGTTTGCTCTCTACCTATTTTTGCATTGAAGTCTCCCAGCACAATCAGGATGTCCTGTTTGGGGGTTTCTTCTATGACATCTTCCAGATCATTATAAAAGTCTTCTTTAATATCATCTTCTTTCTCTTCAGTAGGTGCATGTACATTAATCATCGTTATATTTTTCCATTTACCTTTTATTCGTAATTTACTAATCCTGTCATTAAAAGCTTTAAAGTTTAAAACGTTCCCCCATAACTCTTTTTTGATGACAAATCCTGTTCCTAATTCATGTTTATTTTGGGTGTTTCCTCCATATATTATAATCATTCCATTTTGCTCTAAAGTACCCTCTCCTGGCCACCTTATTTCTTGAATTGCTGTTATATCCATTTGATATTCAATCAGCTCCCGGGTTAGTTCTTCGGCCGCTCCAGCTCGATATAGTGTCCGTACATTCCATGTTCCAAATCTCAAAAGTCCTTTAACGTTCCAAGGTCGTTGTCCAGATAAGTCAGTCCGATATCGAGGCTTATGTATTTGTTTCGTAACAAAGAAAGGTTTTTACAAAGGTGGGGATGTTAACCCCACGCTTCAACCCCCAACCTGGAGGACCAGGGTGTTTCTCTTTGTCTGTTCTCTACCCTTTGACCTGTCCGGCTTGGGAGGCCCTGCTGGTAGCTACGCTACCGCCGGCATAGCTCTCAGGGTCATTGAGAAACTCAAGCTCCCCCACCACGACAAGGTGGAAACACCATCGGGGGAGAATAATAATAATAGTAATAATAATAATAATAATAATAATAATAATAATAATAATAATAATAATAATGAAACACACACAAGCACACAAACATATATAGCAATACTAACTATATATATATACACACACACACACACACACACTCACACACATACACATATAGACAATTATAAAATACTGTGCTATAGAGTGTTACATATTCAAAGAACTCTGGGTTGTAGGAATTGTGGTGACACACGATACTATTTGTTTGTGTTTTTCCAAGAAGCACCAACATGTGTTTACATGGGTTTCAAATGTCATCACCATGTGAAGAGCTGATAAACATGGGCGGTTATTGTTGGCGATCGCACATGATCACCGGTCATGGATCTCCAAGTGAAGCCAGTCGGGTATTTTTATCTCTGTCTTACATTTGCTATTTTGCCTAAAAGTGTGCCAGTTGTCACTACGTTTGCAAGCTTATTCCCTTCATAATCTGCTCCAAAATCTTGACTATGTCTAATTTGTCTAATAAATTTAATGGGTTTCATTTGTTTCTCCCACAGAAAAGATAAATTTATAAACAGATGCTTCCTTCCTGTCTCTTTCTATCTGGTCTTACAAGTTCCTAAACTATCAATATTGAACCTTCTCATTGAGTTGAGTTGAGCTAAAAAAATTACATCACTGCACTCAGGACATTCCCATACGCGCTCCGTCCCCTCGTTCAGCAGCCAGTGAAGAGTCACACTACTAATCTTTCCTACCACTATCTGATTAAAAGTTCTTCCGGTCTTCCATCTCAGTTTTGAGATACTACCAGAACCCCTGCTAATCCACCGCAACCTCATCCTTTCCGCATACGGATTCTCAATCTGTCCCCCCCCCCCCCCCCCACATTCTCCAGCTGGTCCCACCGGCGCACGAGCACTTCCCCCTTGCCCATAAGCAATCTACCACCAAGAGGTGCATTCTCTGCAGGCCTATAAGATTGTTCATTCCCCAGCACTAACGCAAGGCCAGGGCAAAAAATCCCTACAGTTCTCATAATTTGTGACCTCTGAAGCGAGGTGAGCCATTCCACACGGAACATTCCTTTCTCCACCTTACTAAGCATACTACTTGATTCCGTGATGAAGTCAATGTCTGTTGCAGTGGTCTAATCAAACTAGGCACTACGTTTTTTTTCGGTTGCCGAACTTTACCGGAGATATTTTGCGGTAACTTTCGTTTTCTTGTTTTTGTATTCGATTTAATGAAGTTTAGAGTATTCATGATATTATATTTCCCGATTACTTCAAGGTCGAGTTAAAACAGACACCGATTACTTGATATAGTTTTTCCCACCCCGTTTTGCGACGCGCATTTCTGGTAAATCGGGATTCCTTGTTATACCGGAGAACCAAGCTGTCTATTCTAATTGGTATTGTAATGCAGCATTTCAATGGCCGGAGTTGAAAGTTTTACTCCAGCTAGGAATATTTAATATTGTTATAGAATATTCAGAGCGACTACAATGCTTGCTTGTGTTCGTTGGCTTGAACTCCAACGCGAAGTCTTGTATGTCGGATGAAGGCATCCTGTTGTCCACCATCAGTATGATGTCATACAGGACCTGAGGTTTGCGTGAGTATCCGTTGTCCCGTGTCTGGCTTATTGGTGTGCAGACTGGTGGTTCCTCGCCGTACAGGCAGACACTCTCCGACTTCGGAGGAATCGGCGATACTATTGACTTTAGCCAGGACCCCGAAGGGACCTGTTGCCCAGGACGCTCGACGAGGACGTGTCAATAGGTCTTGGCCAGTATATAACCCGGCCCTGGTGCCTTGGAAACACCTCTGCGTCCCAGCGACTACAATGATAATGAATGCATGTTTACATTCAACACACATTATTGTATGTATGTGCAATTTTTCATCACTCTGCATGGACCAGATCATTGAAAATTTTTCATCTTTCCAACGGAACATCTTTTGTCAAAATGCATCTATCTATGCTGGCTGACAAGACTCGCGTGCAGTCCGCACGCGGTCTGACGTCATCACAGGATGGCGTGGAGATGAATATATCTCTTTGTGAATATATATATATATATACTGGCAGTGTTATTTGTCCTTGAATTAGACGGGCTGCGGTATTAATCTCCCTTGGCATGAATGTAACCCACAACGGTGTGACTGTGTAGGTAGGGTCACAAAAAATGGAAAGGTCAAAACCGTTTTCTTCTATATGTTCATGTTAAATGATAAACCGACACATAAGCGTTAATTTATTGGCTTAAAATGGATCTACATACTTGAAATAGGTACCGTTGGATATGTTTTTCAAGAGGTATCCAACTATGCAGGTTACATAATTAAAAAGAAATTGCGAAAATGTTACTATAGTGGCTACATCTAACCAACGGAATGCCGATGTTACTGCTTCCACCTCCATTCTCATGCTGGAGGTCGTAGCCTCATATTCCAGACTCTCCTTTTATTTTAGAAACGTCCATTAGCCTTTGCAATGAAATCTCAACTACTCCGTCTGTTTTCACCACTGATCCATCGGTATAGATCACTATGTCACCTTCTAATTTCTTTCTTACAGTGTCCAAATTGACATCCGATCTCATGGCTCGAACATCTGTGTCCCTATTTTAACTGTTAGTAATATGCTTGCACTCACTTTGGGCATGCGAATTTCCGTACAGAGCAAAGCGTTCATAAGGATTCCCCCATTTAGGTTGTTGATCTTATGTGTATTGTCGAGTCATGGTATACTAGGCATCTGTGAAGATGGTAGCTTATCATTGCTATCCTTCTTGGCTCTGAACATACTAGACTGTGACACCTGTAAATGTCTAAATAAAGAGATTATCCACCTGTCTTTGCAATCTTAAGATTACCTACAACCAACAACTCGCTGTCGGCTATTCTGACGCTGAATTTGTTTCAATAAATACAATCAATAAAATAAACAAAAAAGGAATGGAATGCATTATACTCAGAACTGAAAACTCTATTAGTCAAACAAAACAGATAAAGGTCACAATATGCATACAACAGCTAAAGTAACATTCTAGTGTAACACATCAACTTGCCATAAATGTCCTGGAAAGTGTAGTTCTTGTTTGAATATATGTTAGTTCCATTGCCATGCTGCCAAACTGCATTCACGATTCCACCTTGGTCATCAGTGTGTACTGTTCCACTTATTGTAAACTGAGCTTGGTCTGTGGTTGTGTTATAAAAACACTCACATTCACTGTATGAAGGTGGAGTACACTTAGCATCTTGCAATAATAATTCGCATATCTGAAACAGGAGTGAGGTTATTTCAAGTTATGTTATATATATTATAATAACGCACACGAACATGCACTGAGTGGTGTGAGAGCAGAGCTCAGTGATACAATGGTGACATGTAAGAAGTCTACTTTATTCAGGAGATAACTGTGGTTTCCAATTAACAACATGCTGAAAAACCTGACGGTCAATAAGACCATCTGTCAAAAAAATGTGCTCCATCTATTTAGAGCATCACATATATGCGACCTGAAGCAACCATTATTTTGTTTTTGCCTACCATACGAATCAGAATGGCTTCATCATGAGTGAGTCGTTTAAGCAATATGCATGATAATACAGTGAAATCTCGGTTTTCATTGAGTTCGGTTTTTGTCGATTTGGGTTTTGATCGAATTTTTTTTCAGCGTAACATTTGTCTCGGTTTCCGTTCTTTGCCTCGGATTTCGTCGGAGTGCCCACGTGGCCACGCCACTAATTTTACAAAAACAAAGGGACCTACGCGTCGTTTTGTTCAGTTTGGCGTTGTTTCTTGTTGAGTGAGCATCACTTGCTAATTAGTAAACCCTTTCCTTTTAGCCCCATCATGAGATCAAAGAAAGTTTCCAGAGCCAGCAGCCAGCCCTTCGAAGAAGTAGGACAGGAACACGATCGAGTTGAAGAAGGAAATCACTGAGAAATACGAGAGCGGCATTAAGATTGCTGAGATCGGCAGCATTTATGTGAAGTCGCCATCCACGATAAGTTGTATTGTGGCGAAAAGGGAAACAATAAAGGAGGCTGATGTAGCGAAAGGTGTGAATATGCCAACGAAACAGAGATTGCAAACATGTGAACATTTCGAACTGTTATTATTAATTTGGATAAATCAAAAACAGGTAGCGATTCTGTTTTCTGCGGAAGTCTATGTGAAAGGGTCAGACTGATGTATGCCGATCACAGAAAATGCCTAGGACGAATGCTAGTGTATTTAGTGATTTTAAGGCCAGCAGAGGATTGTTTGGGGAAAAAACAAAAAAACTCAGGAGTCGCACTGGCATACTAAAGTCAAGAAGACCAACAGGGATCTGACCCCAGATAATGCCTTGATCCCTAAGGTCATAATGGAGGGGGATTCCTCTTCCAAACAATAATATCTGCACCTCCCTCTCCCCTCCTCGTTGTCTTCATTACGATAAGATGAGTATTCGTGTTGGTAAATGACAAGCTTAATGTTAATGTATTCTTTCTATTAGTCTCGTATTTTCAGTTTATATTAATTTCTTCTTGTTTTTTAGTATTAAACAATATATTTATTCTCTACAAAATGTGTTATTGGTATTATTTTTGGAGTGTCTAGAACGAATTAATTGGATTTACATTCATTCATATGAAAATAATTGAATCGGTTTTCGTCAGTTTCGGATTTCGCCGATTGTTTTCGGACAGATTAACGACGAAAACTGAGGTTTCACTGTATTCACAAACGAATGCGCTGGCTTATGAAATTGTAGACACGTTAGGTATGATCTCAACTGACTAAAGCTTACCGGAATAAACTGTGATGCTGTTCTACCCAATTTCTGAATGCACACAGCTGGTTTCCAATTCTGCTGCAGTAACATTGAAATATTCTCCCCAATAGTGCCAGTAATACGAAATTTGTCTATTCCACCTCTTGCACCACTGGTGCAAGGTGATGTAAATGTTGACTTATCAAATACAATTTTCTGACAGAATGTTCCTGCAGAAAGAGGTGATGGAAATTAAATTTAAAACAAAAATGAAACCATCATGATTATCATTAAAATAATAAAGTAAAAAAAAAAAAAACAATGACTACCAAACTAATTATAGTATCCATTGCAGAGAAACAGACATTTAATTATTAAACTTAATTCAGCGAAGCAAAATTTGCAAGCATTTATGATGGGTTAACCTTCACTAAATGTTTCATTTCATTTGCCCTGATTATACATTGCAAATGCCCCTATCGGAAACAATCGTTATGTTAATACAGGTTTGAAAACCTAGGTGACAATAAACCCCTAATATTTAACATTAAATGCAATATCATGTACTGCAGTCTTATCGATTCAAATGGCTCTGGAAATGTGGTTTCTGGGGAAAATGCAAAGAATACCATGGACAAACATAAAAACCAATGAACAAGTCCTTCAAGAAACAATTGAAGATCGTAATTGATTAGAGTCGTTAGACGTAGACAGTCAAAATTATTTGAACATATTATGAGAAGAAATGACTTGGAGAACTTGGTGATAACTGGCAAGATTGAAGGGAAGAGACAAGGGGAAAACTGAGAAGTAAATACCTGAATGGATTGGCCACGTGGCATAGTCGAGACAGGTACACGGAGCTGATCTACGACTCTGGTGATCGAGTGAGATGGCAGAACATGACTGCCTACGCTTATCGGCATGGCACATGATGGATGGATTTAACAATAAATTAGAATGCACAGTCATCAATTCTGCACCAAATCCTCAATTTAAGATGTACACGTCTGCTAAACATAATTGTTTTTCTTCTACAGTTCCTTTAAATATTGCTTCAATGAACAGTTGCAGTAATACAGAGGAATGTTTTCAAGGCTCATTTCAATGGAATTTTTAAAAGACTTCTGAATTATATATATATATATATATATATATATATATATATATATATATATATATATATATATATATATATATATATATATATATATATATATATATATATATATATATATTAGGGAGGTTCATTTGAAACCCGCTCCAATGGCTTTATTACAAAAGCATGAAAGAAACATTAACATGTGTGGTAGAATTAAACAAAGCATTCATTTTGAATAATTTTGCACCATAGGTTTGTCAGAAGAAGTCGCCGTAAGCATTCAGGCAAGCACCCCATTGCTTAGAGCTGCGGGGAATGCCGTCGGCAAAAAAAGATTGTTGTTGCTCACTGAACCAAGTGTTTAACACGTTCTTTACGTCTGTATGTGTGTGAAATCGTTGCCCCTTGAGAGCTTTTTTTTAGAGGTACGAACAAATGAAAATCACATGGTGACAAATCAGGATTATAGACTGGATGTTGCAAAATTTCCCACTGCTTCCTTATTAATTCTTTCTGCACAATTTTTGCGACATGCGGACGAGCATTATCGTGCAACAAAATCACACCGCGAGAAAGCATGGAGGGTCATTTATTCTTGATGAATTTTTGCACCTTGTCTAGTGTTTGTAAGTAGTGGGTAGAGTTGATGTTGTCACCAGGTTCTTTAAAGACGGTTAACAATAGCCCTTCATGGTCACAAACTGCGCTCAGCATAACCTTACCAGCTGAAACCTGTAACTTGAATTATTTTTGCTTGGCTTTTGGTGATCTAGCATGCTTTCATTGCATGCTCTCTCTTTTGCGGCTCGGCTAAAAGTGGTGACACCATGACTCATCGCCTGCCACTATGAGGAAGAGAAATGCATCACCCTGCACTCTGTAACCCAGCAAGTGGTCAAACACCATCTCATGCATTCCTCTTTTTGGTGGTCGGTCAGCAACCGTGGTACCCACTGTGAACACATCTTCCGATATTGCAGTTTCTTACCAACTTGAATTGTCCCAATTGACACATCAATTTCTTTTGTTTGCGAACGTATGGCAAACAATGGTGACAATGGTTCATATCTACTGCCGCATTAATTTGGCTATGGTTTTTTCTGTTGCAACAATATGCGCTTGACTCGGCCGTCCAAGATCTGTCGTGAATTGACGTCCTTTCCGAAACATTCGTGCCCAGTCTGTCACTGTTGTCTTCGACACACATTTGTTACCGTACGTTGCATACATTCTTCGGTGAATGTCCACTGGTCGACATCCTTCAAATGAAAGAAATTGAATCACTGCTCTCTGAGCTTCTTTGAAAGCATTTTGGATCAACCCGGCCATTTTCTCAACGTTCATAAACATAACCTATGCATCATGGGACGATAAGCACGTGCTCTTTTATTCATTGGTCAGTACTTATCACATGACTATGACATGATCATGTTCAACGTACGCAATTACGGCACGAACGGATTTCAAATCAACGCCCCTTATATATATATATATATATATATATATATATATATATATATATATATATATATAGAGAGAGAGAGAGAGAGAGAGAGAGAGCGAGAGAGAGAGAGAGAGAGAGAGAGAGAGAGAGAGAGAGAGAGAGAGAGAGAGAGAGAGAGAGAGAGAGAGAGAGTAAACCTTAGATTAACCCGTCAATGTCAGCAACAGATCTTTGACAGATAACCAAATAGCCGAATAATAGAAATATATTAATACATATGTACAGTAACTTGATTTCACTGCGGACTTGGGACAAAAATGAAAATAATATCCTTTAAAGGTGAATATTACATACAAACTGCACTTAATTTTACAAAATGATCAATATACACTTAAAATTGAGAGTAGTAATGTACAGAAATGTATTGTACTACTACAAAACTGAGTTACTTAAAAAAAAATATGTCATCTATTTCTGTACCTTTGAGGATCGAGATTTCAACACGGTGATGTTCAGTATCTTACGCAGAAGTAGTGTCTGTGTGTTATATGCCCCCTCTTGCATTTTAAACCAGTCGATGCACTTTGGTAACGTCGTTTCTTCTGAGTGGCTAGTTGTAGGTTTCTGGTTAAGAGCTGATCCTTCATCGTCATCATTTTCTTCTTCTTCAGTGGTAGGCATACTAGAAACAATGTCATCATAGTTCAAAATGTCAAAGCCTCCATCCATTTTGTCACATTGAAACCAATCCTGTTACTTCTTCAGGCGTATTGTTTTCACTGTTTAGTCCTACATTGTTGCACAATTTCGTCACGATTAACAGTCTCAATTCCGACGATTAGTCACTTCCGCCATTATACAGTACAGTCACTTACAGCTTTAAACAGTAGGGTGTAAAAGTAAACCGCGGACACTTTTATAGATGTCGGTTTATTGATACTCAAACATGATTTTAAAAACTAAGACGGTTAAACGAGCGACGGTTAATCGATCTCTTACTATATATGACTGCCAGTCACCTAACCGTCTCGACAGACGATAGTTTGTAAAGTGGAGTTACACCTATCCTTAAGACAAGTACTGAGCAGAATTTACAGATCATATGTTTCTCATGCAGCATGATCCCTCTCTCGACCTGTCAAGTTTACTCCAGAGGGGAAGTAAGGCCAATACATCTTAAACAAGACAAGCTATAAACTTTCCCAAACTGTCAGAATAGAGATCGATATATTGTTAGAATTTGAAAGTTAAAAGACATCGACCTCGATTTGCGGGAAGGGGGGCATCGACCTCAGGAGATGAGTTTAAGTGCAATATTGCAGACAATGGTCTGGTTACCGGGTTTTCCCTTGTAAATGCGGCCAAAGTTAACGTAGGTTTTGTCTAGAACTGTCAAGATACAAAGGTAGACACCGGCTGTTGTAGATCTATGGGGACAAATACGCCCACTGACACAAACACAAATAATAATGGTGGGGAGCCCGGGCGTAGAATTAGGACTTTGAACTCGAATTAAGACGTTGCAATGTTATGCAGAATTTGGCATGCAGATTAGCCGAGCCATTCGCCGAGCCGATTCGTGGATCTCGAAAACGCGTGGTCAGGGTAAGGCACCCACGTGACTTCAGGACGCAAAGCTACGCCAAAATTATTAGGATATATACACGGAACTCAGACAGGCAGAGAGAGAGAGAGAGAGAGAGAGAGAGAGAGAGAGAGAGAGAGAGAGAGAGAGAGAGAGAGAGAGAGAGAGCTGAGCAGCGGGATTCCGGGAACGGCGGGCTTCTAAGCCCTCAGGCCGTAGGGGACCCGAAGGTCGAGATGACGGGTGTTCAAAACCCCCATGCCCTTGTCTACCAGAAGACGAGAAGTGTGGCTTGAAAGGCGAGCAGGTGTACATACCAATGTTTGTCTGGAGCACAGGGAGAAGAGGCATGACGAGCGAGTCTGTGAATGGAATCGATCTAGGTAGAGACGCCAAAAGGAAGAGGTAACACAGACTTGTAGAGTCAGAAAATGGTGGGAAAGGCTGCCTGTGTTGGAAAACTACTTGTGTTAGGATATCAAGGGCCCTATATGGTGCATTTGACGAAAAGGGGTGGAACTATGGCTAGTGCTCAATACTGTGACACTCTAGTGAACAAACTGAAATGTATGATATTATCGACACATCTAGGACTTGTCTCAAAAGGAGAGTTATTGCTGCACGGCAGCGCCTGCTCTCATAAGGGTGTGCAGACAGTGGATACACTGTGTTCTCTTAAATTTGCGGTCTTGAAACAACCAGCTTACAGTCCAGACGTGGCGCCATTGGAATTTCATTGTGTTGACCCTAGAGAGAACATTAGCGGCGACAAAGCTTTGCAGATGATGAGGTAATGGAGGCGGTGAAATATTTGTTTCATGTCATATCCACAATGTTTTCCTAGAAAGCACCAGCAAGCTAGTATTCAGGTGGGCCAAGTGTGTTGCCAGGCATGGGAACTATGTTGAGAAATAACGTATATAATTTCTTATTTACACTACGGTACAAACGTCATTCGTACAATTCCCTCATACAATAATGAACACTTTGCTTCAAGTACAAACCAGAAAAAAAAAGATATACATGTGCAGTTCCAGGACATCTGATTCGATATAAAATATATTGTATTGTGAAAACGCTATACAAGAATCAAGTGAAAACAATCTTAAAATGTAATTTCATCTACATTGAAAGAAAACACTGAAAAACATCAGAAACCTACTTGGATCATCCCCATGCTAAACAAGTTGGAAACACAGGTTAACTTTTCATATAAAGATACAATAAAGCTGTGGAAAAGAAGAACATGTCCTCCAAGAAAGAGAGCTATAGACGGTAGATGTCTAGAAATAAGGCCTTGAAAAAGCAATTAAATTAGAACAATATGCACACCAATGATAAAGAGACAACCATGTTATCGGATTATATGGTGGGAAGATAGGTACTGGGGAACATTGTGATCAGGTAAATATGTAATATAAAATCTAAGACTCATCATTATAGTACTTGGGACATGTCCACACTACTTCTTCATCTTCTCTATTGAAGATTGAGCACAACCCACTGTTGGCAATTCTGATGGTATTCCGGTACGAACCTTGGGTCTTGTCCACGTCAGATTGGAAGCACTAGACTCGAGTTTCGCTCTCGTTTCAGCTCGTCAGTAGTGCATATCCCTGACTAGAAGCTGGAACGAACTTCAGATTACTGGCGCTTAGGCGGGTGTGCAACCACTGACCTGCTACTCAAGCTAGACGCGACCAAAGTATCATGCAAGAATAGCACAACGTCACCCATTGTAGGCTATAGCTCATAATTTGCATTGATTGCCGCGACTGACATCCGTCAATCGATGTAATCCCAAATGATCTGGTCTTCTCGATCTGGCAAGGCACACCAGGCACCTATGTTCCAGCGAGCAATAATCAAATTGATTTGTTTGGTTGTTTCGGGATTTGGGGTTCGTAGATTAAGCAACGCTGATCATATTCCGGTACGAATGTTGGACCTTGTCCGCGTCAGATTGGAAGCACGTCTCTAGTTTCGGTCTCGTTTGAGCTCGTTAGTAGTGCATATCCTTGACTGGACCCGGGAACGAACTCCGGATCACTGGCATGTGAGGCGAGTGTGCAAACACTGACCATGCGACTCACGCTAGATGCGACCAAATTATCATTCTAGAATATCACGACGACATAAAAAGAAAATGGTACTGGACAGTCTAATCCCCGCTTCTAATGATGACATGGGGAAATAGTTTCATTACAATTGACCCAGAACATAAGGAGAGCTATTTGTGGAGCGACTGTTACTGGATGTTACACAATAAACACATTCCAGGACATGTTTGAAGCTACCATGTAATGTTTACTAGTTTGTCTACCCCATGGACAAATATTAAGACATTACTGAAAACCATTCAAGGTTTGTTTCATTAATGTTGTTTATGTCGCCTTACTGTACTTACCTGCCATACAAGTTGCCACAAGCATTTGAATAATTAGCTTCATAATGTCTCATCTGTGGTACACAGTTCTGCCTGATGTCTCTTTAGGATAATGATCTGAAATCTATAGAAGAATACATTTGCTTAAATTGCAGTCTCTACGTAAATGAACACAGATGACTCACATGCAATCAACAGCGAGTGATAGTTAGTTGTACGTCCCTTGCAAGACTTTGCAACCAACACTAGCATTTAGTTTTTTTTTTTTTTAGTTTATGTTTTTTTGTGATTTGCTAGGCAATACCTCCAGGGGAAACACCGACACAGAACAAGGAAGATATGATGTTGCCTGTAATAATCATCAGGCTCCACATGTGTTGTCAAGCATTGTGGGGACGACTAATTTACATTACATCACCCGATGGGTGATACTGGATAGTGTCATTCCTTGTGATTGTATAAGTCTGTCGAAATTCGTGGCGTGCATCAATGCGCAAAGGTGCAGTCATATGTGAGGCAACCAGGACTGCAAGAGCTGTGAAGAAAAGGCAGGACAGAAAAACCACTGCAGGAAATCCTCCTCCAGAGACGTCAAGCATTCTTTGCCCACATTGTCAAAGAACATTTCGAGCCAAAATAGGCCTTATCAGCCATCTCAGAACCCACGGCTCCACACCTTCAACCCCACTGGATGAAATGAATGGCCATCATCATTCTTGATGGACAAACAACAACACAACATAAGTCTGTGATGTCGTCAATCCATTTTCTTCTCGGGCGCGCGTATGCGCTCGTATAAGATTGTGCATGCAACTCATGTTGTTGCATACTAACGAGATAGCCGAACCATTTGATCTTCTGCCATTCTATAAATGTGGCACACCGTGTTGATTCCACTGTCTGTCTGATAACATCATTTCCTACTCTGTCTCTGATAGTTAAGTTGGCAAATCTTCTCAAACATCTCACTTTGCACAGGTTAATTTTGCTTAGGTGTGATTTTGATAATGTCCATACGTGACATTGGTGGCATTTGGTTGGTGTGAATATGTTATTTATTATATTTCGTTTTGCGGACATAGATATGTTTGGATGTTTCGGAGTGGGCGAAAATTGATATATAAGCACACTTGCTTGTTGTGATATGATTTAGAGTTTTCTATCTATTATGCCACCTTCTGTAATCATACTTCCTAGTTAAGTGACAATACATGATATAATTCGACTCGAGAAAACATAGACTAATTGCTACATTCGGATGACTTATGGGCATGTTCTGAGTGCTGTGACATTGACGTTGAATAAACATGCTGACCTTTGCTGACACTGTACAACAGTAATGACAGATCTGATACAAGTAATTTGATGTACTCGTGGGTGTGCTATCATCGTGTATGCTTCATTCCACATGTCAGATTCTTGTTCTTTGCAGGGCATCGCCGTAAACTCCATCATTTTAACCTGTTTGCAAATGTATGGGCAATTTTACATTCTTTCATTTGCCATTGCTTTATTAACGACAGATGGTCACTCCTGGTGAATATCAATGGAGGCTGATGTAGAATATTGTATGCGGGATTGGAAGATTTCCTTAGCTGCCTCTAAGTCACAGACGCCGATATGTTAGATTCACGCAATGACCCCCCCCCCCTTTCCCCACCCCCATATACCTAGACTATTCACATAAACTCTAGACAACCATTTCTTAGAATATCGTGGGTCCAGACCCAGACAACAAATACTGGCATTCTTTAAGACATGGACATCTAAGAGAATTACTCATAAACAACACCATAACTCGAAAACTTTTAAACGCCACAGCAACGTAAATAATAATAATAATAATAATAATAATAATAATAATAATAATAATAATAATACATAAAAGTTGGTGGTATTGCAGGTGGAGTAGGCAGAGATTAATCAAAACTGCCTTGGAAACAAGACTCTACGGACACTCTGGGCTTTGCAATGCATACGGTAGGGGACGGCCAAGGAGCTGGCGTAGGGTAAAGTACCACCCAGTGCAGGTGACCTAGAGTCTTGCACATTTCAGTGACAGACGTGATGATCGAGTGGATTGTGAACCACTCTGACGGAAGTGAGCTGAACGAATGTCAAGCACGGACTACAGGTCCGTGAGAGATCATTCACGTTTGGACCGCATTCGAGGTCGGACGGAGAGTGGCACATGGCAGAAGTCCATCTAGCCGCCATGTTTGTACAGATGGTGCGCTTGTGAATCTGTGGACGAATGTCGACGTCAGTGATTGTTTGAGCGACAGATATACAAGATAGAGATCGAGTGCAAGTATTGTTGTTTTAGTAACATTGATGCGATATGTGTTTTAAAAGAAAGACAGAATACACCGTGTGAAAACAGATGCAGCTGTCGTGTTATGAAGACGTTATTGTTAGTGTAGTGTTGACTGTTATGTGATATATACGTGGTGATTTAGAGAAGGTAGAAAGAGTATTACTACCCATCAACTCCAGGGCAAATAAGAACAACAATAGAACATAAATAATACAAAGGCCCATCTACCTGGAGACAGTAGAGTCAACAGTTACAGGTGCCGTTTTTCGTTAGCAACTGGGTAACATCATCTCATCCATCGGCAATACAGAATAGCTCAGTGGCAGTAGAATGGCCAGTCGTAATCCATCCAGCAATAACGTATTCCTGACTCATTTGTGACTCATTTCGCTCTATGGCAATACAGTTCGTTTATGCCATCCTAATGCCTATCACGCTCTTGGCAGGGACCTAGCGAAGGATCAAGACTATTGCCAGCGAGTTGTAATGAGAGTGACGTTCTGAAAGACCTAGACTACATTATGATGTTGATACAAGATGATACTGATATATGCTAACAGGCTCTGGCAGTAATTTTTCGTTACTGCAATAAATATCTCCTTTTACTTGCACATGGTAGACGGTGTTTTCTCAGAAAATGCATACTTTGTCATATATATAAAACCTTATACCATGTTTGAATCTTGACAGAAGTTGGGTCTGTACACATATTCAACAGAAAAACTATGTGAATTTTATTTATACATCCGATAGTTATAGCAGTGTGTCATTGAGAGTACTTCGCAGTCAGACAGAAATTGATATCATCAGTTTGTGTGACCATCCCCTTTCGGTGCCTGTAATCTGCAGTGCCACTGTAAATGATGTCAGTCCTCGAGTCAATTAATCCAGTTTCATAATTGTAATTGGTACACCAGCAAATCCCACCCACCCCAACATACCTCCTAGAATCGACATTGTTGCAGACTTGTGAGTGTTGTACGGGAACAATTCAGTTTGCAACATATCTTACAAGCAGTTAGTTTATTTTGTGGCAAGAAACTGTCAATGAGATTGATTGATTGATTGATTGATTGATTTAGGAACCGACATCACAGCATTCGGGACATTCCCATAAGCGATCCGTCCCCATCCTCAGCAATATATATATAAGACTGACTTATTGTAAACTTATTGTAGTTTAGAATTTAAGCAAGTCAGGCAGGGAATTGGATGTTGCCGTGTTTAAATACATACATTAGAGTCACTGAACACTTGAGGCTGCTCGTAATGACGGCTGCTATGGAAAGGTGGGTGTATTGAATTTACTCATATTGTCTTCTGAAGGTTAATGCAGATAAAGATGAAGAAGAAAAAGAAGGAGCAGAAAAAGAAGAGGACACCTACATGTCCATAACTATGGTAAAATAAGTGACGCGGTAGTTTATTGTTGACTAATCTTTAACACCAACCAAACCAGGACATGAAAAGAAAGAAACAACAAGCTGACATGATTCCTAAATGATACTCAAGCAATGAAATGTAACGATAATAGGTAGTAATACATTTTGTTTCCTTGTTTATTCATCATAGTTAATGATATATGGTTGTCCGTCACGTTTAACAATAAAGTGACCTGTCAAACTGCTTAAATTAAATTGCTTGCGACATTAACTTTGGCTAATATTTCTGTCATTACTTGTGAATGTATTTCCTAGAGCATCGATTGTTGCTTGTCAATGTACTGCTCATACTACTGTAATAGACTGTCTAAGATGTTGTAACAGAGTGTGTAAGATAATATAGAAGATTGCTCCTATGTTATACTACATCACATCACCTAAGAGACAGAATACTGGAATCAGTTATTTCTGGCCACATAATTTATTAGGTAGAGTAATTTATTGAGATATTAGCCGGGACTATTTTATTAAGTTTGAAAGTTACGGTAATATTATTTGTCATCTAAATGCCCATTTTAGAAGTATAAACACGTAAGGATGATGACAAAAGTTAGCTATCGGTGTTTGGTTGCATTAGTGTGCGCCCATTTTTGTTCGACATTATCTGAAGGTAAGTATAATTGTTTCATTAATGTGCTGTCTGTCAGTCAGTGGGTTAGTTAGTTAGTTCGTCAGTTTGTTAGTTAGACAGAGACAAAGATAATTAGTTAGTTAGTTAGTTAGTTAGTTAGTTAGTTAGTTAGTTAGTTGGTTGGTTGGTTGGTTGGTTGGTTAGTTAGTTAGTTAGTTAGTTAGTTGGTTGGTTGGTTGGTTGGCTGGTTGGTTGGTTGGTTGGTTGGTTGGTTAGTTAGTTAGTTAGTTAGTTAGTTAGTTAGTTAGTTAGTTAGTTAGTTAGTTAGTTAGTTACATAGTTACAAGTGGGAAAAGTGGAAAATGTAGACCAAGAGAAACACTGCTGGATTGACTAAAACGGTGGTGTGAAGGGATATCATCATCAGAATGGATCCAGAAGATCAAGGACCGAGATTTGTGGACAGATAGACAATAACGTCTCGGTTCCCCTCCTCAGTTTTCCATCTGTGTTGCTTGCAGCAACAGACCACACCAGCTCTGTATTGGTTGACTATTCTTGTTTGATTTTCTGAATGGCCATTTAATCTAGCTTGACCTCATTTGACTTGATTTTCTGGCAGCCGGGTCACAGTTGCAGAATGACATCATTCCTTTGAATCATTTACTGGTTCTACCTCGCTGAGGGCGTTATGGGTGTCAGTCTGGTCATTTGTCTCGTCTGCTCCCAACATCTGCCAAGCCCACAAGCCTATCTGTTCGCCGTTCGTTTCCTCTTACACCCACGTGACCGGCATAAACAAACAGAAACATGACACATAAATTCGCCAGTTCTGACTTCCTGAGTTATTCAAGCCATTGCCTTCGGGCTAAGCCCATCTCCATATCCCTTTGTATAGTCAAGGGGTCGCTGCGAATACATGCAGTCATTACAGCAGGGCTAGGGTCAAATGGCACCATGCTGGCCTGGAATCGCTCTTCCCAACCAATCAATATACACTCTACACAAGGATTGTGCTAAAGAGCTCTCCTTGCCCACTCTCCAACCACAAGAACCACGGCAGTGTGCAAGACCGGAACTTGCATGTTATATCTACACAGACACAGATTATTCCATGCACGTTGTATTACACAGAGACAGATCATTCATCGCATGTTGTATTACACAGAGACAGATCATTCCTTGCACGTTGTATTACACATAGACAGATCATTCCTTGCACGTTGTATTACACATAGACAGATCATTCCTTGCACGTTGTATTACACAGAGACAGATCATTCCTTGCACGTTATATTGCACATAGACAGATCATTCCTTGCACGTTGTATTACACATAGACAGATCATTCCTCGCACGTTGTATTACACATAGACAGATCATTCCTTGCACGTTGTATTACACATAGACAGATCATTCCTTGCACGTTGTATTACACATAGACAGATCATTCCTTGCACGTTGTATTACACATAGACAGATCATTCCTTGCACGTTGTATTACACATAGACAGATCATTCCTTGCACGTTGTATTACACAGAGACAGATCATTCCTCGCATGTTGTATTACACAGAGACAGATCATTCCTTGCACGTTGTATTACTCATAGACAGATCATTCCTTGCATGTTGTATTACACATAGACAGATCATTCCTTGCACGTTGTATTACACATAGACAGATCATTCCTTGCACGTTGTATTACACATAGACAGATCATTCCTTGCACGTTGTATTACACATAGACAGATCATTCCTTGCACGTTGTATTACACATAGACAGATCATTCCTTGCACGTTGTATTACACATAGACAGATCATTCCTTGCACGTTGTATTACACATAGACAGATCATTCCTTGCACGTTGTATTACACATAGACAGATCATTCCTTGCACGTTGTATTACACATAGACAGATCATTCCTTGCACGTTGTATTACACATAGACAGATCATTCCTTGCACGTTGTATTACACATAGACAGATCATTCCTTGCACGTTGTATTACACATAGACAGATCATTCCTTGCACGTTGTATTACACATAGACAGATCATTCCTCGCACGTTGTATTACACATAGACAGATCATTCCTTGCACGTTGTATTACACATAGACAGATCATTCCTTGCACGTTGTATTACACATAGACAGATCATTCCTTGCACGTTGTATTACACATAGACAGATCATTCCTTGCACGTTGTATTACACATAGACAGATCATTCCTTGCACGTTGTATTACACATAGACAGATCATTCCTTGCATGTTGTATTACACATAGACAGATCATTCCTTGCACGTTGTATTACACATAGACAGATCATTCCTTGCACGTTGTATTACACATAGACAGATCATTCCTTGCACGTTGTATTACACATAGACAGACCATTCCTTGCACGTTGTATTACACATAGACAGATCATTCCTTGCACGTTGTATTACACATAGACAGATCATTCCTTGCACGTTGTATTACACATAGACAGATCATTCCTCGCACGTTGTATTACACATAGACAGATCATTCCTTGCACGTTGTATTACACATAGACAGATCATTCCTTGCACGTTGTATTACACATAGACAGATCATTCCTTGCACGTTGTATTACACATAGACAGATCATTCCTTGCACGTTGTATTACACATAGACAGATCTTTCCTTGCATGTTGTATTACACATAGACAGATCATTCCTTGCATGTTGTATTACACATAGACAGATCATTTCTTGCACGTTGTATTACACATAGACAGATCATTTCTTGCACGTTGTATTACACATAGACAGATCATTCCTTGCACGTTGTATTACACATAGACAGATCATTCCTTGCACGTTGTATTACACATAGACAGATCATTCCTTACACGTTGTATTACACATAGACAGATCATTCCTTGCATGTTGTATTACACAAAGACAGCTCATCCCTTACACGTTGTATCTACACATAGATGATTCTTTGTACGTTGTATCTTCACGGAGACAGATGATTCCTGGCAAGTTATAACTACAGAGGAACATATTATTCCTTGCACGTTATATCCACACAAAGACAGATTATTCTTTACACGTTGTATCTACACATATACGGATGATTCCTTGCACATTGTTTGTACACAGAGACAGATGATTCCTTGCAAGGTGTACCTAAATATAGACATATGATTCCTTGCACGTTGTATCTACACTGAGTTAGATGATGCCTTGCACTTTGTATCTACACAGAGACAGCATTTGTCTTGCTCGTTGTATATATATATATATATATATATATATATATATATATATATAGAGAGAGAGAGAGACAGATGATTCCTTGCACGTTGTATCTAAACACAGACATATTATGCCTTACACGGTGTGTCTGCATATAGACAGATGATTGCTTGCATGATGATTAGATTGTGGTTGTAATCTGTTTAGGTGAAACAGAGGAAGAGATGCACTGAATTTATTCCCAGAGTATGCTCTGGTTCGACCTTATCGATCCAACCAGTGAGATACATGATGTTATATGGGTATTCTAATGTTCCACCACGGTGATAGTTTCAGGATAATTCTTTCACATCTTCGTTTACCTATCATCCCCCAGTTTGGCATAGGCTCTTAACTTCAGATTTTCCTCTGTATCATTTCCCCTGGGATTTTAATCCAAATGTCCTTCTAGTCCCATTATTCACAGGTTTTATCTAGGTGCTAATTCTGGAAACGTCCCTAAGTGTAAGGAATAACATCTGTGATCCGGACGCCTGGCCGCTTCGTCCTCACATAAAAAATCTATCTTTCCACTCGGTTGGCTTAGTTATTTGTTTTTGTTATTTTTTCTTTATCTTTGGACTTTGATTGGTTAGATTTTGCAGTAAAAGTTATTTCCATGCCAGCCCCAGGTCCAACCCTCTTGGTCGCCTCTTGCGACCTGTATGGCAGATGATAGTGTTTCTGTGCTTCCTTTAAGAACCCTAATAATACGTGAATAATCCTTATCGGTCGCCTTTTACGACATGTATGGTAGGTGTGTTTGTTAGTCTCGAGGTAGATTGCTGATATTTGTCTGTGATGTGCTAGACCATAGGACATTACAGACTTATTAGACAGGCGGGTGTATAAGAGAGGACATTACAGACATATTACACAGGCGGGTGTATAAGAGAGGACATTACAGACATATTAGACAGGCGAGTGTATAAGACAGGACATTACAGCATATTAGACAGGCGGGTGTATAAGAGAGGACATTACAGACATATTAGACAGGCGGGTGTATAAGACAGGACATTAGAGACACATTAGACAGGCGGACAAGGGGGAGGTGGTCGTGCGCTTGTGGGACCAGGTGGAGAAGGCGGAGAAACAGATTGAGAACCCATATGTGGAAAGAATAAGATTGCAGGGGATCGGCAGAGGTTCTGGAAGAATCTCAAAACTGAGAGGGAAGACCTGGAGCACTTTTAATCAGATAGCGGTGGGAACCATTAGTAGTATGACTCTTCGCTTGCTGTTGAACGAGGGGACGGAGCACGTATATGAATGTCCTGAGTGCAGTGATGTCGGTTCTTAACTCAACTCAACTCAAGTAGACAGGCGCGTGTATAAGATGGGACATTACAGACACATTAGACAGGCGGGTGTATAAGACAGAACATTCCAGTGTCAGAGTCCCAGGGATAGGAGAGAGAGAGAACATATGACAGGGATAGGACATAGGTGTAGCATGAGCGTTGATATAAGACCAGCCTTGTGGTGAGACCAGCGTTGTTCTAAGGGATGTGCTTCATGATGTCTGTCATAGAGCTGTGACGAGAAAAGCGTTGTTCTCATGATCGTGCTTAAAGATGTTTGTCGTAGTGTTGTGATGAGACCAGCGTTGTGATGAGACCAGCGTTGTGATGAGACCAGCGTTGTGATGAGACCAGCGTTTTGATGAGACCAGCGTTGTAATGAGACCAGCGTTTTGATGAGACAAACGTTATAACGAGAGCAGCGTTATGATGAGACCATAATTATGATGAGATCAGCGTTGTGATGAGATGAGCATTGTTATGAGATCATCGTTATGATGAGTTCAGCGATGTGATGAGACCACCGTTTTGATGAGACCAGCGTTGTGATGAGACCAACGTTGTGATGAGACCCGCGTTGTGATGAGGCCAGCATTGTGATGAGACCCGCGTTGTGATGAGACCAACGTTGTTTTAAAGAATATGTTTCACGATGTTTATCATATACTTGTGATAAGACCAGTGTTGTTAAAAGGAATGTGTTTTACGATGTTTGTCAAAGAGTTATGATGAGACCCGCGTTGCAATGAGACTAGCGTTGTGATGAGACCAGCATTGTGATGCGATCAGCGTTGTGATGAGATCAGCGTTGTGATGAGACCAGCGTTGTGATAGGATCTAGAGTTGTGATGAGACCAGCGTTGTGATGAGACCAGCGTTGTGATGCGATCAGCGTTGTGATGAGATCAGCGTTGTGATGAGATCAACGTTGTGATGAGACCATCGTTGTTTTAAGGAATGTATTTCAGGATGTTTTTCATAGAGTTGTGATAAGACCCGTATTGTAATAAGAATAGCGTTGTGATGAGACCAGTGTTGATATGCGATAAGCATTGTAATATGACCAGTATTGTGATGAGACCAGCGTTGTGATGAGACCAGCGTTGTGATAGGATCTAGAGTTGTGATGAGACCAGCGTTGTGATGAGACCAGCGTTGTGATGCGATCAGCGTTGTGATGAGATCAGCGTTGTGATGAGATCAACGTTGTGATGAGACCATCGTTGTTTTAAGGAATGTATTTCAGGATGTTTTTCATAGAGTTGTGATAAGACCCGTATTGTAATGAGGATAGCGTTGTGATGAGACCAGTGTTGATATGCGATAAGCATTGTAATATGACCAGCATTGTGATGAGACCAACGTTGTCATGAGACCAGCGATTTGATGAGACCATCGTTGTTTTAAGGAATGTGTTTCACGCTGTTTGTCTAAGACAAGTAATGTGTGGGGCTTCACTCATTAGACGCCAATGGCATAATGTAGATGATGTTACCAGTTCCAAAGTCGGTAGGCTATTGCTTCGCGGACAATTCTGACAAACTAAACAAGAGCTAGTACAGTTTATGAGGCGTGATATTCTGATAAACTAAACATGAGCTAGTACAGTTTATGAGGCGTGATATTCTGATAAACTAAACATGATCTAGTACAGTTTATGAGGCGTGATATTCTGATAAACTAAACATGATCTAGTACAGTTTATGAGGCGTGATATTCTGATAAACTAAACATGATCTAGTACAGTTTATGAGGTGTGATATTCTGATAAACTAAACATGAGCTAGTACAGTTTATTAGGCTTGATATTATGATAAACTAAACATGATCTAGTACAGTTTATGAGGCCTGGTCTTCCCCAGACCCTTAAAGATCATCATCATCATCATCATGATCATCATCTCCGACGTTTGCCGTCAAATATCGTGGGGAGGATTATTTGAAGTTCCAGCGGTGTCACTGGATAGTGTCATTCCATGTGATTGTGCACTGTCTTTGATTTCATCAATGCATTTACATTTCGAGGGTCCCCTTGCTCTCCCATCAGATCTTCTTTGATGTAGGGCCAGTGCTGGGAGTTGAAGCTTCTGCATTCTATCGAGATGACCACACGATTCTATCTTCCATCTATCAATGTATGTTACACAAGGTGTTGATCCCACTGTCTGAATGGTAACATCATTTCTTACTCGTTCTCGACTTCTCTTGCTTTTTGACATCTCATTTCCATTTATCTGTCAATTATACCATTTCCGTGATTATACAGCGTAGCTATTTAAATTCTGTAACTTGTTTCAGAGATGTGCTTCTTATAAGTACATTTAGAGGGCCAGGGGGTCTGTTAACATGCATTAATTCAGTTGTGTTGTATTTATATGCCTGTTATATCTGGTTCATGTTGAACTCAGATGATTATATCATTTTGCAGTCTGCCTTCGTCGCTTTAAAACAGGCACTGACCGACTGCAAATAAAAAACTGCATTATCACTGTGGAATCTGATGTAAAGAGTTATAGATTTTCTGTATCGGTTCTATCAAGGCTTGTTTCTGTGGATATTCTGTCTGTGTAGTTGGAAAATACTATGGAGGAGAGTACACATCCCCGTCTCACTTCTGTATTGATTGTGAACAGATCTGATATACTTTCTTGTGAACTTACTGCATTTTGACTCGAGTGATGCATAGCTATGATGTTTTCCAGTAATTGGCCTTGTATCCCAGTCTTCAAGAAAGGGCAATAATTCACATCCATCTACTCTACCAAAAGACGTTTCCCAATCTACGAGCACAACATTCTGCTGGTCACTATATTCAGTGGTTTATTCATAACCATTTCTTAGTGTTTATAGTGCAACATTTTTCCGGAAACCAAACTGTATTTCACTTAACTCTTGCATTACTTTGGGTCTAGCTCTTTGTTTCAATAGTTTTGAGTACACTTTCCCTTTGTTACTCAAGAGTGTTATATACCACTGTATGCTTCGCACTCACTCATATTGCTTTTTTCTTTCACCATATTAGAAATTTTATTGCATGTTACCAATCGGCTGGGACGTTTCTTTCTTCTCATACTATATTACATGTTCTTATAGCCATTTATCTCATGTTTTCCCCCACAGGACTTAATAGCTTCTGGTGGTTATTTCATCTGGACTCGGTGATCTGATTTTAGAAATTTGCTTCGACTGGTATAAGGTTTGGTTTTTGTTGTCCACAGCTTTTACGTACACCATTAAGGTTTTCTGTGCTACGTGGGAGGTTAAGTAGTTCTTGCAAGTATCCCTCCCACTTTACCAGTCTTAGTCCAGACAGTGGCGGACTTCGAACCAGGAACCAGTGTATTGGTAATCAAGTGAGCTAAACACTATATCACTGCTGCAATATACTTCTTCTCCGTTCATCCGGAGTGTTTTTTTTTTTTCCAGATGTAATTGCGGTGTATTGTTATGCACCCTTGGGCCTAAACGCTTAGGCCAACTCATTCGACTTTTGCGTGCGTTTCTTTTTTTTTTTTTACCAGGTTAGCATTACGGGGGGGGGGGGGGAACTCTCACTATAATCGTGCCGTGCACATCCCAGCTGGTCAAGTTGGAACGGTCGAAGATAGTTAGTTAGTTAGTTAGTTAGTCGCAGTTCCAACTTCACAGCAACGGGTCGTCCCCATTATGCTCCATTCCTGTGCCAGTGAATATCACACAAAACGCTCCCCACTGCCCAATGTGAAAAGTGGAAAAGACAGGAGTCTCGACAAATAACAGCCCGCACAGATACACTGTGCAAAGCACTCAGTTCATTTCTGATGGAATCGGCAGTCATTTTCCCATCTGGATGTTTCCTAGATGTTCACCCACACAGTCCACGAAATACAGTTCATCGTCAATGGCAGTGGCAGTCAACCAGAAGCCCAGCAGCCACGCATTTCTGCATAAGGCAAAAACGGTCGAAGACTTCACGGTCATCCCTCAATGGAAGGCAGGGACAGCCCGTGGACATTATCCGCCATCCAGGGATGCTTCCATAATTGCAGAGCCGACACATAACGCTCTCGTGTGGGGCTCACTCTGGGAATAGCCACATCCTGCTCATGGCTGCTTTAATTCCTCACTTCAATGTAATGGGAATTTCGTTCGCTACGGGCCTGTCCCTGCACAATCCAGGCCGGTCTGCAGATGGTATCCACTCAGTGAGCTTTCGATTCATACATGTGCTCATCGTTGTGCCCGAAGACAATACAGTCAAAGTTGTTCCGGGCACGACGGTCATTTGGGAAAACTAGCCAGTCAGAGCTGTTCCAGACATAAGGACATTCGGAAAACTAGACATTCAGAGCTGTTCTAGGCACGTGGGACATTTCACTCGGACGTTTTTGCGTTGTGCCAGTTTTAATTTGCCGCCCTTAGGCCAGCACATCCGACTTTGGCTGGTGTTTTTGATCAAGTTAACCGTCCTGAAGGTTTTGAGAGACATTTTGTTGTGGTGACGCCCACATATCAGCTGGTCAAGTTAGAGCGACCAAAGGCATCACGATCAACCCTCAAGGGAAGGCAGGGGCAGACCATGAGCATTCCCCGCCTCCCAAGGGTGCTTACATGTTTGTAGAGCTGGCACATGGCGCTCAGGTGCTGGGCTCACCCAAGGAATCGCCACGTCCTGCTTATGGCTGCTTTAATTCCTCACTTCTATGTATTGGCCATTTCGTTCGCCAATGGCCACTCCCCACGCAAACCAGGGACGGTCAGTCTGCGAGCGACATCTACTCAGCACGCTTTTCCTTCGGACTTCCAAGTAATGGATTCGCTAGCCAAGCGTTCCATTTCGTATTAATGAGACGTTTTCACCTTCATTTGCAGGCGACATCCGATCTGCAAACGTTCACTTCGAACTGTCACGCAATGAAATCGTTAATCAAGCGTTCCATTTAGTGTTAGTGAGACGTTTTTCCACTTTTGACTACGCTCACTCAGTGACCTCTGGCGCAGACTTGCATCGTAACCACTGCGTACGATTGTGGCGCTTTTCCACCTTTAGTAACGTTCACGAGATAGGCTACATGTGCTGCCGGCTCATAACCGTACTCCCTTGCAGCAGGGAGCGAGTAACGGCCAGGCTCTCTCTCATCCGGGGGCCCCTCTTATCCATCGGATGAGAGCCTTCGAATAAGTATTTGTAACAAGCGTGTAGAGGCTTAGCATCTCACCTTCATTTTGCAATGGATGAGTATCGGCCCGATTCTCACATCCGGGGGAGGTGGGATGTTGACTTAGAGACGTTCAGTCATATCCTTCAGCGGAGAGCCTTAGAGTATGTGGCCGGACCAAGAATTAGTGGTATCGTGTGTCTGATTCGGTATTTGACTGTCTATCCTCAGTCTGCCTGCAGAGCAGCAGGTTGCGTCTCTCATGATCTGGTCCCTATCTCAAGGCCTGTCCGATATATAGGTGTGCTTCCGTCGGCAGAGCTCTTGAGGTCATGGGACACGCAAGCCCCTGTACCAGGTCAAGGTGGAGACACATCAGAAGGGGCTGCACTACACAAGTCCAACACAGGGAGAAAGGGAGTTATGCCCAACGTATACATAATCACCCAGTGAAATCAATGAATACCTAGTATATGTGTCTATTATTGAATTGTAGGTGCAATCTTTCCCTGTTCCAAGAACGATACACAGTTTGGGAACCGAACACTGTTGGCTTGGATGGGCGGGACAGCCAGTTTTAAATTATGTGCAGAGTCTTCTGTTAGAGTCTTTGGATGGATCAACATATCACACCCAAACCACAGAGATGGCTGGTATCCCCAGCCAGTGGGACTTGAGGAAAGGCTGGACGCACACGTTGAAATCTATCATCACACGGCTACGGTTACAATCAAATTGAACAAGTTACAACCCGCCGACTTCAATGAACCATTTACTGTAACATTATTCGCTGCCGACGAGAATGGGACACGGATCAATGATACGTCTACCTTCTTCTTTGTCATTGAAGAAACAGGTATATCTATAAATATATGATTGGATTTTGCTTTCTAGTTTTTGTGTCGATTGGATGTCATTTCTGATCCCGAGTTCAGAATGATTGTGTTTTATCTGTGATTTAATTTTGTTATCTGTGATTTATTGTTATAACTATGATTTAATGTTTATCTGTAATTTATTGTTTTGAAAACAAGAATCGCCATGGCGAAGGTAGCCTGTTTGCAAGATGGAAAACATACTTACCGGTAAAAATATGGTATTTGCAACGAGAAAAAGGTTGTGAGGTGCCACATATAACCTGCACTTGTTTATGATTCGGAAGCGCGGACAATGAACAGACCAGCTGAAAAACATATAATGGCTGTTGAAATGTGGTTTCTCAAAACATGCATAGAATACCATGGGCAGACAATAAAAAAAAAAACGATGGCAAAGTCTTACGAGAGACAGTTGAAAACCGTAAACTGATTAGAGAAATCAGACGTATACAATCACATGTATTTGTTCACGTTATGAGAAGAAATAGCATGGAGAACTTGATGACCACTGACAAGACTGAGGATAAATAAACAAGGGGAAGGCAGAGAAGTAAGTACCTGGATGGCGTGACCACGTGGTATGGTCGAGAGAGGACCACGGAGCTGATCGTCGACTCTGGTGATCGTGCGAGATGGCAAAACATGACCGACCACGGTTTTTTGTTTTTGTTATTTGAGGAAACTTTAATAGAAACGTTTGCCTCTATAATAAACCAACTAACCAACCAACCAGCATCAACCAACCTAATAACCAACCAATCTACTAACCAACCAGCCGGCACCAACCAACCAGCACCAACCAACCTAATAATCATCGAACCTACTAACCAACCAACCTACTAACCAACCAGCGGGCACCAACCAGCCAGCACCAACCAACCTACTAACCAACCAGCCTACTAACCAACCAGCCGGCACCAACCAGCCAGCATCAGACAACCTACTAACCAACCAACCTACTAACCAACCAGCCGGTACCAACCAGCCAACTAATCAACCAACCATCTACCATGAGATCTGGCCGACACTCAGTCTTCTTCTTCTTCTTCAGCGTTCCGAGCCATTGAGGATCTTTGCTGCAAATACAGTCCGTCTCCATTCGTCTCTCTGGTGGACCTTCTCTTGCCAGTCGTTGATTCCAAGTGCTTGTAGGTCTGTACATGTATTATCTCTCCACCGCCTTCTTGGTCTACCTCGGGGTCTACGGTCATTTATTTCCTGAGTGTAAGCGAGTTTTGTTTCCCTATTATCTTCCATTCTTTCTATATGCCCCAGCCATTGTAGTCTATTACCCTTCATGATACCAGTGATTAGCGGGGACTTAAACAGATCATAAATGTCTTTGTTACTTCTTCTTTTCCACTCTCCACTTTGTGTAACCCTAATGGGTCCAAAGATGCGTCTTAAAATTTTGTTCTCAAAGGTTTGTAACAAGGCTTCGTCTCCTTTCGTTGTACTCCAGGTTTCAGAACCATACAGCACAACTGGTCTGATCAGTGTTTTGTATATTGTGATTTTGGTGTTACGAGATAGCGCCTTTGATTTTAGTAGATGTTGTAGTGCATAGTATATCTTATTTCCAGAGTTGATTCTAGTTTGTATTTCTTCCCTTATGATGTTGGAGCAGTTGAAGATTGTACCCAGGTATTTGTATGTTTCCGTTCTTTTAATGGTCATATTATCTATTTGTATGTGGCCAGAGTTTCTAGCCATTCCGTCTCTTGAAATTACCATATATTCTGTCTTATCTTGGTTGATAACCAGCCCCATCTGTTGGGCTTTTCCCTTTAAGTGAGTCAATATTTCCAATGTCTTTTGTTCACTTTGCCCTATAATATCTATATCATCTGCATAACCAAGCAGCTTGGATGTTCCTCCAATATCACATTCCTCCTTTACCTTCCTTACAACTTTCTCTAGAGCCAGATTGAAGAGTAGCGGCGATAGTGCATCACCCTGTTTCAAGCCAGATGTTATTTGGAAGGGGTCTGATTTCCTGCCTTTATATGTTACTATATTATAAGTATCTTCCATGCATAGTCTGGTCATGTTGATTAACTTCCTTGGTATTCCAAATTCCTGCATAGCATTCCATAGACTATTCCTATGGACACTATCATAAGCCTTTTTAAAATCCACAAAAATGTTATGGAGATCTCTTTTATATTCCCAATGTTTCTCGGCTATTTGTCGTAAGATAAATATCTGATCTATTGTTGATCTGTTTTGTCTAAAACCCGCCTGGTAGTCACCTAATATGTCTTCTGAATATGGTTTTAGTCTATTTAGTAATACTGCGGATAGTATCTTATAGCTTGTGGACAGTAGTGATATTCCTCTATAATTTCCACATTGGAACTTGTCTCCTTTCTTAAAGATAGGTATCAATAATGACTCTTTCCAGTCATGGGGTAATTCTTCTGTCCTCCAGATTTTTATTATTAGTTCGTACAGCTTTAGATGTAATGCATGGCCACCTGCCTTTATAAATTCAGCAGCAATTCCATCAGTCCCAGTTGCCTTATTGTTTTTAAGTCGTGTGATTACATATAGGATTTCTTCAAATGTAGGTTCTTCAATTTGTGGTTCGCATGTTAGAACCTCTTCCTGTGGGAAAATGTGACTTGGAGCTTCACAATTTAGTAATTCAATAAAATATTCTTTCCATGTGTTGCACATTTCCTCATTGGTATTTATCATATTCCCATTTTTGTCTTTTAAACCAATATGTGTTTTGTTGGTGCCCTCGTTTCATTGACTTCAGTTCTTTAAAAAATTTTCTGGATTCATTTTTCTGGTGATTAGTTTCCATATCTTTGATTATATTACTCATATATTCTCGCTTCTGCTGTCTGACTATTTTTGTAGCCTCTTTACATTCATTTCTATAATGCTCTTCCTTTTGGATGTTATTGATGTCATTTAACCATACATGTCTGGCATTCTTCTTCCTAATGACTGCTTCTTCACATTTTTGATTGAACCATCTGTTCTTTCTATGCGTGGTTAACACACCGAGACATTCTTCTGCGGTAGACTGAATTGTATTCTTGATGTTCAACCAAGTTTGGTCAACGGTTTCCTCCAAAGGGTTTTGCAGAGTTTCAAGTTTACATTTTATTTCATCTGTAAATTTCTCTTTGACTGTAATGTCTTGCAGTTTTTCTCTGTTATATGTTGGGTGTAATCTTTGTAATTTAGTATAGAAAGCTCTCTTAAGTTTTATTTTAAATTTTGCTCCAACGAGGAAGTGGTCACTGTGGCACTCAGCTCCTCTATAACTTCTGACTTGCTGTATGTTTGATGCATTTCTGTTGTTAATTAAAATGTGATCTATTTGATTATAGGTTCTCTTGTCACATGATTTCCAAGTTTGTTTGTGTATATCCTTTCTTTGTAGTCTGGTACTGCTAATCTGCAGTCCTTTGGCTTCTGCCAGGTTGATGACTCTCCATCCATTATCATTTGAAGTTGTATGTAGGCTTTCCATACCGGCCACTTTTTTATTAGTTTGCTCTCTACCTATTTTTGCATTGAAGTCTCCCAGCACAATCAGGATGTCCTGTTTGGGGGTTTCTTCTATGACATCTTCCAGATCATTATAAAAGTCTTCTTTAATATCATCTTCTTTCTCTTCAGTAGGTGCATGTACATTAATCATCGTTATATTTTTCCATTTACCTTTTATTCGTAATTTACTAATCCTGTCATTAAAAGCTTTAAAGTTTAAAACGTTCCCCCATAACTCTTTTTTGATGACAAATCCTGTTCCTAATTCATGTTTATTTTGGGTGTTTCCTCCATATATTATAATCATTCCATATTGCTCTAAAGTACCCTCTCCTGGCCACCTTATTTCTTGAATTGCTGTTATATCCATTTGATATTCACCCAGCTCCCGGGTTAGTTCTTCGGCCGCTCCAGCTCGATATAGTGTCCGTACATTCCATGTTCCAAATCTCAAAAGTCCTTTAACGTTCCAAGGTCGTTGTCCAGATAAGTCAGTCCGATATCGAGGCTCATGTATTTGTTTCGTAACAAAGAAAGGTTTTTACAAAGGTGGGGATGTTAACCCCACGCTTCAACCCCCAACCTGGAGGACCAGGGTGTTTCTCTTTGTCTGTTCTCTACCCTTTGACCTGTCCGGCTTGGGAGGCCCTGCTGGTAGCTACGCTACCGCCGGTATAGCTCTCAGGGTCATTGAGAAACTCAAGCTCCCCCACCACGACAAGGTGGAAACACCATCGGGGGAGGCCGACACTCAGTAACACGTGGAAAATGATATCATTAGTACTGGGACTCTGTGCTGAATGTTGAAGATGTGGATGGAGCACGTATGCACGTATGGTAATGTCCTTAATGATGGGGTGTCGGTTTCTAACTCAACCCAATCAACAACCAACCAACCAGCCAGCTAGTAAGCCAGCCAACCAGCTAATCGACCAACCATCCAACCAACCAACCGACCGACCAACCGATTGACCAACTAATCATCCTATCAACCGACCAATCAATCGATCGACCAACCAATCGATTGACCGACAGACCGACAGACCGACAGACCCACCGACCAGCCAACCGACCGACCGACCGACCGATTGATCGACAAACCAGCCAACCGACCGACAGACAATCCAATCAACTAATAAATAAACCAACCAGTCGACCGACCTAGTGACCAATCAACCATCCAGCCGACCGATCTATCAAAAACCAATCACTGTCTAATCGACCGACTGATTAACTAACCAATCAATTAGCCGGCCGACCTACCGGCCAATCAACCAACCAACCAACCAGACGACCCACCCACCGATGTACCAAAAACCAACCGACCGACCTATCAATCGACAAGCCAACCAACCAACCAAGCAACCAACAGATCAACCAACCAACCAGCCAACCGACCAACCAACCAGCAAACCAAGCAATAAACCAACCAACCAACCAACCAACCAACCAATATGTGCAACTGCTGTCATCAAAGGCAAATGCTACGATAACCAGAAGCTGTAACATTATTTAAACACACATACCACTAAACACATATCGCATGTTTTCTTGCCTGGCATATGTTGCTACATCTCTTCAGTGCATATCTCACATGATGTGAGTTTAGTTTAGTCAACGGATCAACATCACGGCACACGGTTCAGTTCAGTTATCAGTTATCAGTTGGGGTATCTTCATTGCACTCCGGACATAGGTGCTCAGATCCTCCCCCCTCCCCCCCCCCCCCCCCCCAGCATATGCATCAGCGTCCGGTGGCTAATAGTGCCAGTTCTGTGTTGGTTGACGAGGCACCTCGTTTTCCCGATTTACCTCTCGCGTCTGGCTGTGCCGATTCTTACTCCCAAATCGTTCATCCTGGACAGCGATGTGGATTCACTGACGTCAGAGTCCTCTGTTCTCGCCATATCTTTAAGGATGTTAATAACATCGGCACGATCCATGGGCTGGCCATCTACAGGGGGTGCAGAGCCGATCAGTTTGTCAGCTCGTTCATTTCCCTCGACTCCCGCATGTCCCGGGACGAAGATGAAGGTGACTTTACGAACAACAGACTTCCGCAGCGACTCAGTCCACTGTCTACGTACAGATTTAGCTTCGACCTTCTGAATATAAGTGCTTAGTTCTACTCCTAACTCCAGCATTCAAGGCGGTCACCATACCTCGAGACCACTCAACCCCCGAATTAAGTGAAAAAACGAAAACAAAAAAGCTTAGGCTGAAATAATCAATACATAGTCACTGATATTGTCCTTCTTGATGTGTAACACTGCAGTATGCACCTGCTCGATGCAGCGACTTACACCAGGCAAGAAATCGTCCTAACTTGTGTTTGTGGATTGTGTGTTTAAAGTCATAAAGGTAATACATTGATGTCACAGAAGATGGCAGATTTGACAGAGAAATCGAAATCAGATTTGAAAAAGCTAGTGCACTTACATATCAACTATCACCCTTACTGAACTTCCAAATATACATGTCCGCAAAACGACAGATAATAAACAGCATATTCATACCAACCCTATGCTACCAATGTCAAGCTTGGACTTTATCCATATCACACTTTGGAAAAATGAACACCTGCGAGATGAGATGCCTGAGGAGAGCTGCAAACTTAACAATCCGAGACCGAGTAAGAAATGCTGTTATCAGACAGACTGTGGGATCAACACCTTGTGCCACATTTATTGAAAGACAGAAGATCAAGTGGTTTGGCCATGTCATTAGAATGCAACACCAACAACTACCAACACAGGCCTTACATCTAAGATCATCTGCGACAAGACCAAGAGGACATCCAAGAAGACAATGGATTGACGACATCAAAGACATTATACAACCACACTATCCAGTGCCGCCCACCGGGCGCTCCCTCCCTACGACGCTTGACGGCAGAAGCATAAGAAGATGATGATGATGATGATGATGATGATGATGATGATGATGATGATGATGATGATGATGATGATGAATACATTAATTTGAATTATGAAATGTGTTCTATTGTGGAGTAAATATTATGCCAAAAGTCACCGTCGTTAAATATATTTTAAATGACATGCTCTAGATTCTCAAAAGAAAATTGTAGCAAGAGTGTTCCAGAAGTGTAGGTGTAAGTGTGAGCAGTCAACATGACTTCATGCACAATGAGCAGAACAGGGAGCATGCGAGGTTGAGCTCAGCAACAGCTGTCTCTCGTTTATGTTTCGTTGATGTGTGACCCCACAAGTGTCCACGTGTGCACTTTACGTTCTCAAGTGTATTGTGTGTCCTTGATTCTAAAACGTTCTTCATCCTGTTTTCACATCGTGATTGGTTATAATAAATTTATGTAGCCCCGAGCGGCAGTGACACAGAGGTTAGTGTGATTGCCTACAGAGTCATGGGTGAGAGTTCAATCCCCAGTCACGGCTGAATTCTATTCTCTGACCGTTACTGCTCTGGGGTCTACCCAGCCTCGTGAAATGGGTCGTTGATAATTTTCAGTCTCTCGTGGGAATTGTCCGGGAAATAAATGATGATTGGCGAGAGAACTTCCCACCGGACCTCATCATCATCATCATCATCATCATAATCTATGTCATACCGATTACAGTCGGCGGTTATAGCTCCCACCCCACAGGATGACAAGTATATGATCAGGTATGTTATTGTGTACAGATTATTCCATGTGCTCCAAACATCCAGGAGTGTATTTGCCATCCCTCTGTATTTTTTTCTTGTCAATATTGATGGATAAAACAAACCCTTGTAAAGGAGATGTAAGGTTCTGCCTTCATTCTTATAGCCATCGGACAAGTGTATGTGCTCGTTTACTGTCACTGACTAGTATGTCTCTATAGAGACAACGGCTGCGGTCACTACTAGTATGTCTTTGTAGAGACAACGGCTGTGGTCACTGCTAGTATGTCTTTGTAGAGACAACGGCTGCGGTCACTACTAGTATGTCTTTGTAGAGACAACGGCTGTGGTCACTGCTAGTATGTCTTTGTAGAGACAACGGCTGCGGTCACTACTAGTATGTCTTTGTAGAGACAACGGCTGTGGTCACTACTAGTATGTCTTTGTAGAGACAACGGCTGCGGTCACTGCTAGTATGTCTTTGTAGAGACAACGGCTGCGGTCACTACTAGTATGTCTTTGTAGAGACAACGGCTGTGGTCACTACTAGTATGTCTTTGTAGAGACAACGGCTGCGGTCACTGCTAGTATGTCTTTGTAGAGACAACGGCTGCGGTCACTGCTAGTATGTCTTTGTAGAGACAACGGCTGCGGTCACTGCTAGTATGTCTTTGTAGAGACAACGGCTGCGGTCACTGCTAGTATGTCTTTGTAGAGACAACGGCTGCGGTCACTGCTAGTATGTCTTTGTAGAGACAACGGCTGCGGTCACTGCTAGTATGTCTTTGTAGAGACAACGGCTGCGGTCACTACTAGTATGTCTTTGTAGAGACAACGGCTGTGGTCACTGCTAGTATGTCTTTGTAGAGACAACGGCTGCGGTCACTGCTAGTATGTCTTTGTAGAGACAACGGCTGCGGTCACTACTAGTATGTCTTTGTAGAGACAACGGCTGTGGTCACTGCTAGTATGTCTTTGTAGAGACAACGGCTGCGGTCACTGCTAGTATGTCTTTGTAGAGACAACGGCTGTGGTCACTACTAGTATGTCTTTGTAGAGACAACGGCTGCGGTCACTGCTAGTATGTCTTTGTAGAGACAACGGCTGCGGTCACTGCTAGTATGTCTTTGTAGAGACAACGGCTGTGGTCACTACTAGTATGTCTTTGTAGAGACAACGGCTGCGGTCACTGCTAGTATGTCTCTGTAGAGACAACGGCTGTGGTCACTGCTAGTATGTCTCTATAGAGACAATGTTTGCGGTAACTGACTAGTATGTTTCTGTAGAGATACGGGCTAGGGCCTATGACTAGTACGATCACTGCCTGGAAAGAAACCAGTGGCATCCTACATTCTTTACAGACACCTAAAAAGTCATCATTCGTCAAGTCAGTACTGACTGCTCTCAATTTTCATTCACATGTGACGATACTAGAGACTAAAATTAGTGGAATTGCGGTAAAGCGGTGGAAATCGAAACAATATAAAATACCACAAAGTAATGCAGCTTTACAGAACAGTATTATGAACGAAACAAGGGCGTTGCTTAGTAATACATTCAAATGTACTGAATTGTCCGTGTAGAAAAATACACACAGACGCATTGAATTGCCCCTGTATAAATAATAGATGCAGACGTACTGAATTGTCCTGGTTGGTTCCACACATAAAGATGAATTGTCTGTGCAGAAGTCACACATAAAGACTTACTGAATTGTCCGGGCAGAAAAATACATACCTACGTACTGAATTGTCCGTTTAGAAGCTGCACATAAAGACGTACTGTATTGTAAGCGAAGAAGTAACACGCATACAGATATAATGAATTGCCCGTGCAGAAACCACACTGAAGTCGTACTGAATTGAGCGTGAAGAAATTACACGCATATAGATGTAATTAAAATAAAATACGGAATAGAACAGTATATAAATGAAGATGATGAAAACAGAAGGATGATGTCAGTAAATGATTATTAAAGTAGCATGGCATGAAGATCTAACATTTCACATCACAGCAATCCTTGTTATGCCATTACCTTTGTATTTAGTTGTAATAGATACACATTAAATATGTTCATATAGCTAAGCCTTGCTTATTCATTGTTTGTCTGCGTGTCTATTGACAGACCCATCCTTAGGTGATGGCTCTCTAATCTTGTCAACCCAACAACCGATGCCAGCAGTCACATCGATCAGAACAGAGTTGTCAACAGTGTCGTTACAGGCAAACACTACATTCACATCCACAGTTAGTCCCAAACAAGAGATTACGCAATGTTGGCCACACAAAACGTCACAGTGTCCTGAGAACTGGTACCAGGTGGATAATGAGACGTGCCTTCTGGTCACGAGGATGTCAAATAATGAATCAGCCAGTGATGTGTGTAATGACCATGGTTCAGAGCTAGTATGGAGACAAAATATGAAGAAGCTTAGAAGCTGTTTGATTAGTAAGTCTTACATGTACAAATATTGTCTTCAAAACTATACGTAAACAGAATTAGAGACATATTAGACAAGAAATGTGTAAATAGATAGATAGATGGACACAATAGAACGATCTTCAGACAGCAGAAAGAATGGCTAGTCTACTTAATGCGTAGAAGGATAAACTAATATATCTTTTGATGGGAGAATTACAAACAAATTCCTCCGAAGTCGGACAGTGTCTACCTGCACGGCGAGGAACCACCAGTCTGCACACAAATAAGCCAGTCATGGGACAACGGATACTCACGCAAACCTCAGGTCCTGTATAACATCACACTGATGTTGGACAACAGGATGTCTTCATCCGACATACAGGACTTCACGCTGGAGTTCATAGCCAGCGAACGCAAGCAAGCAAGCAAGCAGCAAGCACAAACAAATAAACAATATATAACAAAATGGGCTTATCAATGGAAGAGGTAATTTATTTGGTTGAACAAGTGTTTCGTAATTGCGATCGATATACACGTATGTTTGTTCAAAGATGTATAGCAAGATTTCCTGATACACAGTCTCCTCGTCGCATTATAGTTAGAACTTTGTTGAATAAGTTTCTTGCTACGGGGAATGTTGAAGATGTTTTGCGATCTGGTAAGCCCACTGTGTCTGAAGAAAAATGTCTAGATATCCAAGACAGAATCTTGAAAAGTCCAAGCAAGTCCTTTAGGAAAAGGTAACAAAAATGAATGTATCAGTGAGCACAGTCCAGACAATTCTTAAACACCGATTAAATGTTCTCCTTTCAGGATTTATGTTGTGTCTGAACTAAAAGAGTGTTATAATCAATCCAGTAAAACACTTCGCATGGTTTCAGTTATCTGTAGCAAAAGAAGACGAGTCAATTCTCGATGTAACACTCTTCTCTGATGAGGCATGGTTTCATCTATCTGGATACGTTGACAGCCAACATAATCGTATGTGGAGCACTTTTAATCCCTATGCATTTCATGAGGCTACTCTACAGAATGAGCAAATTGGGGGATTGTGTGCCTTCAGTAGAAAACGTATCATTGGTACTGGCATTCTGGAACCTTTTTAAAAAAAAAGCTGAATGAACGTAGCAATTAAGAAGTGTCGTTCGATCAAGTTGGTACAACTGCGCACACAGCTAGAGCATCCCTGCGTTGGTGACATTTCCACAAATCGCATAATATCACGTGGGATTTGGCTGCTCGTTCTCCAGATCTAACTTTATTAGATTATAATGAATATGGTTTCTTGAAAGAAAACTTCTTCTTCTTCTTCTTCAGCTTTCCAAGCCATTGAGGTTCTTTTCTGCAAATACAATCCGTCTCCATTCGTCTCTCTGGTGGACCTTCTCTTGCCAGTCGTTGATTCCAAGTGCTTGTAGGTCTGTACAGGTATTATCTCTCCACCGTCTTCTTGGTCTACCTCGGGGTCTACGGTCATTTATTTCCTGAGTGTAAGCGAGTGTTGTTTCCCTATTATCTTCCATTCTT
The DNA here is from genome assembly GCA_963921405.1 of Cepaea hortensis. Classification (NCBI taxonomy): domain Eukaryota; kingdom Metazoa; phylum Mollusca; class Gastropoda; order Stylommatophora; family Helicidae; genus Cepaea; species Cepaea hortensis. The sequence goes on from OY992891.1 coordinate 90,387,161, forward strand.
TCTATATGCCCCAGCCATTGTAGTCTATTAGCCTTCATGATACCAGTGATTAGCGGGGACTTAAACATAAATGTCTTTGTTACTTCTTCTTTTCCACTCTCCACTTTGTGTATCCCTAATGGGTCCAAAGATGCGTCTTAAAATTTTGTTCTCAAAGGTTTGTAACAAGGCTTCGTCTCCTTTCGTTGTACTCCAGGTTTCAGAGCCATACAGCACAACTGGTCTGATCAGTGTTTTGTATATTGTGATTTTGGTGTTACGAGATAGCGCCTTTGATTTTAGTAGATGTTGTAGTGCATAGTATATCTTATTTCCAGAGTTGATTCTAGTTTGTATTTCTTCCCTTATGATGTTGGAGCAGTTGAAGATTGTACCCAGGTATTTGTATGTTTCCGTTCTTTTAATGGTAATATTATCTATTTGTATGTGGCCAGAGTTTTTAGCCATTCCATCTCTTGAATTTACCATATATTCTGTCTTATATTTTTGATAACCAGCCCCATCTGTTGGGCTTTTTCCTTTAAGTGAGTCAATATTTCCAATGTCTTTTGTTCACTTTGCCCTATAATATCTATATCATCTGCATAACCAAGCAGCTTGGATGTTCCTCCAATATCACATTCCTCCTTTACCTTCCTTACAACTTTCTCTAGAGCTAGATTGAAGAGTAGCGGCGATAGTGCATCACCATGTTTCAAGCCAGATGTTTTTTGAAAGAAAACGTTTACAAAAAATAATGTACACACGATTAAGGACATGAAAAAAAGCAATAATAATTACCAATTAGAAAACGATATTTCAAGAAGCAACATCAGACAAGTTGCAGAAGGTAATGGACAATAGGAAGACAATAGGAGTTAAGTTGAAGGCAGATGAGCTACAGATAGATGTGGATACAATTGAGAAGATAGCATCAAGAGATGGACGAACATCAGTTTGTCGGATTCGACAATAATGGTAAGAGACAGAGAGTGTTGGAAAGGACAAGGCCCAAGGTTCGTACTGAAATACGATCAATGTTGGCAGTAGTGGATTGTGCGCAATCCTCACAGGATTTAAAACACAAGAAACGTTTATATACGAAGTGGCTCAATCATATGCATTTTGTTTGCAGAGATACTTGGAGAGTCGAAGGGAGCTTCCGATAATGCTGTGGTGCGTCTAGACAGAATGAATTATGTCAATGTACAGAATGGATCAGAGGCGACAGGAAACGGGACTTACAGCGTGGTCTGTACCAGCAGAACAATCAGTGAGCAGTTGTTTTACATTTAGCTTTCACGCCTTAGAAATCTATGTCTCTCTTTCACTCACTATTCTCTCTCTCTCTCTCTCTCTCTCTCTCTCTCTCTCTCTCTCTCTCTCTCTCTCTCTCTCTCTCTCTCTCTCTCTCTCCCTCCCTCCCTCTCTCTCTACGCAACTCAATACACACATATTATTTATTTAAATGACTAGTGTGCCTTTGTTTAATTAAAACTTCAATTTTTGTGAAATCATACACTGCATATATATTCATTAAAAAGTTAGTTACTTATCCTGTACAGGACGTCGCAGTCAACACCAGTATTTTTAGCTGTTTTGATCTCTTGGCAAGTTACGTTCAGTAGTCTGCCATTCTGTACGACTGGCACCCATACCATTTCGTAAAAAACCAACGCAAGGCTGTCTGCTGTCAAATCACCCGCAGCTGTGTTTCGAACGCGGGTATACGGGATGAACTCAGTCTGTAACACCTTCGCCACGAAGCTGGCAATTCATTAGCGCGCCTCTGAAAATCGTTCGGAGTGCCACGCTTGGTGCGTGTGACGTAGGTTGCCGACGTGTAATCTAGCCTATAAACAATGACAACGGTGTATCACTGTGACCACCGCCATGACTGCACTAACCAAACTTCCTCAGGATCAAGACAGACATGACCTACACTGCAAGGTACTATAGGCAGTATGATAGGAAGCTGCACTAGCATAGTGGCTGGCACACTTGCACTCCGGTCCAGGTGTGATGTGCTCGAATCCTCTACAAGGGTGGCAACATTGTCGTTGACTTGTCTCCCATTTAAATCCAGCATTAAATGGACATCAGGGCATATTCTGGAAAGTAACGCCTTCAGCCTTGTACTGGCCACATAATGCAATCAGTGTCGATCGTTCTCAAAACATAAAGTTGCTTAAAAGTCGACAGTGTCGACTTCATTGCACAGGGTTTTATCCCATATGGCTCGGTCTCTTTTCGCAGCACGGAAAGAGTCGTAGAAAGCACGAGCTCCGTAGCTACAGCGACGACCCACATGAGTCTCCGAAAAAATCCACTCGTGAACCGAAGGACGCAGCCCGGAATAGAACCCATAACCTTCAGAGCCTGAGTCAAACGGCTTGACCACCACGCTACGGAGACTCCCAGATTATGGCTGTAGGACTATATACCCCAAGACTTGCTTGTGGGTCCTTTAAGTGTTCGTTTTCTGCTTGACTTAATGTCCAATGTTAAGAAATTGTCTATTTACTTGGAATTAGACAAAGCAACCAGGACAATCGACCTGCTGCGCGGATGTGACTTGTGATATAGTCCACCAAGACTTATACATGATGCCATATTTAATGAGAACATTCCATCCATCCATCCATCATGTGCCATGCCGGTAAGCGTGGGCGGTCATGTTCTGCCATCTCACTCAATCACCAGAGTCGTGGATCAGCTCTGTGTTCCTGTCTCGACCATGCCACGTGTCCAAGCCATCCAGGTATTTGCTTCTAGGTCTTCCCCTGAGTCTTTTCCCTTCGATCTTGCCAGTTGTGACCAAGTTCTCCAATTCATTTCTTCTCATAACATGCTGTCGTAAGTAATCCTTTATTACTTTAGTGTCGTCCCTGGAGTGAGGGGAATCAACACCCACAATTTTTTAACCCAAGATTATTGTCCTAGAGAAACCACCAGAATCCGTCCACAAAACTCCCTCAGTCTCTAGACACCTCTTTCTTACTCTCACTCACCCCTGGATCATGCCCCCTCTCATTCTTCCCCAACACAACATACTCAACAACTCTAGCTTTAACAAATAAATACAACAATTAATTTATTAAAACAAAGAGTATGTGTGTGAGAGGTGTGTGTGTGTAATGTGTAGAATGTGTGTCGAATATTCTAATGTGTATGTAGAATCAGACCAGTGAATCAGGAGCAAAGTCTGTTACATTACTGTGCTGACCACACAACAGCACCATGTATTCCAGACAGTGAACCTCACCCAGAAGATGTTTCTCCGTCCACGTTACGACTTTCTCCGATAACGCTCGAACAAACAGGATGCTGGTCATCAGATAGACACTGTTCGATCTTGGTCTTCACTCTAACAAACACGGTGAAGTTACTCTGTTTAATAATGTTTGCTGAACAGAGAATCTTTCAATTAACTGAAATGTCACTTGGGAAAATCTACTGTTCACAAGTCTCTGATTATAAGATTTTCCCCCTCTTTAACAAACAACCTATTAGTGTTTCTGGGTATATATATATATATATATATATATATATATATATATATATATATATATATATATATATATATACATATATATATATATATATATATATATATATATATATATATATATATATAGGTGTGTGTCCTTGGTATATGAGTTATGAATCTTCGGTGATGAAGCTTTATCACTCAGTAAACACAACACTTATGTTCATCAAGTCCGGCTAAGCAGAAGCCAGGTTCCTGCAGACCAACTAGGTTCTGAGCCCCGTCTAAAAGCCTCTCAGTAACCTCTGTCTTCATTCCGTGAGCCATCATTGTATAAAACTTTGAAACTGCTTCTTCGTAATAAATCATCTCACACTCAAGTGGAACCTGTTGAGTAGAGAACATCATGGTGAGAGCAACTCAATCCTGACCGTAGTTAGGTGAGTGTAGGCCAATAGCAGCACTCAGATCTATAACAGAGATCCGATCTCTGTCATACGGCCAAATAGCTCATCACATTGGTCTTAGACATGGCAACACCAGGAAAGAATAAAAGAACGGATAGAAACCCAGCAGATGCCCTGCTGGAAGATCCTACCTTTTCACATTCCCTTCCTCCCTCCCAACCATCCTCAATCTCTCTAATTATTATCCCACTACATTGTCCGCAACTCCCTGAGTAAAATGATATATCACACAGGCTAGTTAAGGCCATACAATAGGACACTAGTGCCGACGCTCCTATAATACTTTCTAGCGCCGCACTTATAGAACATTATATCACCGCACCTATAATACATTATATCACCGCACAGTACTGTACTCTATTCCTAATCATACTCTAAGTTAGATATGATTAATAGAATGCCATATACCTATTCCGGTTGATGATTGAGACTATGCAATCACAGACTGGATCTATGTCCGCCGATACATTATCAACACTTTGACACTATAGTCTTTTTTCAATTAACACAACTCGGAATACTGCGCCGATCTTTAACACTTCAGAATTTTTGGTCGACTCCTCCAACTTGTTTACCTCAACTGGTTTTATATCGGGGCTTGAGTGACGTCACCAAATTGTCTAGACGCAGAGGCGTCGAGAAGTTGTTTTTCTCTTTATTTTTCCAAACTCAATGTGAACATCTGGCAGGTGTTCCCTTTCATCTGGGAAATTTCTCCTGTCAGTGATCTAGAGAACCTTCTCCACATCACAAGACTCCATCCGACGTCTGGCCAGACATTCCGTCTATCACTTCAAAGGCTGACTCCCGCCTTGTAGACGGATGGCGCCATTGTTTCTCGAACAACCCACATCATACAGAAATGCCGACCGCGTGCAGACAGTTTTCACGACGTATTTTGTTTCCTCAGTCCCCTGCTCATCGAAGGATTGCCTGTTTTTGCAGACGAATGTCGGGTCTTCTTTTTCATCGATCGAAACTATCAAGTTTTTCCGCGACACATGCCCAAAAAATGTTTACTGTCTACGTCTAATGACTCTAGTAAGTTTACGATCTTCATTTGTTTCTTGAAGGACTTGTTCGTTGGTTTTTCTATCTGTCCATGGTATTCTTTGCATTTTTCGCAGAAACCAAATTTCCACAGCCATTAGCTGTTTTTCAGCGTGACTGCTTATTGTCCACGCTTCACATCCATACAAAAGTGTAGGTTCTATGTAGCATCTCAACACTATTTTTCTCGTTTCAATTGGTATCTTTTTGTTGGTAAGTATGTTTTTCATCTTGCAAAAGGCTACCTTCGCAATGGCAATTCTTGTTCTAATCTCTTCAAGGCATCTCCCATCAGATGTTATGACTGTGCCGAGATAACAATATCGATTCACTTGTTTAAGAATATGTCCATCTACTCGTATATCACATTGTGGTATTTCCTTCTTCCTAGTGACGACCATAATCTGTGTCTTCTTAATATTCAGTTCTAACCCTAGTTGTTCACTTTGTGCAACAACCGCATCTACTAAATGTTGCAGGCCCTGTTCATTGTCTGCAATCAAGACTGTATCATCTGCATATCTAATGTTATTGATGTATCGTCCCCCAATGTTGATTCCTTCCATATCTTCTATATGTCTATCTATATGAGTACATTACTATCATTTTATTCACAGAGCGACCGACTATTTCCTTGTTCACACTACAAATATACACTGAGACAGGATGGAGCTTAGTTGACAACAGTACTGACTACGTCACAGTAAAGACACCGTACGCTGATCTTGCTTTAACATGCGAGGCTCAAGGGGTTCCTAAACCACTGGTGATAGTAACAGATGAATCAGGTGACCAGATTAGGACTCGCATACCGTTTAGAATCGATGACTGCAGACAGGCTGGAGTTTATACCTGTACAGCCAGCAACGCTCTCGGCAGATCTCAAGCTCACAGACGGATACGTATTTTAAGTACGTATGTTGTTAATAACTGTCTGCAGTGTATTGCGTTTATTCCTGTAAACTATAGGCTATAGTGAGGTAGCTCGGTCACCTACAAACGTTGGGGCCGCTAGTTCGGTACCAGTAAGAAGCCTCACTGTCTTTGGTCCAGAAGATCAAGGCGTTATGTGTGTGTGTGTGCGTGCGTGCGTGCGTGCGTGCGTGCGTGCGTGTGTGTGTGTGTGTTATGTCTCAACAGATTCCCTGCCTGGCTACATCCTTTGTCCAATTATCAATTAACGTGTTGATGCCTTCTAAGAAACTGTTTTTGGGTTTGACCGAGTTGTTCTTCACGGTGCAAGTCGATAGAGGGGCATCAGTTTTGTACTCGCTGTTGCGCATGCGCAAACTGCTGGGGCCTCACTACCCTCATATGCCAGTATAGTTCAGAAATGGAGTCACACTAGAACAGCAATGGATCATCGCTGGAACTACAACGGAATATTACACAGAAATTTAAAATATAACACTCTTTTTTGAGAGGGTGTCCGGGCTGTACTCCTACACAATGATAATTAAAGTGAAACAGCCTCAAATCTCCATACATATTTCTAGAAAACAGTGAGTGCCATGTTCCCGTATACGTGGAATCATTAATGATCGCAAATGCTATTTGTGGATAGCACATCTGACTAAATACTCCGCTTTCTCATTGTTAGATATGGCGGATATGCTATAGTGTTTCATATCTCAACAAGCCAGCGTTATTGTACGATATAGTTCATCACAGCTCAACAATTCTGTCAAGACGGACACATGTCTGGTCCTACTTAAGCTGTCGTTAAGTTCTTGTTCACAAGACGAACAAATGTCTGTCCCATCTTAAGCTTTCGTCACGTTCTTGCTCGCAAGACGGACAAATGTCTGGCCCAACTTAAGCTGTCGTCAAGTTCTTGTTCACAAGAAGGACAAATATCTGTTCAACTTAAACTGTCGTCAAGTTCTTGTACACAAGACGGACAGATGTTTGGCCCAACTTTAGCTGTCGCCACATCTTGGCAAGATTCGTCCAATATCCTAGCGTGTAGAAATGAAAGTATAAAAGCGGAAGTCAAATTGGATCTCTCTTATGCCACACGTACGATGGTGCTACGACTAATTTACTAAATTAATTACCTAGAGTTGAATAATATTGAAAATAAGAAATTCGTAATATGTAGCACGTGATATTCCAGACCGACTCGTCACATGCATGTTCTATATGCATGGATATTGTAGCCGCACTAATATTAAACAATTATAGTGGTATTATTCCATTCCAGGCAGTCTCAAGGTGAAGTTCACTGCAAACAACAACAACCGCAGAGCGGAGATCAGATCCGGCGATACAGTAGAATTGAGATGTTACGTAGACGGATGTCCAGATAGAGTCACTATATCCAGTAAAGCACGTCCAGTAACTGAGACGGTCAACTACACAATTCCTCTTGTCCATGAAATAACAGGAGTCAACTGTTCGCACATGGGAACCTACACATGTCTAGCCAAGTCTCTGACCGACCAAAATGTACAGGAAACAGCAGACCTGGAAGTCAAGGGCTGTGAGTACCCATCGGGAGCAATCGTCTTTTATTGTATAGGATAGTTCGTCATATTACAACAATCCAATGTTTTTGTATGGCATATTTAATTATCTAACAACACGAAAGTGTTATAGCATGTTGTAGTTCCTCATGTCACAACAAGCCTATGTTATAGTATGTCGTAGTTCCTCATATCATAACACGCCAGTGTTATTGTATGTCATAGTTTCCTCATAGCACAACAAGCCTGTATAATTGTATGGCATTGTTCCTCATATCACAACAAGCCTGTGTTATTGTATGGCATTGTTCCTCATATCACAACCGTCATATAACATTATATGCCATAGTTCATCATATGTAGTCATGTCTTGGGTAAATACGACTTAGCTACTGTATGAGAGTAAGCGTTGCTACATGCTGTCTGGTAGCATTGAATGTTGGGAGAGCTAACCAAACTCGCCACCTCACATTGTGCCCACGGCTGTGGGCTGAGGAGAGTAAACGGAAGGGTACAAACCTTATCCTGGTGCGAAAAAAATGCAACTTAAAGACTAAATATCCTTGCAGTGCAGATCAGGTTCTAAGAAGTGGTCGGCACCTGGTCTAGTATCGAAGTTCTGATAGGCAGACATTTAAAGCACTGCTTTGCTTATCTTGCAGCTTCTGCAGCTTGTCTTGTTCCAGATGTATTGGTGTTACCTTTCCCCTGATTCTGCAATCATACAACAGCTTTCATCAATACACAACAGTCTGCTGTTATTATACATTTTTAATCAATTCACAACAATCTTCTCTTAATATACACCATCGTTCTTCAATACACAACAATCTTCCGTTACTAATACAATATATTTCGTCAATACACAAGAATTCTATGTTACTATACAATATATTTTGTCAATACACAAGAATCCTATGTTACTATACAATATATTTAGTCAATATACAACAATGTTCTGTTACTATACAACATATTTCTTACATACACAACAATGTTCTGTTACTAATACAATATATTTCGTCAATACACAAGAATTCTATGTTACTATACAATATATTTTGTCAATACACAAGAATCCTATGTTACTATACAATATATTTAGTCAATATACAACAATGTTCTGTTACTATACACCATATTTCTTAAATACACAACAATGTTATGTTACTATACAACATATTTCGTCAATACACAATATCTGCTGTGACTATAAACATAGGTTTGGTGATGTAACAAGATACTGGTGCTTCTCCATCAATAAAATATTTATAATTACGAACTGAATGCGTATTTGGGGTCGACAATATCAGATAATCTTTTCATTAGAGACAGAAATCGACAGACGCCATGGAAAGACAACCAAAACACTTTCCAGGCTAAGTAAAAGATTTTGGGAGAATAATAGACTAACAAAGCGTACAAAAGCTCAAGTATATAAAGCTTGTGTTATTAGCAGACTACTCTATGGGTCTGAATTCTGGACCTTGTACTCAAGACAGGATAGAAAGTTGAATTCCTTCCATATGAGATATCTGAAACGTATCCTGGGCATATCATCGAAAGACCACATAACAAAACAAACACGTGCTTGAAAGAGAGGATATTACCACAGTGCACACCCTCCTCAAGTCGCCACCGGTGGCTGAGCCATGTATCTTGAATGGAGGATGAACGTATTCCCAAAGATCTCCTATACGGAGAACTAGCCACAGGGAAGAGGCCAACCGGTAGACCCCAAATGCGTTATAGGGATGTTATAGGGATACAAGATATGAAAACCCTTGGCATAGGTCCAAGCACGTGGGAAAGGGATGCAACAGACAGATGTTCCTGTAAAAGAGATGTACGAAACGGACTGGTGCTCTGTGAGCGCAAACTGATCCAACAAACTGCCAATATGCGGCACATGCGTAAATTGCAGTCACTTACTGCGGGACCTGCCTTGTCTTACAATTGCGGAAACTATGTCACTCTGGCATTGGACTATACTGTTACCAGTGATGCTGTCACGGTACCTTCCAACGGCACACTCTGTAGTCCTTCAGGACTGAAAGAGGTTTACTACTCCTATAAACATTGGATCTCTGCAGGACATGCCCTAGACCAGGGGTGTCAAACTCAATCACTCAGCCGGCAAAAACTCAAATCACACATAACATAGTGGGCCGGACAGGATTAACATTTATTAAGCCGAAAATTAAACCTTTTTTTAAACATTAATATAGATTAAAACAGAAAACAGTTTTAATAATAATACAACAAAATTGGTATACGCATTTTCACTCTTATGTCAATTTGTCGGAGCACAATGTTTCTCATCTTTTCTTGGCTACAATTTCGTTTATGTTGGGAGTAATGTTTTGTGTCTTTTGAGATTATCATGAAGGATTGCAAGTGTTCATCAGTGAAACGACTCCTGTGTGATGTTTTGTTAATCTTCATCACAGAAAACAGCTGCTCACTCAGATATGTGCTACCAAACATGATCAAGGTTCGAGCCGCATGTAGGCGTAGCAGTGGCATCTCTTCAGGAATGAAACGAGTGAATTATGCAGGCTCCACATTGTCGTATTTTGCCTGTAGTGTCCTATCACACTGCAGCTCTATTAACTTCATCTGCACATTTACAGGTGCAGTTTCCACATCTATGGTAATTGGATTACGAAACAGCTCGAAATTACTTTTAATATATTCAGCCACCCAGCGGTTTTGAAAGGCTCTGTTTTCAGAATCAACTTTTCTCTTGGTCATTTTAAGGCTAGCTTTGATTTTAAAAGTGTGTGACTCTACCGACAGACGCTTGATTGATACCAGGTTAGCCGAAGCGAGGAAAGGTGATGTAATATCCGGGCATTACACTAATTTCATTTTTTATGCGCCAATCCAAACCGAGCATCTGAAAGTTTCTAGGAAACTATTATGACAAACACTAACTAACTACACAACTTTTATTTTCGCTTATTCTGATCGAAACGAGAACGTTCTTGTGTAGCCTATCAGTCGGAAGGCTGCCCAAAAAAAAATATTTTTGCCTAAAATTATCACTTGGGCCGAATATATTTGTACGTCGGTTGAGACTTCTCGGGGCTGATATGAGTGTACGGCGAGCCGGATGTGGCCCCGCGGGCCTTGAGTTTGACACATGTGCCCTAGACCTTTCATGAAATACAATAAATACGTTTCTGTCAGTTTCTTTGTCCCATACTAAACAAATAGTTGCATATACTTTACTGAACGTGCAGTCAACCTCAGCATTTATAGGTTGGTTGTGATTTACGCACACTCACATGGCGACAGACAGACAGACAGACAGGCAGGCAGGCAGGCAGGCAGGCAGGCAGACATACAGACAGACAGACAGACAGACAGACAGACAGACAGACAGACAGACAGACAGACCGACAGACATCTCCGTTTTCAAATTCTGTAAAGTCATAATATTTCTAACCTACCGAATAGGCCCAGTGTCACTGTGTGAGAATGACGATGCTTCACGGGAAATGTCGCCTATCCTGGGAGAAAACGTCACAATTTCTATATGCGTAATGTCCAGTGAAGGGTTGACATTCTCGGCTAATGATACCAAGATAGTGGTTAAGTTTACCAGAAACCCCATCACTCGTGTCTACTGGACTGTCAACATTACAATGCACGACATCGAAGTAGAGGACTACAGAACACACACAGTCAGGATAGCAAACAGCGATGGCAGTCTGGATGTTCATTTTACACTGACGGATAAAGGTAAGAATGTTACATCTGCCATCTGTCATTAACAAAAACAATAGAAGAGACTTGTGATAAGTGAATCACAATAAGGCACGAATTCAATATTTTCTAACAGTTTATTTTTCGTATTAGTGTTAATCAAATTGAAATTTCGCATGTATCATGAGCAACGATTCTGTCATTATCATCATCATCTTCCACTTTTGTCATCGAGAGTCGTGGGGAGGAATAATTAGCGCTCCAGCGCCCGATCGATGGCACTGGATATATTTTCATTCTATGTGATTGCACAATGCTATTAATATCGTTAATCCCTGATCTTCTTGCTCTCGTTGCAGGTCTTCTTTCATGTAGGGTCACTGCTGGTTGTTGATGGTGTTGCATTCTAACGAGAAGACCATATCATTTGATCTTCTGTCCTTTAATATATGTGGGGCAAATTTTGATCCCACTGTGTATCTGATTACATTATTTCTTAAACGGTCTCGGATAGTTAAGTTGGCAGCTCTGCTCAAGTATCTCATCTCGCACATGCTGTGATTTGTCCAAAGTTGGCCTTGGTAGCATAGGGTTGGTGTGTATATATTACGTATGTTCTGTGTTTTTGCGGACATAGGTATGTTTGAACGTTTAAATATTGGTGATACCGAACATCAGGATTGGTTTAATATAGCTCTTAAACGCTCATTTCCTGACCTCTTTGACAAAGCTATGTTTGCATGAAGTGTGTTCATCTTGTGAAATGTTGCTTTTACTTGGGCCATCATGCATGTAACATCATGAACACAATTCCAACTAATGTTGTTCAATCTCCCAAATAATTAAACACATGACTTGTGTTAGATTACTTACATTCACTTTGATGCTGCGTTTGGTTACAATCTGGTTCTTTTTAATAACCATTTCTTGTGTTTTTTTTTTCTGTAATTGAGACAAAGTTCTTTGTTTTGACTTTCTTATGTAATTATATCTATTATTTCTTGTAACTGAGTAAACAAGCATTTACAGAAAAGTGAACCATGCCAATAGCATGACCCAGTTTGTTTACACAATGCCCACCAGCCGCTATTCCTGAATTCGTTTATGGATCTTATTATTATTTCCCTGTACAATTTGAATAGAGCAGGTGACAGTACACAACCCGGAATAACAATTTGTTTATATGTTGGCATGTTCCTAACAGGTTGCCAGGTGACAGTACACAAACCGGAATAACAATTTGTTTATATGTTGGCATGTTCCTAACAGGTTGCCAGGTGACAGTACACAAACCGGAATAACAATTTGTTTATATGTTGGCATGTTCCTAACAGGTTGGTAGGTGACAGTACACAACCCGGAATAACAATTTGTTTATATGTTGGCATGTTCCTAACAGGTTGGTAGGTGACAGTACACAACCCGGAATAACAATTTGTTTATATGTTGGCATGTTCCTAACAGGTTGGCAGGTGACAGTACACAACCCGGAATAACAATTTGTTTATATGTTGGCATGTTCCTAACAGGTTGGTAGGTGACAGTACACAACCCGGAATAACAATTTGTTTATATGTTGGCATGTTCCTAACAGGTTGGTAGGTGACAGTACACAACCCGGAATAACAATTTGTTTATATGTTGGCATGTTCCTAGTGTACTTGGTTGACTTCCTCCGAAGTCGGAGAGTGTCTGCCTGTACGGCGAGGAACCACCAGTCTGCATACAAATAAACCAGACATGGGACAACGGATACTCACGCAAACCTCAGGTCCTGTGTGACATCACACTGATGTTGGACAACAGGATGCCTTCATCCGACATACAGGACTTTGCGTTGGAGCTCAAGCTAACGAACACAAGCAAGCAAGCAAGCATTAGCAAATCTTACCACTGTCACAATGTTATTGACACATAGAAGTGGCTGTGGTTGTATCTAGTGGTATGTCTCAGTGAATATTGTGTCAGACGACTGCTCAACAACGATGAATCAATATAGAGCACTAGCCTGCGCACACAATATTTTAATTCGAAACAAACTCGATGCTATAACACTCTTCAGGAACATTCAACAGTGAAATATATCTGGATTGCATACGCACATGTCTAACCCACTAAGAATAGCATATAACACAGTAAGCTCCTGCGACCACACTATTGCCGTGCACTAGTCTCGCATAATACAATGTTACGTACTCTTCTCCGTCCGTGAATCTAACCACCACCTCTGAGTCTCTTCTTTCTGGACTCAGCTCCCCTCACTGGTCCAGAACTCAGAACTCTACTATTTGGCTAAGACTCCCTCGATTAGCCTCAGACTGGATGCTCTCGCTAAGTCTCCCTCACTAAGTCTCCCTCACTTATCCTCAGAATCCCACTCTACTAGCTAAGTCTCCCTGACTTAACTCCAACTCAACTGTCTGAAAACCACCAGGCGGAGTTGTCCCTAACTCCTCCACAACTCCACTCTCCCCAATTTTGCCCAGACTTAACTTTTTATTCACTCTTCCCGGGCCTCACAAGGAACACCATTTAACCTCTTTAACCCCAATCTAAATTCCTCCAACATTCCATTTCCTTACTTCCTTTGTCTCTTAGTCTACTATCACGTTTTACTCTGTGTCCTGATGACTCGTACTGACATTTTCGTGAAATACCCTGCCTTGTGTTTGAGGCCAGCCATTGGTTTGGAATTCATATCTACACCTTTCTGACCAAACATCCGCAAATTCTTCTCTGACCCAGTTACCCTTAATTGTATAATTAAATTCTTACCTCGTGCGTTTACCCACTTTGGCGTAAACACACGCTCGTTACAACCATAGTTATTTAAAACTTTCAACATTCGTGTCTCACATTGTCAAATTCTTTTATGTTTTCAGGAAGCATTGGTTGTGTCTTTATATTCTGAATGAATCACTGAAAAATGAGAAGTAGATTGAGAGCTTTACCAAAGCACGACTACAAAAACAATGGACGTTGCGACCAAAGCCTTCGTCAGCACAGAACAAACAAACAAAAATAGATTAATAATTACACGATCGACACTACATGAAAGTATAAATTTCAACTTATCTGTGTCCTAGCTTGAAACGGCTATCCATGGATGGAATAAAACGGATGTCGTGGTTAACGGGGTCAATTGACTAAAGGTCAGTACAGCCAGAAATTCGGTGATTGGCTAAGTTAACCGGTGCAAGTCAACCGATTCTGCAAATCCACACTGCTCATCTCCGATTTCTGGATTTATTTGATTTCTTATTCATCTGATATACATTCGCATGAGTATGTTACTCGCGTATCCATTACACTAATCGTTCTATGTTCACTGCAATCCGTTGCGTCAGATTTCTTGGGTAGAACTATAACATTAGATTTCAAGAGAGATTCCGGTACGTAGCCGCTGTTATAGATGTGACTGAACATTTGTGTAATCACTTGTACTATAATAGGTGACATCTTCATCATCTCATCTCATTATCTCATCTCATCATGTTCCTCGTGTATCTTGCGGTGTCGAGGTGACATCTAAACAGCGAGAGAGTGCCCGTTTATGGGCTTCTGTATCGATATGCTCATGGACTCAGTTATTCCCTGCGTCCTTCGTCTACGTGGTCGGCCTCTTCCTCTGTTTCTATCTGGTCTGTACATCATTGCTTGTTGTGTTGTACTTTTAGTTGGTAACCTACTTGCATGGGCAAACCATTTGACTTGCTGCCTTCTAATAAAATTCTAGCGCAACTATAAACCCACTTTAGTTCCGATTTCTTCAGTGCTGATCTTATCTCTTCTTGATATATTGATCATTCGTCTCAGGAATCGCATTTATGCTGTGATTTGTCATTTCTTTTTTTTTCTGTCATTGTCGTGGTTTTGCATTTTTAACAAAGAGTTGATAGAAATATTGTTGTGTAAAGTCCTTTCTTAGTAGTGTTTGTTCTTGAGTATTGGTGCCATTTGTCCAGTGAGTTGGTGTGCTTATTGCATCAATTGTCGATCTCATCTTCTGATTTGCCATTTGATGATATTATACTTCCTAGGTACTTGAAACTCTTTACTCGATTCAAGGTATGTTCGTTTAGGTGAATTGTTGTTGTTATTTCTTCTTTAGTTATAGTCATTATCTCTGTTTTACTTGTGCTAGTTTTCATGTTATGTTCTCTACACATTTCGTGTAGAGTATTCATGTGGTCTTGTAATTCAGCTTCTGATTTTGCCATTAGTGCTTGGTCGTCCGCAAACAGGAGTACTGTCGTAGTAATCCTTTATTACTTTAGTGTCGTCCCTGGAGTGAGGGCAATCAACACCCACATTTTTTATTAACCCAATATTATTGTCCTATAGAAACCACCAGAATCCGCCCACAAAACTCCTTCAGTCTGTAGACACTCCTTTCTTACTCTCACTCACCCCTGTATCATGCCCACTCTCATTCTCCCCCAACACAACATACTCAACAACTCTAGCTTTAACAAATAAATACAACAAATAATTTATTAAAGCAAAAAGTATGTGTGTGAGAAGTGTGTGTGTGTAATGTGTAGAATGTGTGTCGAATATGCTAATGTGTATGTAGAATCACACCAGTGAATCAGGAGCAAAGTCTGTTACATCACTGTGCTGAGCGCACAACAGCACCATGTATTCTGGACAGAAAACCTCACAAAGAAGATGTTTCTCCGGCCACGTGACGACTTTCTCCGATAACTCTCGAACAAACAGGATGCTGGTCATCAGATAGACACTGTTCGATATTGGTCTTCACTCTAACAAACACTGTGTATTTACCCTGTTCAATAATGTTTGTTGATCAGAGAATCTTTCCAATAACTTAAATGTCACTTGGGAAAATCTAACTGTTCATATGTCACTGGTTATTAGATTTTTTCCATCTTAAAAAAAAACAACAACCTATTAATGTTCTAGGTATATATATATATATATATATATATATATATATATATATATATATATATATATATATATATATATATATATATATATATATATTGGTGTTCTTGGTAAATTAGTTATGAATCTTCGGTGATGTTGCTTATCACTCATGAAAAACCAACACTTGTATTCATCAAGTCCGGCTCAGCAGAAGTCAGGTTTCTGCAGACCAACTAGGTTCTGAGCCCCGTGTAAAAGCCTCTCAGTAACCTCTGTCTTCAATTCGTGAGCCATAATTTTATATAACTTTGATACTGCTTCTTGGTAATATATCGTCGCACACTCAAGTGGAACCTGTTGAATATAGGACACCCTGGTGAGAGCAACTCAATTCTGACCTTAATTAAGTGAGTGTAGGCCGATAGCAGCACTCAGATCTATAACAGAGATCCGATCTCTGTCATACGGCCAAATAGCTCATCACATTGGTCTGAGACATGGGAACACAAGAATAGATTAAAGGAAACGGGTAGAAACCCAGCAGATGGCCTACTGGAAGATCCTACTATTTCTCATTACCTTCATCCCTCCCAACCATCCTCAATCTCTCTAATTACTATCCCACTACATTGTCCTTAACTCCCTGAGTTAAATGATATATCACACAAGCTAGTTAAAGCCACACAATAGGCTACTAGTGCCGACGCTCCTATAATACTTTCTATCACCGCACTTATAGAACATTCTATCACCGCACCTATAATACATTCTATCACTGCACCTATAATACATTATATCACCGCACAGTACTGTACTCTATTCCTAATCATACTCTAAGTTAGATATGATTATTAGAATACCATATGGCCTATTCCGGTTGCAGATTGAGACTATGCAATCACAGACTGGATCTATGTCCGCCGATAAATATCAACACTTTGACACTATAGTCTCTTTCTATAACACAACTCGGAATACTGCGCCGATCCTTAGCACTTCATTAATTTTGGTCAACTAACTCAACTTGTTTACATCAACTGGTTTTAATTCGGGGCTTGAGTGACGTCACCAAAACGTCTAGACGCTAATCCGTCCAGAGTATGGTTTTCTCCGCCTGTTTTAGACTGGCTGGAATCAATCCGCCGTCTAGTTTGCTTTTATCTGGGACTTGTCCCGGCACTTCCGAGAGTCCCGTTAGTCTGGGATCTGGGGAATCATATCCCTTACATCACAAGACCTCTCCGACGTCTGTACAGACATTCCGTCTACAACATCAAAGGCCGACTACCGCCTTGCAGACGGATGACACTTTTGTCCCGTCTCGAGCAACAACGTGTTAACAAAATTCTGACCGGGTGTAGACATTTGACGCGACTTATTTTGTTCCTCAGTCCCCTACTCATCAAAGGGTTGCCTGTTTTTTGTAGACGAATGTCTGGTCTTTTTGTCGTCGATCGAAACTATCAAGTTTTTCCGTGACAAGTACTTTAATGGTTTTAATTTGCAAATGGTTCTTCTTCTGTGTTCTCGTCATGTGCTGTTCTTGCGGTCTTTGTTTGGCTGGTTTCTTTACACATGTTGTATATATATGTTATGAACAAAAGAGGGGACAGGACACAACCTTGTTGTACTCAGAATCGTATGGTGAAGGGTTCTGACATCTTCATCAGGATGCGTTAAACACGGCCCTCTATGATTTTAACGTCGTTCTCCCTGGCCTAGAAGTTAACGACTTTCTCCGTAATCCCGTATATTCTCGCGAGTAACGTAATCTGCGTGAAAATCGGCTTCGGTTCTCGCTGCATTGGTCCAACTTACGGGGTATGTGAGCCGGTCTTTTAGAAAGCAATGGCAAATTACTGAGCGTAATCTTGCATAGTATTATACATCAACAGCAGCTGAAAATGCTGATATTGACTGCAACGTCCTGTAAGGGATAGGCAATTTATTTATTTCAACACATTAGACATAATCAATGTACTCTTGACTTCCATAGACAGTTTTTGGTACAACTGTAGGCGGCGACGACCTGGGAAGCCCTATTCGAAAAATGGGTTCCAGTACATATTTGACACTATCACCATCGGGTGGGATGGCTGGCGTCTGACCACCACATCATCCTGTCTCCCCTTTCATCATCATCATCAAGTGCCGTGCCGGCTGGCGTAGGCGTTCATGACTCTCCATAGATCTCGGTCTTTGGTTTTCTGGATCAACTCTGCTCCCCTTTAGGTTATAATATTATAATTTTCAGAATGAATATGTGGAAATTATCTGGGATGTACAGGTGATGAGGGAAGGAACATTCTAACTACATGTCCGAACTACTTAATTCTTTCATGTTCTGTAATGTCAGTAATATGTTGTTTTCCTACACTTGATTTTAGTTTCTCATGTGTCTCTCTATCTCTTTTTGTTTCTCCAGTTGCGTTTTTTTGTGCGTCTCATCTCGCTTGCTGTGATTTTACTCATGTAGCCTATATTTCAAGTAATGTCCACGTTTAGCATTGGTAAACCAGTTGAAGTGTTTACACATTGTTGTGATCGAGTTGCCAAACGATATATTTGAATCCTCCTATAGTCTGATTACCTTGGTAAGACTGAAGAGAAAGCAAGCTAACTATGGTAACTGTACTAGCCTTCTTACAACTTTGTATAGATCTGATTATATTTCTTTCACAGCATTGTAAGAATGAGTTGAACATTAGTTGTATTTTAATTGAGTAGTTTTAAGTTGTCAATTAAGATGCACAGTCTATTTCAGTTATGACAATTGTGTGTATTTGTTGCTGGTTGTTTAATATTTGCATGACTAAAGTTAGCTGAAGCCTTGTTTTAAATCCAGTGCTTCATTTGTAATTCTTTATATCCTATTGCTAGTTTTCAAAATTATGCCTTATATTTGATTCTATCTTTCGGTTTTCAATGTTTGCCCTGAATTTTAATCATTCGAGTTAATTACGATTGTATTTATTAGTGAATATAATGTTTAAGGCTGATTCATGACCTACACCTGACTTTCAAAGACGTATGCCTCATGTTTGATTTTTCATTTTTGCTAATGTGGCTGTGGGCTGATTATTGTTGTTGCATGTCTAATGTGAGTTTACGTTGTGTTTTTCGTGTCTGCTTTCCTTTCTAATTATGGTTGCTTTTATACTATTTGAGCTCTGCATAAGAATAGCTAGTATTTTCTGTATTTACAGGGAAGCCTGTTCGTATTGTTAAGGCTTATTCCTGAGTGTTTCGTATTACTGTAATCTTCGCATTCCTTATATGTTTCTGTATTTTACGCATTACCAGTGGTATTTCGTATCACCTCATATTTTAAGCCTATAATCCCTGTTGTTTGGTACTAATCACCAACTTTGTCACAGGCTGTTGTCCTCGTAATCGAGGCCTATTTAACTTAGATGATTTGATCTCCTTGTCACGCAAGATTGTTGGATGATAGTATGGATGTGTGCGCATTGATTTGTAAGTGCAGGTATTGGCAGATTTGCTTACATGCACACAACTTGT
This sequence comes from Cepaea hortensis, assembly GCA_963921405.1. Lineage (NCBI taxonomy): Eukaryota > Metazoa > Mollusca > Gastropoda > Stylommatophora > Helicidae > Cepaea > Cepaea hortensis. The sequence continues at coordinate 90,406,738 of OY992891.1, forward strand.
ACCATTCTGCTAACGTAAATAAAGGTAGATAAATTCTTTTTCAACACATATTGCTTCAGTAAGTTAGTGTGTGTGTTACCCGGTCAATTTACCTCTGTTGCTGTGCCCTGTGTAGTTTGTCTAGGGCTTATTGTGTTGCCGTCTGCTGTTTACCTGGCCGTACATGTTGTTTCGTGAAATGACACGTATAATCGACATTTCTCTGCTATGGACAGGCATTCTTTGTTTTATTGTATCCTGTTCCCCTTTATTTGTTATAATCTTTGTCTTAACTGGTCTATCCCATACTGTCTTAGCTCCTCTCTCTCTCTCTCTCTCTCTCTCTCTCTCACTCTCTCTCTATCTCTCTCTCTCTCTCTCACACACACACTCACACACTCTCTCACACACACTCACACACACACACATACACACACACGTAATATGCGGTTGTATATGCTGCTGGAATAATGTAATCAGCTATGCTCTGCTATATATCCAACAACTGATTTGTTTTTATTTACAGATACATCTACATCAACGTTTGAGTTTGAATCCAACACCCTTTTGATTGCACTTCCACCCATTTGTTTCATATTGATCGTGTTTATCATCGCTGGTATCGTCTGGTACCGAGTTAAAGGTATGCATGTCTGATTATTTGCCGACGTCTGTACACTAGTTGCAGTTTATACAAACACCCAATTTAATACTGACAGGCAGAAGATCAAATGTTTCGGCCATCTGGTTAGAATGCAGCACCATCAACTACCAGCACTGGAGCTACATCGAAGAAGATCTGTCACGAGGGCAAGAGGACCAAGGAGAAGAAAGTAGATTGAAGACATCAAAGACATTGTACAATCACACGAAATAACGGTGACCAGTGCAATCCATGGGACACTAAAACTTCAGCTATTCCTCCCAGCGACGCTTAACTGAAAAATTGGGAGATGATGCTGATGATTAACAATACAAGATTATGGTCGTTTCCAAAGGGGAAAGATAAACATGACAGTGTAACATCCAAGTAAATGATACAGTACTTAAACACGTTAATGGGTGGAGCTAATTCGGAACAGTCATAACATCGGAGGAAGACTACTTTGTAGAGTTTATACAGAGATTAGTTATGACAAAGGTAGCCGTTTGCCAGATGGAAAACTTGCATGATACTAAAATGCTGTCAATTACAATGAGAATATAAAGGTTGTTGAAGTGCTACACAGAACTATCTGTTATATGGATGTGAACAATACACAATAAGTAGACAAGCAGAGAAATAGCCAGTGACAGTGGGGTGTGTTTTCTAGGGAAACTGCAAAGAATACGATAGAGTCATACAAGAAATGAAAACCATACATTAAGCAGAGAAAATAGACATGGACAGTTAAAATAGTTTGGACAAATTACGGGAAGAAATAAAATGGAACTTGGTGACAACTGGCAATATTGAAAGGGAACGAGCAATGGGAAGAGGCAGAGAGATAAATATCTGGTCGGCTTGACTACATGGCATAACCGAAACAGGAACCGGAAGCTAATTCAGAACTCTGGTGAACGTGTGAGATAGCCAACCATGACTGTCCACACTTGTCGGCATGGCACATCATGCTGATTAAACGTCTTCTGAAAAGTAGAGGAGCGATTTATTTTGAAAATATACCTGGTGTATACCGACTAGTATAAAAGAATAGGATTCTAGTACCGCATGTCCTCTACGTTTAGAGACATGATAAAACTTCCCTTACGTTTATTTATATACAATATGACACACATTAACATATCACATAAAATCGTGTGAAATATTCGTTTACTGGTTAAATATTTAATTAATTAATTAATCAATTGATTACTTAATTCTACATTGAGTATTTTCTCATTAAATCTCGAGGTGAGTGCCCTTATCTTATGAGTTTATTTATGTCTTATGACATGCTTTAGCACAAACGCACACAAACTCCCACATAATCTACCCCTCCACACACACACACACACACACACACACACACACACACACACACACATTCACACTCACACACACACACACACACACACAGACACACACACTCACACTCACACATCCCGGATTTCGAGCCAACATATTTCATTCTAAAATCTATTAGCAAGCCATAATCAGCTGAACAGGGAACTAACACGTGACAGAAACCACTTACTGTTAAAACGAAATACTCTGAATGCATCCTGATCATAACAATTAACATCTAAGACCGTTGTTGTGCTGACAGGAAGACTTCATATTGACCATGTGGTTAACGTGGAAGCAACATTCATCCACAATCGAATAGTGTCAGAGACACTGTGCGTTATGCACCCCAACTAAGACATGGCTGAACCACTGCATATAATATATATTTCTGCAGTATCCTCCTGACGAGATGCAAACGAAATATGCCAGGCAATAAATCGTGCAACATATTGTTTGAGGCTTCTGTGTTTACATTCACTTCTGTTTAGCTAAATCCGGTTGTGGTAGGGGCTCATATATTATATGTACTAATTTATAATATGTTTAACATTAGACGTGTTTGCCCTTCTTGACAATTATTGTTGTAACTGAAAGTGGGAGACGTGTTTAAGAGATGATTTAACGTATTTTAGGTGACTTTTCTTTGCCGTTATTATTATTTATTTTTTTTTTCTTTGCATATCCTTTACAGGACATCGCTGTCAACACCAGCATCTTTCAGCTGTATGTTGATTTCTTGGCAAGATTACGCTCAGTAGTTTGCCATTGCTTTCTGAGCGGCTGGCACACATACCCCGTTGGTTATCGATGCGATTCGAACCACTGCTGATTCTCACCGTCATCACGTTACCGACGAGAGTATACGAGATTACGGAGAAAAGTCATAACCTCTAAGCCACGAAGCCGGCCGTTATTGTATGCATGTGTTAATTTTCCCGTTTTGTTTCCCCATTTACTCAAACGTGGAGCCCCGGTCACGTGTGGCTAGCATCTTGTTTGCTGAACCTGCGGTCGCCGGTTCGAATCCCCAGTCGAACAGGGGTATTTAAAACCTAAAATGTCTATCAAAATACTTTCTGCGAACTAAATACGGGCGGCTGACATTATCAACATAACCCACCGACTACCGGCCGTAACTACAAATACTGAGCTAAAGCCATATACCCATTGTATATCACATTGCTTAACCAGGCTCTTTACTTTTTTAAAGTCTATTTACCACACCTTTGCAATATTAAACACGTCTCAAGGTGTTGAAACATACTGTTTACTTCAGTCTATTTACCGCCACTTTACAATAGTAAACGCGTCTGAAGGCGTTGAACTAGGCTCATTACTTTAGTCTATGTTACCATCACTTTACAATATTAAACGCGACTCAAGGTTTTGAATGATGTTCTTTACTTCAATGTATTTGGCACCACTTTAAAATATATGTTGTCTGCTAGAAATGTACATTTACAATTAATCTGACTCCACGACTTATCCTTTCACAGGTGCACACACTGCCCGCTTAAGGTAGGCAGTTACTAGCTGTTCTGTTTAATGTGTATTTCTTAGACAGTGATCACTATTTAGTCATGTCTGTCTTATGTTGTCATTAACTTTAAAAAACTTTTATCAGTGCTGTCTAATGTGCCATTGACATTGTAAAACTGTTACCACTATATGTCTGCCGGTCTCCCTGGCCTAGAGGTTACACGACTTTCTCCGTAATCTCGTATACTCTCGTAAGTAACGTGACGTTGCGCGAGAATCGGTAGCGGTTCTCTCCGCGTCGGTAACTTACGGGGAATGTGAGCCGGTCGCTCAAAAAGCAATGGCAAACTACTGAGCGTAATCTTGCCAAGAAATAAACAATCAGCTGGAGGATGCTGACGTTGACAGCGATGTCCTGTAAAGCATATGCGAACCAAAACAAATTATATGTCTAATTGTGTAATTCAAATTACACTATTATTATCATTATGTCCAATTGTGTCATTCACATTATAAAACTGTTATCATTATCTGTCTAATTGTGTCATTCTCATTAAACAATGTGTATTATCATCTGTCTAATTGTTTAAGTCACAGTAAATAACGTTTATAATTCTATGTCTAATTATGTCATTCACATTAAATTACGTTTTATTATTCTCGATCTAAATGTGATACTGACATTAAACAACTTGTATCATTAACCTTCTAAATCTATCACTCACATGAAACAGCTTGTATCATTAACCCTATAAATGTATCACATGATGCATCTTGTAGAGCTATGACAAAGAATAACATTCTGCACAAGTCAAAACTAATTCATATTACATAACTAATATCACTCTCTAACTAAGAGTGCTTGTGCTATTCTCATTAAGCATCTTAATTCCATGTTCTGCATAATTTTTCATTCACATTAAACAACTGTTAACACACTGTGTCTAATTGTAAATTATGTCATTCACATTAAACAGCCTTAACACTCTATGTCTAATGTGTCATTCACATTAACCAACTTTGACACTCTTTGTCTAATTGTGCCATTTACATGAAATAACTTTAACACGTTCTGTCTAATTGTATCATTCAGATTAAACAGCTTTAACATCTCTGTCTAATTTTACCATTCACATTAAACAAACGTTACCTGTAACTAACTTCTTTCATCATGCTCATCAAACGTAGTTCCTCATTAGCATTACACGCATGTAACATTTTGTGTCTAAGTTTCTTATTGGCGTTAAACGCAAATATTTCATCTGTGTACATTTCCCTTTGTCATTAACCACGTTTAACTTTATCTGTCTGCGTTCGAAATTTAACTTGTTCTGTTAAGTTTCTCATTGGTAATAGGCATATTTGACTTTATCTGGTAATTTTCTCATAGTCATTAAACACATTTAAACTTCTCTGAGTTCCCAATTGTCATTAAACACATTCAACAAGAACTCCACCATGAACAATGTACAAGAGTGTTCCGTAGTCTAGTGGAGAGAATGAAGCGCCATTCACCGACTTTGATAATGCCCTCGCCTTGCCTCGCCACCTGTCTTTAAAACGAAATAATAATGAGAGATCTCAAAGATAGATTAACATTACGATATATAGATTTTAAGAACGATGATGAAGAAGAAGAAGAAGAAGAAGAAGAAGAAGAAGAAGAAGAAGAAGAAGAAGAAGAAGAAGAAGAAGAAGAAGAAGAAGAAGAAGAAGAAGAAGAAGAAGAAGAAGAAGAAAAAGAAGAAGAAGAAGAAGAAGAAGAAGAAGAAGAAGAAGAAGAAGAAGAAGAAGAAGAAGAAGAAGAAGAAGAAGAAGAAGAAGAAGAAGAAGAAGAAGAAGAACTAAGTTGTAAAATAATGATACGTAAAATGCCCAAACTGCAACATATCCAGGCGAACCTTCTGGCCTAGAGAGACGACAGTGGAAGATAAACTCTATGGACCGCTGAGTGAACTAAAAAAGTGTTAGATTCATACAAGAGACAACATTGCAGTTATTGATGTATTTCAAGCGAACGAAAGAAGAAGAAGAAGAAGAATTTGCGAGTCACACAGAAATAATTAGAAGATACCAGAAGATAATGCATGTGTCTGAAGTGTTGTAATACAGTGTGTTACTTGCTGTTGTCAGAGCTGAGGAAACAGATGCCAGCGACGCTGGTTGGGAGGACACTAAAGGAGGTAAGGTGTCTTAGTCAGGTGAACATTTGAGTATACCGAGTTCGCGAGCTCAGTAGTGAGAGAGTGATTGAGTTTTTGAGAGGGTTAGTGTGTGCCTGAAGTAAATTGGGTTTCAATGGTTATGTTTAAGTAGTGCTATAAACAGCAGCATATGTAAAGACTACTGATGAGATAAAAGCGATCGAACAAAACAATAAACAAACAAAAGATACACATCAAGGAATAAGAAAATCAGATACAATTATATCAGGAGTAAAGTGTGTTTAATAGCAGCACTGTTGTTTATCCATCAAGAATGATGATGACCATTCATTTCATCCAGTTGGATTGAAAGTATGGAGCCGTGAGTTCTAAGATGGTTGGTAAGGCCTATTCTGGCTCGAAATATTCTGGCTTTGACAATGTGGGCAAAGAATGCTTGACGTTCCAGGAGGAGGATCTCCTGCAGTCGTTTTTCTCACCAGCCTTTTCTTCACAGTTCTTGAAGTCCTGGTTACTTCACAAGTGACTTCACCCTTGCGTAATGATGTACGCCACGAATTTCGGTATTTGGCAGCAGTCTCCCAGGTGTCATGGTGAATTCCTGAAGCTTTCAGTGAGATTTTCAGAGTATCTTTAAAGGGCTTCCTCTGGCCGCCTTGAGAGTGTTTACCACAACGCAGGAAGCCGTAAAAGAAATTCGTTTAGGGAGCCTGTGATCTGGCATGCGAGTTAAGTGACCAGTCCAGCGAATCTGATTCTTCATTAGTAGAGTGTGGATACTGGGCATGGGCGCTCTTTCTAGGACTTCAGTGTCTGGGATCTTGTCTTGCCATTTAATCTTCAACAGCTTCCAAAGGCAGTCTGTGTGGATGTGGTGTTATTTACTAGCGTGTCACTGATAAACAGTCCAGGTTTCACAAGCATATAGCAGTGTGGATAATACAACTGCTTTGAAGACTTTCAGCTTTGTTTACAGGCGCATTCCATATCTGTCCCACACATTCTTGTACAGCCTGCCAAAGGCCGTGCTGGCCTTGGAGATGCTTGCATTCACTTCGTCATCAATTGTGGCAGCTTGTGACACAGTGCTTCCAAGATAAGTGAATTTGTCGACAACACTTAGTCTATGACCCTTCACTTTGATATTCGGCACGGTGTGATTATTCCTGGAGCTGGCTGGTACATAACTACACTCTTTTCCAAGTTGATATTGAGCCCAAAGTTGGCACAGGCATATGAGAAAGCTGAAAGATTGTGTTGCATGTCTGCCTCTGAGATGGCGTATAGAGCGCAATCATCAGCAAACAGGAGCTCTCTGACGGTGTCGCTGTTCATTTTGGTTTTAGCTTTCAGCCTTCTGAGATTGAACAACTTTCCACCCATGCTGTAGCTGATGTCTATTCCAATGTCGTTGTTCTTGAAGGCATTCGTCTGCATAGCTGAAAACATGAGGATGAACAGTGTTGGTGCCAGGACACAGGACAGTTCACCATTTTCCTGTACTCTTGCCTGCATGCCATCATGAAATAGCCGCACTATTTGGACAAACTTTCGTGGACAGCCATATTTTGCCATAATCTTCCACCGTCCTCCTCTGCTGACTGTATCAAAAGCCTTGGTAAGGTCAATGAAAGTGGAGAACATTTCGCAGTTCTGTTCCTGACATTTCTCTTGCAGCTGTCTTGCAGCGAAAATCACGTCAACAGTTCCACGTTCTTTTCTGAAGCCACACTGACCCTTAGGAAGAAGACCTTGATCGAGATGGGCCGTGAGGCGATTGAGAAGATTTCTGGCGAGTATCTTCCCTGCAATTGAGAGCAATATAAAATGACACAAAGTAGTGCAGCTTTACATAACAGATTTACGACACATACATGACGTTGCGGCGATTAGCCTTCATCAGCAAACAAACACATTCACAAACACAACATATAGTCAAGGAGATTTCCTATGACTACATCAAAAGGTGACGACAGGACGAGAAGAACAAAAGGATGAAGCAATTAAAGCAATGAAGAGAAAATGAGAATCGAAAAAAAAATGTTCATACTTACCTCACAGTTCCGATCTGTGAGTGACAGTCACAGGAGATCTCCTTGACTATATGTTGTGTTTGTGAATGTGTTTGTTTGCTGATGAAGGCTAATCGCCGCAACGTCCTGTATGTGTCGTAAATCTGTTATGTAAAGCTGCACTACTTTGTGTCATTTTATATTGTTTACATTTTCACCGCTTTACCGCAGTTCCCAATTGTATTCATATTATTACTGCAATTGAGAGCAAGGAGATGCCTCGGTGATTGTCACAGGACTGGCGGTTTCCTTTACGTTTGTAAAGGTGAACTATTGAGGAGTCCTTGAAATCTTGTGGCATGGTCTCGTTCACCCACATGTTTGTAAAGACTTGGTGAAGCTGCTCTACTAGGACCGGCCCACCTGCCTTGCATGTCTCTGCTGAGATGAAAGTCAGAACCACGCGTCTTACCGCTGGAAATTCGCTGGATGGCTTCATTTGCATCCACTATGGTTGGCAGGTCATCAAGTGTATCATTAGTGGGAACTTGATGAAGGCAGTTGATAGTTTCATCATCGAAGAAGAAAGTTGCATTTAAGATGTTTGCTGAAATGCTCTGCCCAGCATTGAAGGATGTCTTTCTTGTCGGTGACCAATGATCCCTTATCTGCACTAAGAAGGAGAACTATGCCTGATGATGCAGGACCAAAGACCTTTTTCAGTGAGTCGTAGAAGTTTTTCATATCACGTCTGTCCGCAAAGCCTTGAATTTCATCAGCTTTGTTGCTCAGCCAGATGTCCCGCATGTGCCGAAGTTTCTGCTGCACTACTCTCCAAATGTTGTTATTGAAGGCATGTTTTTTTTTCTTTTTTTGATGTTGATTTCGGCTGATTCAAATATGCCTTGATGAGAAGATGTTTCTCGGTCAGCAATTGGTTGATGTCTTTGGAATTTTCATCAAACCAGTCTGTGTGCTTTCTGGAGGGGGAAGGGGGGGGGGGCTGGACCCAAGATTTCCATAGCAATGTTGTAAATTTAGGGCTCTCCACTCTGTTTCCGCATCCTGTTTAGCTGCAGCATTGGGCTTGAAGCGGTCTTTCAGCATATTTTCAAACGACAGCTGTTTTGCTGTTTAAACAGGTGACATTTAGCGTTTCCATTTTTACCCCTTGAGGACTTCTTGGTGGTTTGATGTTTATGTTTATTTTTGAGATAATGAGACGATGGTCTGTCCAACATTCGGCACCATTCATGGATTTTGTCACCCGAACGTCTTCTCTGTCACTTCTCCTGACGATGACATAATCGATGAGGTGCGAGTGTTTCCACAATGGCCTATTTCTCATGGGAATAGCAGCACTAGATTCCATTAGAAAACAGAGGATGAAATGGTTCGGCCTTATAATGTCACTGTCAGCAGACAACATACCCCAACAAGTAATGATGTACACACAAAAAGGAAACAGAAGACGACGCAACACATGTAAACTATTGGCAGAGGGAATAACACAGCCCAGATAAATCTCAATGAAGTCTGTAAACGGGCACTCTTCCGCTGTTTTTACTTCACCTCGACACCGCAAGGTACATGAGGAACAAGATGAGATGATGAGAACCATTGTCAAGCAACACATGTTAATTGTGTTTACAGGTTAAGTTAAATGAATTAAGTATTCTTTATCCAACAATATAACCACCGTGATTCTTTACTTCTTTCTTAGCAGGCTTTTATGAGAACATTTCACTAGAGATGGTACCAAATGAAGAATACGAAGAAGCAGCCGGCATACCATATGAAAGTATCATACAGAACACAGATGATATGGAAGACCTCTCCCATGCCGAGTATGTAGAGATAGACGATGTCCAGCATGAAACGCCAGTCAAGGGGATTGATAGAAAGAAGCCAACTTCTCATGTTCACAGCTCAGAGGCGGAGTATGCAAACACCATTACTCATGTTTAACCCTTAATACAAGAGATCACCAACAGCTTGAATGTAATATAATTTAGTGGCTAAATATAACTGGTAATAGTATTATAATATTATTCGTCAAAACACTATTGGTAATAGTATTATAATATTATTGGTGGAAACACTATTGGTAAAAGTATTTTAGAACTGAAGCCTCAGGGGTAATTATAACAGATAATGTCCACCACACATTAACATTCGGATTACCAAAAGTGATTTGTAAAAATGTGGCCAAGTACTACTGCCACGGAGCCGACTTTGGGATGTGACTTGTAGATAATGCTGCTAGAAATGATCATAATGAACCATTGGCTTGTACACACACCAATCTGGTAGACGAACGGACCAAGACAAACTTAGTTGCGGCAGCTGATATAATATTAATTAACAAAGGATCCATCTATCCATCATGTGCCGTGCCGGTAAGCGTGGGCGGTCATGATTCGCCATTTCACTCGATCACCAGAGTCGTGGATCAGCTCCGTGTGTCTGTTTAGACCATGCCACGTGGTCAAACCATCCGGGTATTTACTTCTCTTTCTTTTCCTGGTTCTCTTCTCCTCGATCTTGCCAGTTGTCACCATGTTCTCCAATGTATTTCTTCTCATAGCATGTCCAGCAATGTTGACTGTCTACGTCTAATTGTTCCAATCAGTTTGCAATTTGTATTTGTTTCTTGTAGAACTTGGTCATTGGATTTTCTATCACTCCACAGTATTCTTTGTATTCACTTCAGAAACCACATTTCCATAGCCATCAGCTTGTTTTCAGCTTGGCTGCTCAATGCCCACGCTTCACATACATAAAAAAGTGCAGCCTCTGTGTAACACCTCAACACTTTGTTTCTCGTAGCAATTGGCATCATTTTATTCGTCAGTTTGTTTTTTTCTTCTTGCACAAGGCTACCTTAGTCATGATGATTCTTGTTCTAATCTCTTCAAGGCATCTCCCATCAGATGTAATGTCTGTTCCGAGATAATTGTACCGATTCACTTGTTTAAGAATATTCAAATTTACTTGTGTATTACATTGTGGTATTTCCTTCGTCCTAGTGATGATCATAATCTGTATCTTCTTACAATTCAATTCTAATCCTAGTTGTTCACTGTGTGCAACAACCACATTTACTAGATGTTGCAGATCCTGCTCACTGTCAGCAATCAATATTGTATCATCTGCATATCTAATGTTATTGATGTTGAGTTGAGTTGAGTCAAGAACCGACATCACTGCACTCAGGACATTCCCATACGTGCTCGGTCCCCTCGTTCAACAGCCAGCGAAGAGTCATACTACTAATCGTTCCCACCGCTATCTGATTAAATGTTCTCCTGGTCTTCCCTCTCAGTATGTTATCGATGTTTCGTCCCCTAACGATGATTCACTCTTGCCATATCGTTATCATTACAATGATTGACTGCATTACAATGATTGACTGCATTACAATGATTGACTGAATTAAAATGATTTACTGGCATTAAACATATGTGATACTCTTTACATTTCAATTGGCATCAAACACATTTAACATACTCTAAGTTTACCATAATAGAAAATGATCAGATTTTAGATGTACGGTCAGATTATGTGAAAGCCCTTTATGATAATACAAGAGATGAACAGTATGATATTCGAAATAATAATGAAACGACCATCCATTTTGAAGATGGAGGTTCAAAATGCTCTTAAGCATGTGAAAACTGGCAAGACCCCCAGTTCAGGCAAACTAAAAAACAGAATTGATAAATGTGCATTCCCTGGTTGGGCAGGGGGTAGCGAATCAGAAACATATTGAGGTAGCAATACAGACAAAGGTGGGAAAGCAGAAAAAAGGGTGTTAAGAAAGAACGCAAGAGGCAAGAGAAGCTGTCGAAGTGCTATGAAATGCGTGGCAGTCACAGAATATGAACCATACTACTAAACTTACATTACGTTTACTTGAACAATAAACGTGGTGTATGTCACAGAAACATGGAGAACGATGTAGACAGTTAATTGACAGTTAATTTATTAACATGGCAGTTAATTGTTCCAGAAGATGCATCTTTGCTGCAGCAATATACGAGAGAAAAAAACTTTATTTCTAACGTGTGACCCGATGAAAATAAAGTTAGTTCGTTCATTCGTTTATTCGTATATTTCTACAGCAAAGCTGTAACTAGTTAAACAATTAACTGTCATTTGTTTGCTGACGCTATGCTATGGGGTATTAATACTGTTCAACCTCAACATTACCATGGCTAGTCAATGTAGGATTTCGTTGGAACATCCTTCATTGTTGTCAATTACATAGGCCGAAAATTAACTATTTGTAAATTATCTATTTCTACATTGTTAATTATTAGGAGTAGAACGGAGCACTTATGGGTTACAACCGCGTGCCGTGATGTTGATCCATCGACTAAACTAAACTAAACAAACAGTATTGATTGTAATTTCAATTCGCGTGTTTTCGGGTTGTTGTTTTTTTTGGGGACTTGGTGTATATTTTATTGTTTTAATTCTGAACTGTATGTTGTTATTCACTGTGTATCCTGAGAAACTTGTCTAATTCGTTAGCACTAGATCAAAGGAGGACTGTGTCATGTGAATATCTCAGTTCGTGGACTGAATGACCACCAATTATTCGCTGATAACCACAGTCTTTGGTCCCAGAATATCGACATTTAACGGTACGTCGTCTACGTAAACATTGAACAGGAACGAGGAGAGAATGTAGTCCCTTAGCACCTCTAACCAGTTTATTGTTTCACCGGCTACTCTGCTACCTGCTTGTTGTTAATGTTATAATGCTTCAGTGAAGCAAACTTGGATACTCGGTATCTCTCTTGATGTTTCACAATATCTTATGCTGGACGCAGTCGAAAGCCTAATGCATGTGAAACAAGAATATGTGTGTACACTATACTCCCCGCATTTCTCGAATATCGTTCGCATGTTGAAGATATAACCGTCGGGCATCTGATTTGATTGAAACTTGCGCACAGTAAGTTTAGTACTTCTTATGACTTACATTCTAGTTTACTTTCAATTAACTTCATGATGATTCACAGGGGGATTTTGCTAGATGATGAATTGGTTCACAGTATTACATTTCCTTTCTTTCATATTTTGATGTTCACGGAGAATATAATACATGCACAATGTAGCAATTACAACGGTCAATCTTATTTTGTTCGTATATTATGATTAATGAAATAAAGGCAAATGTATTTAAAAATAAATTGTGTGCCTAATGCTTACCATTCTAAAATATAGTTAGTTCGTTCGTTCGTTCGTTCTTTCATCAACGATATTGCCTGAACTGTACGTATAAGTTGAAACCCATGCGGGTTTCTTTGCTGTTAGCGAGAGTACCACAGAGAAGGGTACATCCTGGCAACTTCTAAAGGCTTGAGACATAGTTCAGAACAATGTGGATGTGGACAAGACAATCTCACGATATTCGATAACGTGGACATGTCACAAACTGAATATCTTGACTTTATGATCAGCAACAGTGTGGAAAGTTCATAAGAACATAGACGCAGTCTGAACACAGCACTGCTGATATTAAACAGTATTGAGAACCTATGGCACAACACCGGCGAGCAGGTAAAAATACACTTGTAGGGTCCCTGCATCTGTCCTATGGCAGCATGTGGATGTCAGTCATAGAAATTTCGCAGTCACGAAAGAAGAGAATTGGGTTTTTGAGATCAACTGTTACAGAAACGTTCTTAGAATATCATCATCATCACGTGTCATGCCGGCTGGCTTAAGAGTTCCACAGATCTTGGTCTTTGTTTTTCTGGATTAACTGCGCTGTTGATATTCATCCATGCCATCGTCTCAATTCATCCAGCATAATTTCTCTTAGTCTGCTTCTGCCTCTCTTCTCCTCAATCTTTCCAGTTGTCACGATGTTCTCTAATGCCACTCTTCTCATCACATGACCAAAGAATGCTGTTTGTCTCTTTCTTACTGTTGTATATAATCATCTAGTTGCATTTGCCTCTTTCAGGCAGTTGTTTTCAGTTAATTTAGCAGTCCAATGAATTCGCAACATTCCGTTCAGTAACCATATCTCTGTTGCTTCCATTCTCTTCCTAATTTGTTCATTTACATGCCAACATTCACTGCCATACAGTAAAACAGGTTCTATATAGCACTTCCGCACTCTCTTTCTTACATTCAATGGTAGTGACTTATTGCGTACGATACTCTTCACTGTCTGAAATGCAGCCCGATTCTGCTCGTAATACTGACATTCTACAAGATCTGAACATCTAAGGAAACTGACTTATAAATAGAATCACGTCCGGTAAACTGAAATACTTTGGACATATTGAACGCAACAGTGGCTTGGAGAGAACACCGATGAAAGGCCTGGTTCATTGATGAAGTCGCACGGGTCGGCCAGCACGAAGGTATGTAATGTTTCCAGTAATATATACACTAGTGTATGCATGATGCAGTTGCCTGAAATAGGTTACTGAAACTAGAACATTATATACAACAAAAAGAAAGAGACAAACGGTTTGTTTTAGTCATGTAATGAGAAGGGAGACATTAGAGAACAACGTGACAACTGGAAAGATCGAGGGGAAGGGAGACAGAGGCAGACCAAGAGAAATGATGCTGCACGGATTGAAACGGTGGCATGCAGGAATATCATCAGCAAAGTTGATCCATAACACCAAAGACCGAGATCTGTGGAGAGCTATGAACACCTAAGCCAGATGGCAAGGCACTTAATGATGATGATGCAGTTGTAATACGGGCAATATGTAGACAACTACATAAACATGTCCAGGTAATGTGTTTTCGGAGATGAAATGCAAAGAACAGCCCGGACAAACCAAAAAACACACACAGAAAACAATGATACCGTTCTTCAAAACCTTAAATTGACTGCAGAAATTAAACGTTGGCAATCAAGGGTTCGGGGAGGAGAAACACATTTTTAAACTCACCGAGAACTGGCAAACTTGAAATGAATCACTAGCAAGGTGAAAATAAAGAGATAACTACCTGAATAGCTTGACCACATGGCATAATTATAATAATAGCACAGATGTCTCACAGCGTGAAAGTTGCATGCTCAGGGCGCATTTCATCGAACGCAAACATGAACGTCAATTGAACGGAAACAATGAAATAATCAATTTCACGGCAGAAGTCAACTTGAGGCATGTAAACATTAAACAAGTGCATTCACAAAATAAGCTCAACTACAAATAAATACATTCATAGTTAGGACACAGTATAAACATCGTATTCTTAATACAAGGTAAAGTATGCGTAAATGCGTCCACAGTATAATAAACTGGAGGACTTGGTGACAAATGGCAACATTGAGGGGAAAAGGCCTAGGGGAAGGCAGAGACGTACATATGTTGATGGTTTGGCCACATGGTATAACTGAGGTGATCTACGACTCTGATAATCGCGTGAGATGGCCTAACTCACGCTTATAACTATGGCACATGATGATGATTCACAGAATCGGCTGAGTTAAGAATCCGTGCTAGAGATGGCGACTGCAGTAGATTATTACAATATATCATGTTACACAAATGTAATTCTAGATCTCGAGGATACACAAATGATCCCATCACGTCTTCCTCTTGTACCTTGCTGTGTCGAGGTGAAGTATAGACAGCGGGAGAGTGCCCGTTCATGGCTTTCCTATATCGTGATTCCCATTGTCTCTGTTACTCACTCTGTCCATCGTTTACACGGTGCACCTTTTCTTCTGGTTCCATTTGAGCTGTACATCATTGCTTTTTGTGGTACACTGTTAGCTGGTAATATAGTTGTATGGTCAAGTCATTTAGCTCGCTGTTTTCTGATATAATCTAGCGCTGCTATAACCACCACCTTAGTCCTGATTTCTTCATTTCTGATTTTCTCTCTTCTTTATACATTGAGTATTCTTCTTAGGAATTTCATTACCTTTATTGTAATGTTTCTTTTCTCTTTTTCTGTCATTGTCCAGGTTCCGCATTGGTAGCATAGAGTTGGTAGGAAGAATGTGTTGTAGAGTGCTGTATTTTATCTATTGATACGTGTTTGCTCTTTAATATTAGCGCGGCGAAGGTATACAATAAAAACATGTATACATACATACCTGACTAGGGCCTCAGTGCTCCTTAAGTGGATAATTAATGTACCCGAAAATAAATAAGGTAAGCATATGATGAACACTTACACAAGTATAAATAATATCAACATCCAGAGCTTGCTGGCTGGCATGGGCGATCGTGCCTCTCCACAAAGAAATATCTCCAACTGCATGGATCATTTCGTGTGTTGACTCCCTTCCATGCCATGATGCAAGACTGTCAAGAATCTGCTCACACTGTCTTCCTCTATCTACCTTTCGGCAAATCTTTCCTGTTGTCACAACATGTTCAAGTTTTTGTCTTCTCATAGTGTGGCCAAAAATAAAGAAAATGACTGCCTGTTTCTGATGTTTGTGATAAGTTGTCTTTGCGACACAGCTCGCCTTAAAACGTCCAGATTGCAAATTTTGGCTGTCCAGTTAATTTTCACCCTTCTTCTATAGAACCACATCTTCAAGGCGTCGATGGATTTTTTCGCCTGCTTACTAATTGCCCAGGATACTATAAGTATGAATAAAACTCAACGCAACTGCCCGACGTTTTGGTAGCCACAACCTGTGCCAAAAACAAAACAAACGCAGGTATAAGAACATGCATATGACATTAAAACACGATAATTGTACATTACACACAATGGGAACATTTATGAAGTGGAATATCAAGACGAGTGTCTTTAATTTCCCTGTTGTTAAATGCACCTATTAAACTATGTGGCTTAGGGACAATGAACGCATTTCACAATTACCCGGTATACGGCGTCGGGGGTTTGAAATAAGCTAGAGTGAAGTATTGGACGGTCAGAAATGAAAAGCATACTACTGAACGTAAACATTACCTAGTAATTCACAACCAGCCGATAAATGCTGGGTTGATTGCAACGTAATGTTGACACAAGGGCCTAACTTTATACATTATATATATACATATATGTGTGTGTATGTATAAGAGAATGTTTGTTTGTTTATTTGTTTGTTTATTTGTTTGTTTGTTTGTTTGTTTGCCCTATATGCGTTCCCAAACGGTCCATCCGATTGAGATGACATTTTGTACATATGTTGTTCTCAGTCCCGCGGATCCAACTGAAATAGTTAGTTAGTTTAAAATCAACAATTTTTCCTCAAGCCCGAAAGAAAAAGGCATTTCGAGCTTCAGAAACAGACGAAGAAATGTACCGCCATCTTGCTCCAAGGGACTTCACATTCTGATTAAACCAGAAATTGGTTATGAACAGTTATATCTACTTATAATGTTTCTGCGTGTGTGTGTCCCTTATGCGTTCCCGAACGGTCCATTTGATTGACTTGACATTTTGTAAAGATGTTGTTCTCACATTCGCGAATCCAACTGAAATAGTTAGTTAGTTTAAAATCAATTTTTAATTTTTACACGAAAGAAAAGGCATTGCGAGCTTCAGAAACAGACGAGCAATGGGATCGGGAACGGGAGCATCAGAAACAGACGAGCAGCGGGAACGGGAATGGGGTATTAGAAACAGACGAGCAACGGTAAGGGGAACGGGAGCATGGGCCGAACGCGTACTCAGTGCGCTTCTTCTTCTTCTTCAGCGTTCCGAGCCATTGAGGTTCTTTGCTGCAAATACAATCCGTCTCCATTCGTCTCTCTGGTGGACCTTCTCTTGCCAGTCGTTGATTCCAAGTGTTTGTAGGTCTGTACATGTATTATCTCTCCACCGCCTTCTTGGTCTACCTCGGGGTCTACTGTCATTTATTTCCTGAGTGTAAGCGAGTTTTGTTTCCCTATTATCTTCCATTCTTTCTATATGCCCCAGCCATTGTAGTCTATTAGCCTTCATGATACCAGTGATTAGCGGGGACTTAAACAGATCATAAATGTCTTTGTTACTTCTTCTTTTCCACTCTCCACTTTGTGTATCCCTAATGGGTCCAAAGATGTGTCTTAAAATGTTGTTCTCAAAGGTTTGTAACAAGGCTTCGTCTCCTTTCGTTGTACTCCAGGTTTCAGAGCCATACAGGACAACTGGTCTGATCAGTGTTTTGTATATTGTGATTTTGGTGTTACGAGATAGCGCCTTTGATTTTAGTAGATGTTGTAGTGCATAGTATATCTTATTTCCAGAGTTGATTCTAGTTTGTATTTATTCCCTTATGATGTTTGAGCAGTTGAAGATTGTACCCAGGTATTTGTATGTTTCCGTTCTTTTAATGGTCATATTATCTATTTGTATGTGGCCAGAGTTTCTAGCCATTCCGTCTCTTGAAATTACCATATATTCTGTCTTATCTTGATTGATAACCAGCCCCATCTGTTGGGCTTTTCCCTTTAAGTGAGTCAATATTTCCAATGTCTTTTGTTCACTTTGCCCTATAATATCTATATCATCTGCATAACCAAGCAGCTTGGATGTTCCTCCAATATCACATTCCTCCTTTACCTTCCTTACAACTTTCTCTAGAGCCAGATTGAAGAGTAGCGGCGATAGTGCATCACCCTGTTTCAAGCCAGATGTTATTTGGAAGGGGTCTGATTTCCTGCCTTTATATGTTACTATATTATAAGTATCTTCCATGCATAGTCTGGTCATGTTGATTAACTTCCTTGGTATTCCAAATTCCTGCATAGCATTCCATAGACTATTCCTATGGACACTATCATAAGCCTTTTTAAAATCCACAAAAATGTTATGGAGATCTCTTTTATATTCCCAATGTTTCTCGGCTATTTGTCGTAAGATAAATATCTGATCTATTGTTGATCTGTTTTGTCTAAAACCCGCCTGGTAGTCACCTAATATGTCTTCTGAATATGGTTTTAGTCTATTTAGTAATACTGCGGATAGTATCTTATAGCTTGTGGACAGTAGTGATATTCCTCTATAATTTCCACATTGGAACTTGTCTCCTTTCTTAAAGATAGGTATCAATAATGACTCTTTCCAGTCATGGGGTAATTCTTCTGTCCTCCAGATTTTTATTATTAGTTCGTATAGCTTTAGCTGTAATGCATGGCCACCTGCCTTTATAAATTCAGCAGCAATTCCATCAGTCCCTGTTGCCTTATTGTTTTTAAGTCGTGTGATTACATATAGGATTTCTTCAAATGTAGGTTCTTCAATTTGTGGTTCGCATGTTAGAACCTCTTCCTGTGGGAAAATGTGACTTGGAGCTTCACAATTTAGTAATTCAATAAAATATTCTTTCCATGTGTTGCACATTTCCTCATTGGTATTTATCATATTCCCATTTTTGTCTTTTAAACCATATGTGTTTTGTTGGTGCCCTCGTTTCATTGACTTCAGTTCTTTAAAAAATTTTCTGGATTCATTTTTCTGGTGATTAGTTTCCATATATTTGATTATATTACTCATATATTCTCGCTTCTGCTGTCTGACTATTTTTGTAGCCTCTTTACATTCATTTCTATAATGCTCTTCCTTTTGGATGTTATTGATGTAATTTAACCATACATGTCTGGCATTCTTCTTCCTAATGACTGCTTCTTCACATTTTTGATTGAACCATCTGTTCTTTCTATGCGTGGTTAACACACCGAGACATTCTTCTGCGGTAGACTGAATTGTATTCTTGATGTTCAACCAAGTTTGGTCAATGCTTTCCTCCAAATGGTTTTGCAGAGTTTCAAGTTTACATTTTATTTCATCTGTAAATTTCTCTTTGACTGTAATTTCTTGTAGTTTTTCTCTGTTATATGTTGGGTGTAATCTTTGTTATTTAGTATAGAAAGCTCTCTTAAGTTTTATTTTAAATTTTGCTCCAACGAGGAAGTGGTCACTGTGGCACTCAGCTCCTCTATAACTTCTAACTTGCTGTATGTTTGATGCATTTCTGTTGTTAATTAAAATGTGATCTATTTGATTATAGGTTCTCTTGTCACATGATTTCCAAGTTTGTTTGTGTATATCCTTTCTTTGTAGTCTGGTACTGCTAATCTGCAGTCCTTTGGCTTCTGCCAGGTTGATGACTCTCCATCCATTATCATTTGAAGTTGTATGTAGGCTTTCCATACCGGCCACTTTTTTTATTAGTTTGCTCTCTACCTATTTTTGCATTGAAGTTTCCCAGCACAATCAGGATGTCCTGTTTGGGGGTTTCTTCTATGACATCTTCCAGATCATTATAAAAGTCTTCTTTAATATCATCTTCTTTCTTTTCAGTAGGTGCATGTACATTAATCATCGTTATATTTTTCCATTTACCTTTTATTCGTAATTTACTAATCCTGTCATTAAAAGCTTTAAAGTTTAAAACGTTCCCCCATAACTCTTTTTTGATGACAAATCCTGTTCCTAATTCATGTTTATTTTGGGTGTTTCCTCCATATATTATAATCATTCCATTTTGCTCTAAAGTACCCTCTCCTGGCCACCTTATTTCTTGAATTGCTGTTATATCCATTTGATATTCACCCAGCTCCCGGGTTAGTTCTTCGGCCGCTCCAGCTCGATATAGTGTCCGTACATTCCATGTTCCAAATCTCAAAAGTCCTTTAACGTTCCAAGGTCGTTGTCCAGATAAGTCAGTCCGATATCGAGGCTCATGTATTTGTTTCGTAACAAAGAAAGGTTTTTACAAAGGTGGGGATGTTAACCCCACGCTTCAACCCCCAACCTGGAGGACCAGGGTGTTTCTCTTTGTCTGTTCTCTACCCTTTGACCTGTCCGGCTTGGGAGGCCCTGCTGGTAGCTACGCTACCGCCGGCATAGCTCTCAGGGTCATTGAGAAACTCAAGCTCTCCCACCACGACAAGGTGGAAACACCATCGGGGGAGACTCAGTGCGCTTAGAGAAATGTATTTGAATGTATAATGACTACTTATATGAATTCAATGAGACGCTCCCCGCCAGGTGCCTGGCGACGCCGGGCTGGGTTCGTCACCTAGTGTGTGCGTGTGTGTGTGTGTGTGTGTGTGTGTGTGTATATATATATATATATATATATATATGCATATTTGTTTAGGAAGGTCATTAGAAGTTCTATTCAATATTATGCCACTTTCTTGCCTCCTGTACCACACTATATGATTTATTACACCAAACGGTAATTTTCTGTGTCATTAATTTGATTTGTCAGCAGCAGTGTGAACACCAGACATTTCGTTATCCAGCTCGCAACTACATTACATGTCCTAACATGCAGTTTGTCCTCATCGTTGCAATCCAGTATATGACAGTGTTCAACCGTAAGTAGCAAACTGTTAATTACTTCTGGGTTGTTTCTGTGGCGATTTACGATGCTGATATATTTCGTTTATCAAATTACGTTATCGTGACACGAGGTATCTACGCATACCATCATCTTCTTTAAGTTCTCTATCATCATCCATCATTATCATCATCATTATCATAATCATTATCATAATCATCAACAATCTTTATCACCAGCATTAAGATCATCATCATCATCATCATAATCATCATCCATCATTATCAGCCTCATCTACCATTATAATCATCGTTATCATCATCATTATAATCATCATTGCCATCATTATCTTCATCACCATCATCACCACTCCTCATTATCAAGAAATAAGACGCATGTAGAACGCCATTCTTAGTACAAACCGCAGCAGAGACTCTCCATCACCAGCTAGTAAATGCATCATGTACTTAAATACCTTAATAATATTTTCCTCACTTTCGTAAGTGAGGAGCCCAGAAATTTAACCCGTGTCTGGCCGTGCTAAGGGCTATCAACTTCCCTAGCCCGCCTGTTTAAATGCCTTGAGTTTTCTTAATGTCGTGTGGCTGTTGTTGTATTGTTCGGCCGAGTCTCGCCTTCCAGGACCCAGGCCTTCATTGCAAAACACAGTGAGAGTTGATGTCTTCAACGCTAGAGAGACATGACAGTTCATCATCCAGGTCATTTTCAGGTTCAGATATGCACCATGTCAGAATTATATTCTCGTTTCTCTCTCTCTCTCTCTCTCTCTCTCTCTCTCTCTCTCTCTCTCTCTCTCTCTCTCGCTCTCTCGCTTCAGAGGTCACAGATTGTGAGAATTGTATGGATATTTTGAACTGGCCATGCGGGTGTACGGGGGAATGAACAGGCTGATAGTCTAGCAGGGAATACACCTCTTTGTGGAATTTTGCCTATGGACAAGGGGGAGGTGGTCGTGCGCTTGTGGTACCAGGTGGAGAAGGCGGAGGAACAGATTGAGAACCTATATATAGAAAGAATGAGATTGCGGGGAACGGCAGGGGTTCTGGAAGAATCTCAAAACTGACAGGGAAGACCAGGAGAACGTTTAATCAGATAGCGGTGGGAACGATTAGTAGTATGACTCTTCGCTGGTTGTTAAACGAGGGGACTGAGCACGTATGGGAATGTCCTGAGTGAAGTGATGTCGGTTCTTGACTCAACTCAACTCAGCTCAACTCAACTCTCTCTCTCTCTCTCTCTCTCTCTCTCTCTCTCTCTCTCTAGCCCCCCCCCCCCTCTCTCTCTCTCTCTCTCTCTATATATATATATATATATATATATATACATATATATATATATATATACACACATAATTGATTCATGTTAAACTGCCATACATAGGTAATATTTCTCGTGAAACAAACCATGCCCACGACCAAACAACTTGGTTCATATCTCTGCGACAGGCTGGTAGTCATATGACGATCCATTATAACATAGGAAAGTGACCTGAGACAGGTTACACAAGTGCCGCGGGAAAAGGGAACAGCCACAACAATGTGTGTGTGCCTCAAGTGTCTGAGTGATTAGCCCGCTTGCCTGCACAGTTAAGAGAACCTCGTTCAATATACAGGAGAGGCAGGGACATGTTATTCCTTCACAGGGCCTTGGTGTCAAAAAGTGTTTTGCATATCCTTTACAGGACATCGCTGTCAACATGAGTATCTTTCAGCTGATTATTGATTTCTTGGCAAGATTACGCTCAGTAGTTTTCCATTGCTTTCTGAGCGACCGGTTCACATACCCTTTAAGTTACCGACGCGTTTAGAATCGCTACCGATTCTCGCCGTCGTCACGTTACTCCCGAGAGTATACGGGATTACGGAGAAAGTCGCCAAATCTAGGCCAGGGAGACCGGCCCTTGGCGTCAACCAGTCTCATAAACATGTGTACAGATAGTATTCATACTTGTATAGTAATTGCTTGTGACAGAAAGTCCTGAGGCAGGGAACTAGATAGCGCACCTCATATGTAGCGGCATATAAATGATTTGGAGAACTTGGTGACAACGTAAGATCGAGGGGAACAGACCAAGGGGAAGACCTAGAAGTAAGTACCTGGATGGCTTAGCCTTGTGGCATGGTCGAGACAGAAACACGGAGCTGATCCACGACTCTGGTGATCGAGTGAGATGGCAGAACATGACCGCCCACGCTTACCGGCATGGCACTTGATGGATGGATGGGTGGAGAATCATTACAGAACACAGGAATAATGGAAGCTGAGATATAAATAAAGAATACAAGGAAAGATTGGCCGGTGTTGCCTAGGATAGATAAGGATAGGACGGTTTGGACTGAGTTGATTGAGAGACTATGCCCCAATGGAGGGTACAGAGCGAAAGAAGAAGAGGAAGAAAGCAGTACAGATATGGATTAGACCTTGGTTGGTATCACCGCTAGTTTTACCTTTTACACTGTCAGCAGACCCTATCCAATGTCCGTATGAAGAGGCTGGTGGCTGAAAATCCGCTCTTGATGTGTGTACAATGTGGTCGAACTGAACAAACAGATGACTCTCAAACAGTGGTTTTCAACCGTTTGGGAATTTCCCACAGGGAAAATTTTTTAGGGTTTCCAGGGAAGGAGTTAAGGCCAAATGTTAGCAGAGTTCAGATGGCTACAGGCAGAATATCCTGGTTTTGTATTGAGCCGTTTGTTTGATGAATTACACTTTTCTGGCATTCTGGTATCGTGTATTAAGTGACAATTCTTTGACGTTTTAACTGTTTGTTTGTCGTAATGTGATTAATTTAGCGTGTTACTAACATATTTTGTATATAAAAAATGCACCTTTTGAGGCTAACAATTTTGGAAAGGGGGTAATTCTTCTCCTTGTATTCGCTGGAAAAAATAAAGGGGGGGGGGGGGTGATATTCTGACAAATGGTGAAAGAGTGCATAGCTAAAAATTAAAAAAAAAAATTGAGAACCACTGCTCTAGAAGATAATACTTACACCTGGTCCCACAAGGAGTCGATTGAGCGATAGGCTTTGTTGAATTCATTCATTCATTCAGTAGCATGTCCTTTGCAGAACCTCGCTCCCATAACCTTCCGGAAAACCTCTCGATCATAAGCAAGATGTCCCGCGTCTGATACACCCATCTGTAGATCATCCGCCACATCCTGCACCCATCTTCTCTTTGGCCTTCCTCTTCCTCTCTTCCCAGGCATATACCCCTCCATTATTGTTCTCTCCAAGCTTTCGTGACGTTTCAAGTGACCAAAATATTTCAATTTTCTTTGTTTTATCGTCTTTAATAGCCAACCTTCTTCAATATTCAACTCTTGAAGTATGGATGCATTTGTTCTTTTCTTTACCCAAGATATTCTTAGAACCCGTCTATAACATTTATATTCAAAGGCGTTTATGCGCTGTTCAGCTTGTTTAGTAAGTGTCCATGTCTCACAGGCGTATGTTGCAATGGGAAAGATGCATGCTCTTAAAAATCTAATTTTTGTAGTTCTATCTGTCCCACTCCATAATTTATTCAGTTGTTTTAGTCTTTGAAGAGCAATCGATAGTCGCCGTTTAATTTCTTTCATTGTGTCGCCGTTGTTGGTAATCAATGACCCAAGGTATTCAAAATTTTCCACCACCTCCAATTTTTCCCCATTAATGTATAATTTCTTTCTCCTTAGTAGTTTTATATGTATGCATTATCTTTGTTTTTGCTATGTTAAGATATAAGTTGTGATTTTCACTATTCAATTGGGTTGAAGCTATTAGGTTTTCTATGCCATTCTGTGTTGTGTTGAATACTGGTCACAAATGTCCCGTAGGGTCCCATGGTCACATTTCTCACGTACATAAATGTTTTGAAACCGGAACTCATGAAGCCTATACCGTATTTGAGGTTTGTGAGACTTCTTGTAGATTTATAGTGCCAGCCAGCATGCACTACCTAGTTCATGCACTGTATTGAGATACCCATGGCAACAGATTTGGACATATGTATTGGTATTCGTCTTCAGTGAAATTAAGTTGTCAAAAAAATAAAATAAAAATAAAAACAAACACAACAAGACCGAGCCGAAAAACCTGAAATAGTTATGTGAAGTTTGTTAGTCGTCAGGTAGTCGCGATACCAACCTCACAGTAAGTAGTTTCCCCCCCCCTCCCCCCCCCAATAATGCTCCATTCATATGCCAGTTTCGTTCGATGCTTTCAGAAGGAACCGAGCCATATAGGATAAGATGGTCCTCCCTGTCCGATGTGAAAAATAGAACAGACAATAGTCCTGACACACTATCAGCACGCATATGAATTCTTGAATTCTAACACAACAGTCTGCCATTAAAATTACAGTTCATCGTCAATGGAAGTGTCAGTGTTATCGCCATCAAAATGTATATGTCTTATCACACACAGGAATAAGTGACTAGTGTCAACGTCCTAGATACCCAGGGGAATGAAACTTGGGTTCATACAGGCAATAAACTCCGTTCTGATACTATCTGATATAATTTATCTACAGTAAGCTGGCGAAGAATGGTTTTCGCAGCCAGCTACGTGACGAACATGATCATAGGAGTTCATAACAAAATCATCATACATAATCATTACAACAAACTCTATCATCTATCTGTCGAGTGAGTAACACTCCTAAATACACTTGTGTTCAATCTATCAAGTCCCTCTTAAGTTAAGCCCTGTTGCTTGTTCGATGTCCAGTCGGCGTCTGCCCTCTAACGTGTCTCGGACACGGGCTGTAACTCTCCTCGAGCTTCTCGTGGAACAGGTCCTGGCACGCGGTCAGCGTGTCCACGGAGCTGTAGGCGAACTGACCTACGCTTCTCGAAGGCTCTAGATTGTTCGAGCATTCGAGTGTGTCTCCCTTGTATTGGGGTTGTGTCCCTTCTCTAGTTCCCTTCTATCTTTATGTTCCTACCGACTCCATGTGAGACTCTGACAGGGGTTCCCCTCCCCCTCTTCTATGGGTTAGTATATGGTAATTAGTCTGCACTAATTCTGTCATAGGATCACATGAAGTTGGTGTTTGGTAGTTTCGTGGATGGGAACTTGGCCATCTATATATTTGCACTATTAACTCATGTATTTCCCCGTACAACAATCCAGGGTGATTGCTGAAGAGCTTCTATCTCTTCTATATCCTTAAACATGCTTATCCGACCGAAGTTCCCTGACGTTCCTATTTGTATTTGCAACCGCGCCCTTCTCGAGTATCCATATGATACCAGGATATTAAACTCTCTGTTAGAGAGGTTTAACAAGACAAATTGTCTTGGCTTATTTAAGAACACTTGCAATTCTTGTCCTGAATGTGTATTTTGATACACTTTTACTTCCGTATGTTTTATAGTGCTGAATATATATATGCACTCTTGTTTTCTCCCAAGTAACTACTTATGTTCCTGTTTGCCTGTTAGTGTGTTTACTGCTTTGTTACTTGCTATAATAAAAAGTGTGTGATTTAATTGTTAGTGTTTAGTTTTATGAGTCTGTCCTACCCAATGTCTAAAGTGTGTGCTACCTGTGTGTATGTGGTGTGTAGTACATCTCTAAGTGTCACGAGCTGGAATATCCCTTGTCATGAATTACGTCATCTGTGTAACGCATGTACAGGGTATTCAAACAGTGATTCTTAGAGTGAACCTATTTTATCTAACACTAAACATATATACACAATTTTAGACAAGTGTTACATTTTACACTCAAAAACGCAGACAAATTAAAATAAATACTTTTTGCGTACAATTTGTCCGCTCAGTATATCGCTCTCTCATATAATTCATTCACACTCTGATTCGCACACCTTTCATTCAATATAATAATTTGTTAAAATATACAAATTAAGGTGAGGTAAATGTTGTCGCCCTTAGAAAAAGGAAACTGGCGATATGCTATATTCAAAGCGTCAGTACTATTTGTACTGGTGATAAGAAATGGTTTATAAGTTAAATTGCAACAATTGTATTGGGAGAAAATTTTAACTATGAATGAAAATGTTTGTGACATATTATGATAGAAAATGTACAATTTACATGTTCACATATTTTATGTATATAGTAAAGCACAAATGTAATACATATTTAACTAATAACATTAAATTAATTAACTCCAACGACGATCCGTGTGTTGTCGTTCCTTCGTCCGTGTGCTGTTCCAATAATGTTTACAGTTCGTAGGTAACGTTTTGGTGTCACATTCTTGTGTTGTCTCTCATATGTCGTAATAGTCATAGTATATCGCTGCTTGTATGTGCGATGTTCTGTTCCGTTAGTTTGCGAAGTCAATTGAAATCACGCGTATGCACAGTTCTTAATATTCGCATGGTAACTTTCAGTTCTGTGATTGATGAAATAACTTCACAAATGTTAATATCCACAGTTCGGATTGTTTTTGATTTACTGCTAATTGCCAATGTGGCCCAATATAGTTAACGGTTCTCAAAGTTTCATGTCTGTGATAGCTATAAGTAGAGTTTTAAATCAGCTGTCGACACTTCTAAATTAAATTTCTACAGTAAGTGTAGAGGTACACTCTTTTATGCAACAGACTAAAATATCACAGTTTATCATATGGCCACTAATTAATGTAAATAGTGTTAATCTGCTGGTGTATTGGTTAGTCGTGATAATATGTCAGGAATTATATTATCCGTACCTTTAATGTGACGGATTTCAAAGTCGAAATCCTGAAGCAGAAGACACCATCTTGCTAATCGATGGTTCTTGGGGTTGCCTTCTTTCATCACCAGCAGTGGCGAATTATCCGTCAGGACAACGAAATGGGAACCTAAGAGGAACTTAGATAAACGACTAACACAAAAAACCAAACTTAGTGGCTCCAATTCAGCTGTCGAATACTTGATTTCCGCTGTTTTCAGTTTACGGCTGACATACAGGATTGGGTGTCTCACGTCTTTGTATTCCTGCATCAAACATCCTACGATTGCGATAGCACTTGCATCTGTAGTTAATATAAATGGTAAATCTATGTTTGGTAATCTCAATATGGGTGGATTCTAAAAAATTGTTTTCAATTTGCAAATTGCATCCTCTAAACGGATACTCTTACATAATTTATCTGGTTGACTTTTGGTCAACAAATTTGGAAATACTGATGTAATTTCTGCCCAGTTTGGTATAAATTTGGCATAATAGTTTATGAGACCTAAATGATTTCTGACCTGTTTTTTTATAGTTGGTACTTGCAGGTTGAGAATTTGTTATACAATTCTATCATCCGTCAGTAGTTTACCTTCCGAAATCCTATGACCTAAGAAGTCTATTTGTTTATAGCCTATTTCAACCTTGGAAGGTTTGACAGTGAGTCCAAAAAGAAGGATTTGATTAAAGACTTGTTGGAGTGTAACTAAGTGAGAAGTCATGGCTGAAGAATGGATACAAATATCATCTATATAGGATTGTACGTCCTTGATGCCGTGTAATAACAGTCTAGTTAATCTAACAAATGTGGCAGGTGCGTTTTTCAATCCAAAAGGAAGATATCTCCATTCATATAAGCCTAGTGGTGTTGAAAATGCGGTTATATGCCTTGAAGAGGGAGATAGTGGTATCTGCCAGTAACCTTTTGTTAAGTCAAGTTTAGAAAAATTGATGATTTAGACATATTCAAAATGAGGTCTTCACAGCTGTACATTGGCTCAGCATCTGTCGTTGTTAAAGTATTGACCCTTCTGTAATCTATGCATAAACGAATGGTTTGGTCCTTTTTCTTCACCAGAACAATTGGAGAAGAGTACTCGGACATAGACTTTTGTATTATTTTGTTTTGTTCTAAGTCTAATATTTCCTTGTCCAGATTTACTCTATAATGTAATGGAATTGAGTATGGTCTACATTTGAAAGGCGTTACATCTGTCAAAATGATGGAGTGCGTTATTTTGTCAGTCTGTTCAGGTCTGTTTGAGAAGATAGTTTTATAGTCGTTAAGAAGAAACAGAGTGTCTTGTCGTTGAGGTTGTGTCACAGTGTCGGAGATTTTTATGTCCTGTATTGTACTGTTGTCGTTCATGATAGGTACTGGAATCTCAGTATTGTCTATGTCAGTCTGATTTATTACTGATGCTACTGTTTGTAAATTGTCTTCAATGTCATTGTCGTCATCGTCCAGAATAATCGTTGCTAATGTGTCGTTGACTTCGTCGTATTTTTCGTTATGAAAAATTTTCGCTAATGTGAAATTGTCTTCGTCGTTTTCGTTGTGAAAAGAATGTGTCGTTAATAACGCTTCGTCTAGATTTTCGTTTGTAGTAGTGTCGTTCGGTAGTCTGGTTGTCGTTTCGTTCTGGTTGTCGTTCTTGTCAGTCTGGTTATTGTCCCCTGTTTTCTCCGTCTGATTGTTTACGTCACTGTCATTTCTAGAATAGTAAGGTTTTAACATATTTACATGGAACATTTTCAATTTACCATGTAAAGAGATTTCGTAGTCAACTTCCGAAATTCTTCTAATAACTTTAAATGGTCCTTGCCAAGAGGTTGAAAGTAAATTTCTCTTGTCAGGTAATAATAACAACACCTCTTGATTAGGATGTAATACAATGGTTCTTGCACCCTTGTTGGCGTACTGCCTGTACATAAAACCTTTCTCCTGCAAAGATGATCTGGCTAGTATACAGGATCTAATGATTTTGTCTTTGGTGTCAGTGACTAAATCATAGGTGGAAACTGGTAATTGGGTGTTTACGGGTTGCGATATCATATCTCTGTACATAAAAAGAGGTCCTCTTGGATTTGCTCCATATATTAATTCAAAAGGAGAGAACCCAGTGCTCGACTGCGGCACTTCTCTATAAGCGAACAGCACCGTTGGGATGAGTATATCCCAATCGGCTGGATTTTCAGCTGTCAATTTGGCTAACATATGTTTTAGGTCCCCGTTCAATTTTTCGCAAATTCCGTTCGCGGACGGTCGATTGGGGCTTGTAAAACATTGTTTTATGCCGAGTAACTTAGTTACCGATTGAGTGGCATTAGATATGAACTGCGTTCCTCTATCCGATATTATCTTCTCCGGAAAGCCAAAACGGGAGAATATTTGTAAAAATACGTCCGTCACATCTTTAGAGGAGATTGATTTTAACGGAATCATTTCTGCCCACCTTGAACACAGATCCACGAGTGTAAAAATGTACCTATTTCCTTTGTTTGAAATGTGGTTTAAATCAACCGCAACTATTTGAAATGGTCTTGAGGCCGTTGTGGTTGATTGGATTTCTGCAGTAGGGTTTTTTCCCTTCTTAATTAACTTCTGACAGATATCACACGATTTGCAATAGTTTTTTATGTGCTGGCAAAATTTAGGCCAATAAAATTGGCCCAGGACTCTGGCCCTGGTTTTCTCATAACCCATATGACCTCCGAAAGGTGAGTCATGGGCTATATGAAGCACTTTGTCACGATGTGACTGAGGTAGAACCACTTGTTGTATTGTGGTTTGATCTCTGGTATATAACCTCGTTAGAATATTGTTATTTAGTCTGAATGTCCAAGAAGCGTTTTTCGTCAATTTTGGCTTCAATCCTACTAGTCGAAAGTATTGCGAAAGGGTTGGATCTGCTTTTTGTTCTTGTATAAACTCGGTGGTGGTAATATTGGGTGAAATGATTTGTATCGACTCCTGAAGTTCGTCATGGGTTTTGTGAGTCATTTGTCTTGTCATTATATTGGCGTCTTCTGTCTGTTGTTGCACATTTACAGGTTCACAATTTCGTGTTTCAGTTGCATCCTCAATTCGAGGTTTTATGCTGATGGTGTCATTGAAAGATTCAACCGCCCCTGTGTTATGCACTTCTGTGAATTCATTTCGAATTCCGTCATCGGTGGTCTCCCTTGTGTTTTTGGCAGTTTGAGACATGCAAATGTGTTCTTTAGTTCTGGAGTCACTGTTTGCTTTTTGGGTGCAGTTTTTCTGTTCCCATTCTCTGATTTCTTCTTCAGAACAGGATCTTATATTAGGAAGATTTCCAAGAATAATATCAGCGCAAGGATTTTCTAATACTGCGCATAGCACTTGTCCTGACAGAAAAGGTGTCTTAATTTCGGCCAGTGCTAGGGGGTATCTTTCGATGGTGCCTGCGAATGTGCGACATGTCACGTAGTTGTGTGTGTAGTCTTTGTCATTAATTCATGTTCTTTTAATTCCACAAAGAGTCGCTCCGCTAGCCCTCATTATTGTACATAGTTTGTTATTAACAAACCCTTTCACAAATTTTAACTTGCCTTTAAACGCTAAGGCTGCGTTGGCCATTTCATTGGATATAGGGATTGTATGGCCACATTCCAAGGTTGTATCCAACTGAAATGTTCTAAGTTGGAGTCAATTTCCATTTGTTTCAATTTTAATTGTGTTTCTAATTCTAATTTTTTTTTTATTTCTGCGTTTAATTGAGCTTGTTTGCTAGCAGCTTCTATTTGCATCATTTTCTCATCTCTTTCCGCTTGCATCTTTTTATCTTCTTTTTCCGCTTGTATCTTTGTCTCTTCTCTTTCCACTTGCATCTTTTTCTCTTCTCTTTCCGATTGCATCTTTTTCTCTTCTCTTTCCGCTTGCATCTTTTTTTCTTCTCTTTCCGCTTGCATCTTTTTCTCTTCTGCCTCTATTTGCATTTGCATCTTTTTCTCTTCTCTTTCCGCTGCCCTATCTTCTCGTGCTATGTTTTCTAAATGTGTCTTTTGTGCTCATTCTGAAAATTTATCGGCGGTATAACCTAATTTAATTCCTAATTCGATGCATTGTTCTAATGTTGACATCTTGTAACTTTAGCTAATGTTAAATTAGTAGCAATTAAATCCCTTTGGAAATAGTTTGGGTGTACAAAAATTGGTTATATCCCTTAATGTTTACATTCAAACTTTCTAACGAACCAGTTCACATGGTTATGAAATTTGCATATATATATATATATATATATCATTAATAGCAATACATAGAAAAAAAATGTTTTATCAATGAAAATGTGTGAGTATCGTTTAGGGAAACAATGAGCATGAAATTGGACTTATCTTATTTACTGGTTTCTTGGCTGTAGTATTGTTTGGTTCCCCTGTTTTCTCGCCACTGCTGGAGAACAGTTTACATACACACAATCTTTCGCGGAACAATCTGATGTTGGAATAAAAAAACATTAGTAATTGTCACTGTAATTGTCCAGTCATGTCAATGTCAAATTTAATGAACATAATTATTTAATTACTTTTCTAGAGGGACTACGATAGCTCATTAACAAGTGATACGATAGTAGCTGCTAAGTTCAGACTTTGTTATGTATGAAAGTTGATATATTTTACTTGGCAAAACCAAGAGCTGTCGGGAAAGTGAAGCTTGCGCTTGCCAAAACCGGCCTGGAGCCCCCAAATAGCCTGTCAACGGCTTAGATACCTAGGGGAATGAAACTTGGGTTCATACAGGCAACAAACTCCGTTCTGATACTATCTGACATAATTTATTTACAGTAAGCTGGCGAAGAATGGTTTTCGCAGCCAGCTACGTGACGAACATGATCATAGGAGTTCACAACAAAGCCATCATACATAATCATTACAACAAACTCTATCATCTATCTATCGAATGGGTAACACTCCTAAATACACTTGTGTTCAATCTATCAAGTCCCCCTTAAGTTAAGCCCTGTTGCTTGTTCGATGTCCAGTCGGCGTCTGCCCTCTAACGTGTCTCGGACACGGGCTGTAACTCTCCTCGAGCTTCTCGTGGAACAGGTCCTGGCACGCGGTCAGCGTGTCCACGGAGCTGTAGGCGAACTGACCTACGCTTCTCGAAGGCTCTAGATTGTTCGAGCATTCGAGTGTGTCTCCCTTGTATTGGGGTTGTGTCCCTTCTCTAGTTCCCTTCTATCTTTATGTTCCTACCGACTCCATGTGAGACTCTGACAACAGTCTGCCATTA
Organism: Cepaea hortensis; assembly: GCA_963921405.1. Lineage (NCBI taxonomy): Eukaryota > Metazoa > Mollusca > Gastropoda > Stylommatophora > Helicidae > Cepaea > Cepaea hortensis. Next base: position 90,439,541 of record OY992891.1, read on the forward strand.
AAATTACAGTTCATCGTCAATGGAAGTGTCAGTGTTATCGCCATCAAAATGTATATGTCTTATCACACACAGGAATAAGTGACTAGTAACTCCTGCAGCGAACGACTAGAGCTGAAAAAGAACCCGTGTCAAACGGCACTTTTATCAATTTAAGCGTAACGTTCTAACTATTAAAGCAAGGCGGCCGCTAAGTTATCTGTGAAATCTCAACATTCAAACTACAGCATGTGGAATTCAAACAACTGGGGTAATGTTGGCACCTGCTGGCAATAACTCAGCATGTGTGTTTCTCAACGGCGTCGTTGTAGATGTGTGCAGGGTAACAATAGCTGCATTCATAGCGATTCTGGGTTTAAACCCTTTCAACACACAGATGATGAATGTGACAACATGGTTCCGGAAGAAGCCAGCTTCATTAACCAGAACTAGAACATGTAATGGCCTCATTAATGGGACGTTAACGACCGTCTACTTGCTTCAGAAGATGTGCAGAGTGGGTTAAACACATGCACCTTGCTCCTTATCCAGGATGTCTCACGTCTCATGGGGAGAAGAGGTGAAACTGTTACAAGCAAGGTTACACATGCACCTTGCAACTTATCCCGAATGTATCGCTTCTCGTGGGAACGAGAGGTGTATCTGTTCCAAGTAAGGCTACCAGTGTTGCAATTATGGGTTGTACTGTCTTATTTGGACAGCATGCTCCTTATAGGCGGGCGGGCTAACGGAGCTGATAGCTTGCTGTGTGGGTGACGCTCTGGGCACGTACTGTCCGGGGTCAAAACCTGGGCTTGTTGCTGGTCAAAATAAGGGCATCTTGGCCACCTATTACTCCTTAATCTCGGCGTAAAATATGTGATTGCTATATCACATCACAGATCCAAAATAAAAAACTGCTTCGGGGCAATGTATTACTGATTATGTATTCAAGCATGTCACTCTGACGTCATAATGTTTTTTTTTTTAATTTTTTTTTGATCTAAACGTAAGACGCGCCGTTAACAGGAGCCAGGAGAAATACTCAGACATACAATTATTTTAGTGTATTCTGTGTGCAATCAAGAGTGCGTTTTCCGTTTCTTTAGTTAATAAAACCAGCTAAAATTTAACGCCAAACTGTCAATTGTCCACAGCTATCAGCGGCCAGAGGTTTGTCCTGGATATATCCAAATATATAACACCTTGCAGCAAGCATTTAAGGAGTGATAGAGATGCATTCTTGCTCTCTGCCAGGCTAGGTGACAATTTGATGCACTTGATGTCCGTGGGCTGGCAGAATGTTGTAACTTTTCAAGTGCCAACAAGTACGTCAACTGTGTTTCAGGATGTAAGTACGCGTTGTTAATAGAATGGCAGTGTATGTGTCTTCGCTACATCATACATTTCATTATGTAACTACGTGCTGTAAATAGAATGTAAGTATATGTGGTTTGGCTACATTACATATTCTCTGATTTACGTACGTTGTACGATTAATTGCCTGGCATGTGTCACTGAATCTCTTCAGATATATACAGCAGACATCATGCAACATAATGTAATTAGATAAATCCTTCAAGCTATAATATACAACACACATAGTCACGCAGTAATTTTAATTGTCTACCCATTCCGTCCTAACGAGACGCCAGGCCTTCAATCGTGCAATCTATTGTTTTTGTCTTCGTTATTTAATTCAATACAGGAAAATATTGTTTTAAATTTATGTGTTATCAATGTTATGTCACTCTATATTCCATCGGTACATCACACATTGTATGATGTATGGTTGTATTGTCAATACAGTGAGGCGTTGGTGATCATGTCTGTCCACGGCTGTCTGTCTCTCCTGCTTCCATTCAGTTCTGATACCGAAGTTCCTTCATGCCATGCAGACAAACTGTCCAGCATCTTCTGTTTTGGCATACATTGTATTTCACTCCTTGTTTCATCGTCACATAACAGATTCATTATGTAAGTATGTGTCATAAATAGTATTTCTCTATGTATGTCATCGCTCATTATCACGTGCCATGCCGATAAGCGTTAACGGTCATGTTTCGTCACCTCACTCGATCACCAGAGTCGTGGATCAGTTCACGTAGATCATGGCAAATCAACTCAAATCAAATCAACTTTATTAGGGTCACAAATTGGGCGCACAGGCCCGTCTTACATTCGGCCCTTCTAATCACTCGTCTTTCGTTCATCATGAGCATTATACATTTACATAGGAAGAAAAATAAACATTGTGAAATGAATGTTGTAAACATAAACAAGGCTAATTACCATGTTATGAAGCCCATCTCCCACCTATCCATACATCACCCCACCCACACAACACCCCCACCTACCCACACACACGCGCACCAAGGGACACATACACACCCCCACCTACCCACACACACGCACACCAAGGGACACATACATACCCCACCAACCGACCCATCCCCCTCCCGCACATCCCTCACCCACACACACACTGCCCTCACCTGATCCCCCTAACCAAAACACACTCGCCACCCACAAACATTCCCCCACCAACCCACACATCCCACGCCCATCCACATACACATCCTAACCCACACATCCTCTCTCCACCCACACCTCAAACCACCCATCCCCCAGCCACATCTCCATCGACAACATATTCCCCACCCATGCACACAATCCCCCACCAACCCACACATCCACTCACACATCCCCAAACCATACACACACATCCCCAACAACTGACATGTCCCTACCCCCCCCCCCCCCCCACACACACACACACACCTCCCTAACCACCCATACATCCCCAATCCACTCACACACACCCCACCACCCACCCACACATGCCATAACCTAATTCCCCCACCACACAATCCCCCACCCGCACATCACATACACCCCCTACCAAGCACTATTCCCAACCCACGCACCACACACACACATATCCCTCACCAACACATCCCCACTTACACACCACACACATATCCCCCACCCAGATACCACACAATATTCCCACCCACACCCACACAGATACCCTTACCCATCCACCCCACATATCCCCACTCACACACCACAAAAATCCCCCACCCACACACACATACCTCACCCACACAATATCCCCAACCAACACCTCTCCCCACCCACACACGCATTCCCTACCCGTCCACCAACACATACTCACTCACGCATACATCCTCCACTACGCACCCACACACCCCCACCCACCCACCCCCAACCAAACATCTCTCAATCACAATACCCCTACCCACACACATCCTCCACCCACTCACACATCCCACCCCGACACATACAACTCCCTCACCCACCTACACATCCCTAAGCCACTCACACACCCCCACCCACACATTCCCCATCCACACACACACATCTCCCACCCACACACCCCCACATACTTCCCCCAACAACCACAATCCCCTACTCACCCACACATATACCCCACCCATACGCACATTCCCCGCACCCATCACACACATCCCCCACACCACACACTATCCTCCACCCATACCACCACTAACATACCCTCCACCCACACATCATTCACACATCCCCCACCAACACACCGCACAAATATCTCAAACCCACACACCATACACTTCTCCCCACCCGCCCTTGCATCCCCAATCCACCCAACACAATACCCTACCCACACAACCCCGCCTCCCACACATACTTCCTCAAACCATCCACACATCTCCACCCACATAAACACACATCCCCCGCATCCGTCCCATACACATAACCTCCACCCATACACACATCCCCCACACCCATTCCAACACCCCTACTTTCACCCCCACACATCCATCCACACATCCCACCAACACCCACAAATACCACTACCCACCAAAACCCACACACCCCAACACATCCAAACGCATACCCCCACCCACACACCCCCACCCACACACCCCCACCCACACATATCCCCACACACACACATCCTCCACATACACTCACACTTCCTTACATCTAGACACATACAAAATGTCTCACGTTAGTATTGAAACTAGTATGAACAAACTCCCACACTTTACTCACACACATACACTGACACTTGTCATGAAATGTCTCATAAAAATGTTAAACATGGAGAAAAATGTGTACATAAAATGTATGTGACGTAAAAATAGTGATGCTCTCTCTCTCTCTCTCTCTCTCTCTCTCTCTCTCTCTCTCTCTCTCTCACACACACACACACACACACACACATTCACTCTCACGCTCACACATTCACTCTTCCGCTCATTCATTCACTCTCACGCATTCACTCTCCCGCTCATTCACTCTCACGCTCACTCATTCACTCTCACGTTCACTCATTCACTCTCCCGCTCACTCATTCACTCTCCCGCTCACTCATTCACTCTCCCGCTCACTCATTCACTCTCACGCTCACTCATATACTCTCACGCTCACTCTTTCTGTCTCTCATTCACACTCACTGACTCTCTCACTCAAACTACAGTAATGAACATGAGTTTATATTATGCATGATAAAATCAAATGGTATTTAACTGATAATATGACAGATGAGAATCCACAAACATATGGATTCACGTGTTACATAACATGCGTGTTACACGACATGCATCTGCTCAGCTCTCTCTCTCTTTCTCTCTCTCTCTCTCTCTCACTCTCTCTCTCTGTATTCTTTCATATACACACACTCACACGCATGCGCGCGCTCACACACACACACACACACTAACACATCAACTCTCCCACTGTCTCACTCTCTAGCACACAATCCTTCACACACACACACACACTCACTCTCTCAATCACACTCTCTCACACATACACATACACATGCACATGAACGCATGCACGCACGCACACACTCCCTCACTCACTCTCACACATACACGTACGAATGCATGCACTGACACATACCCCCACCATTTCTCGCTCAATCACTCTCTCCACACACACGCATGCACGTGCGCACACACTCTCTCCCTCTCTCTGACACCCACTTTCTCTCTCTCTCTCTCTTTCTCTTTCTTTCTCTCTCTCTCTCTCTCTCTCTCTCTCTCTCTCTCTCTCTCTCTCTCTCTCTCGCTCCCACACGCACACACATATATAGTGAACAATTATAGTTAAACAATTATAATGAACAATTATACTGAACAATTATACCAGTAAATGAATTATGGTGGCATATAGTCGGTATGGATTAAGTATTGAAAGAGTTTTCGGTTAAATGTGTAGGGACTCATTGGAGATTTCAGATCTGGAGGCAGATCATTCCATAAGTGAGCACCAGAATAGGCGAAACATGTTTTGTATAGGTCCAATCTAGGCTTTGAGACATGTAACAAATTTAGGCGCTTGCTGTTCATTGCATTAGATTGAATCAGCGGCAGAAGATACTCTGGGGTATTTTGAGATATAATTTTATTCACTAATTTGGCTTTGTTGAAAAGGAAGCGCTTTTGTAGTGGTAGAAGTCTTAGATGACTGTACAAATTATTACTTTCAACGTGCTTTATGCCAGAAACCAGACGAATAGCGCGGTTTTGTAGAGAACATAGTCGTTTTAAATTAGATTTAGGGCAACCATCCCAAACTGTGGAACAGTAATCGAGATGTGATTGGATATAGCATGTGTAGAATATTTTTCGTGTGCTTTCGTCCAGGAAGTGCTGAATTTTAGCAAGTTGGTAAATTTTTTGTGCTATTTTCTTGGTAACCGGCTCCGTGGCCGAGAGGTTAGCAGCTTTCTCCGCTAACTCCGAATACTCTCGTCACGTGACGCGACGAGAATTAGCAGTGGTTCGAATCGCAAAAGTGACTTATGAGAGTATGGAGCCGGTCGCTCAGAAAGTCGTGGCGTGCTGATGAGCGTAATCTAGCCTAGGAATCAACATACAGCTGAAAGATGCTGGTGTTGACCGCAATATCCTGAAACAGGATGGAAACGCGGGAAAAAAAAAAAAAAAAAAAAAAAAATTTTCTTGGTAAGAGCGTGAACATGAGAGCTCCAGTTCAAATGGCTGTCTATTAAAAGCCCTAGTGCTTTATGTTCAGTCACATTAACTATAGGTAACGTGCCCATGCAGAGTTCGAGCGGTGATCCAGTTATGGCTAGTGTCTGTAGTTATTGTCTGGTCGTTATTAGCATGGATTTGGTTTTGTCGATGTTAATTTGCATGCGGTTTTCATTGCTCCATCTAGTAAGATTATCAAGTTCCTTTTGTAAAGAATTCTCTAATTAACTACGGTTTTCTTGACTAGTATATATAGTGCTTTATTGACTACACAAAGGCTTTTGATAAAGTGAGACATGTCAACATGATAAGGATGCTTGAAGATCTACAAATTGATGGAAAAGATCTTAGACTTGTAAAAAACATATATTGGAAACAACAAGCTGCTATAAGAGTTGATAATGAAGTAAGCCAATATCAGCCTATTAAAAGGGGTGTGAGACAGGGATGTGTAATGTCTCCAGATCTGTTTTCCCTGTACAGTGAAAGTATTTTCAGAAATATTGAAGATATGGAAGGAATCAACATTGGGGGACGATGCATCAATAACATTAGATATGCAGATGATACAGTCTTGATTGCAGACAATGAACAGGACCTGCAAAATTTAGTAGATGCGATTGTTACACACAGTGAACAACTAGGGTTAGAATTAAATTGTAAAAAGACACAGATTATGGTCGTCACTAGGAAGGACGAAATACCACAATGTAATATACAAGTAAATGGGAATATTCTTCAACAAGTGAGCAGGTACAATTATCTCGGAACAGTAATAACATCTGATGGGAGATGCCTTGAAGAGATTAGAACAAGAATCGCCATGGCAAAAGTAGCCTTTAGCAAGATGAAAAACATATTGACCAATAAAAAGATGTCAATTGAAATGAGAAAAAGAGTATTGAGATGCTACATTGACCCTGTACTTTTGTATGGATGTGAAGCGTGGACAATGAGCAGTCAGGCTGAGAAACATCTGTTGGCTGTGGAGATGTGGTTTCTGAGGAAAATGCAAAGAATACCATGGACAGCCAGAAAGACCAATGAACAAGTCCTTCAAGAAACAAATGAAGATCGTAAATTGATTAGAGAAATTAGACGTAGACAGTCAAAATGTTTTGGGCATGTTATGAGAAGAAATGGATTGGAGAATTTGGTGACAACTGGTAAGATCGAGGGGAACAGACCAAGGGGAAGACCTAGAAGCAAGTACATGGATGGCTTGGCCTTGTGGCATGGTCGAGACAGAAACACGGAGCTGATCCACGACTCTGGTGATCGAGTGAGATGGCAGAACATGACCGCCCACGCTTACCGGCATGGCACATGATGGATGGATGGATATATAGTACAGTCGTCTGCAAATAGATCACAAGTTGTATTGATATATAAAGGAAGATCATTAATATAAACTGCAAAAAGTAGCGGACCTAGTATTGAGCCCTGAGGCACACCAATATTAAGCTGTGTGGGTCTTGATAGACAGTTGTTGAAGGACACGACTTGTTGCCTGTCGGATAGAAATGACGTAATTATGTTCACCATGTTGGTGCTTGTCTTCATTTGCTTTAGTTTTCTAATTAAAATATCGTGATCTACCATATCAAAAGCTTTTTTAAAGTCTACAAACACCGCTCCACAAATTCTACCGTTGTTGATGTTTAAGTGCCAGTTATCGGTCATTTTTGTTAGAGCACTATGGCAAGAATATTTAGGTCGAAACCCAGATTGACTGTTAATTATTAGATCATTGTTAATTAAATGGTGTAACGTTATTTTATGAATGTGTTTTTCTAGTGGTTTTGATAGCGACGGTAGTAGGGAAATATGTCTATAATTACCCAAAACGCTATTATCGATGGAGCCATTTTTAATTAGCGGAAACACTTTAGCAATTTTAAATGCAGATGGAAAGTAGTTTTTGGCCAGGCACTGGTTATATATGAACGTTAAGGACTCGCTAATGACTGGTGCAGCACAACGAAGAATTCTATTACTGATACCATCTAGGCCGTGTGAGTTTTTTGATCTGAGGTTCAAGAGATATTTATAAACGTCTGCAACAGACATTAACTCTTTCGCTACCGTGATCCCATCTATGGGCACGATGTATTTCCCGAGATGGCAGTCCGCCGTTTTAGTGCCACAAAATGATCAGTGGTTTATTTCACATATTTCTGCTCCGTTTCGGAATTTTAAGTTACAGTAAACTAAAAAGTCGTACAGCCGAAAGATCTCTACGCCATTTTGGTGCGGTCATTCGTTTTATAATTTTGGATTCTTGTGAATTTTCAGTTTTAAGGTAGTGTTAATTTGTTTTTTCACAATGGAAACGCCCACCAGTTTGCGTCCACGTAGTATGACTTGAGATCAAGCTAGATTATTGTTTATAACTGTTTTAAACAATAGTGATTCCCTTATCAGTGAATATTTAGAAAGAATTTTTAGTTGTGTCTAAAGTTTTAGCACGTGGTGATAAAGAAAAACCAGTGAATGTTCGTCAACAGCTGAGTGTTTGACAACGAAGCACGAATGGCTGAAGTTTACGTCTGTCATTATTGCTATGGGACTTGATCCAAGACCATGTATCAAAGACTACTGGTGTACAAGTGCACATTTATATACTCCTTGGTATGCCACTGCCACTACGTTTCCCAGTAATCAATTAGAAAATTATAATATATTTATCACACCATGTTTCATGTATGTCAACCTGAGGGTACCCACAAAAAAAAAAAAAAAAAAAAAAAAAAAAAGAATTGATCCTCTTGTTGACATGATTCTGAAGAATATCCAGGAAGCATTTTACCCATTTGAAAATGTGTCCATTGATGAAATGATTATTTGGTGGAAGGGCTAAATAAAGCTAAAAAACAAACATGCATTGTTGTCTCTACAAAGTCTGTAGTTAGAACTGTTGAGAATGGATTGCGAAAACCGCAAAGCAAGCCGAAGATGGTCTCCATGAAAATAACACGGCGATGAATGGCTGCGACAGAATGGACCAAATGGTTGGATATTATAATATCCATGATAGGAAAACCATTAAGTGGTGGAAGAAGATCTACTACTAGATCTTTGAAATTGCACAGATCAATGCTCACATCCTACATTCCATATGGCAAACAGAGAAAGGAGGATAAAAATTGTTATAGAAGGATTTCAAGTAAAGGAAAGTGCTCATCGCAAAGTAGCTCAGAGTATTCCTGAAAGTTTGACACTCTGCCTGCCGAAGAATTTCAGTCTGTTGCAGGAAATTATGCCGAAAGATTTACATGAGCCAAGCATTTAATTTAATGAATTATAATAGAAATAATATAATATAAATAATAGAATTTGTCGGTGTCAATAGAGACTGTGTTTTTTGTAGCACTCGAACTAAACGACACATATCATCTTTTGTTTGCTCCGGCTGCACTAATAGACCAGACTTGTGCGCCAAAGTTTGCTTTGCAGCCTATCACAAATAGACTGCCACATATAGTAAATAAAAACAAACAGACATGACAATTAAATGTAAATCTGCCAAGTGTTCTCCTAACTTTTGTCTGAAAAAAGAAAAATACATGATTCAGAATCTGCGGCAAAACTTCTTTTCGGATGATTGATTCGGAGCAATTGTATTTATAGTTTAGAAAAGTGTTGTTTGTGCAGTAAATTCAACAGGATTAGCAGTGATCAGGATATTGGATAACAACGCCCCCTTGGTAAGTACAATGTTTACATTATTTTTACCTACTTTTGTCCACATATTTTACAAATTATATTATTATTTTTATTTTATTTACAACCTAAAGCAGAAATTCTCAGCGGGAATATTTCTGGTGCACTTCTCCTCACAGAATGATGCCAGTGAACTTAAATTACACGATGAGTCTGGTATTGAAGACTTTAGATTCTCTATTTCTGATTGAAAGAACCAACTGAATTCATCGCATGTTATAGAATTTGGTATTGCTGATTCTGTAGGGCGTTTCTTATTGGTTAGCGAGTTAATAGCCTTCCATATATTTGTACTGTTTGAATTATCTACACTCAAATTTTTAAAATGATCTTTTTTTATCCTACGAATTTCATATTTAACTTTATTCCTTAGTCTGCGGTAATTGATGAAGTCTTTATCTTTGTGTGCTGTATCTCGCTCTCTCATGATTTCCAGCACTTCTCTAGTGACTCATGGGGATTTATGTTGATTTTTGACTCGAACTTCTTTGATTGGCACGTGTTTATTGAACACATTGTAGACTGTCTTCGTCCAGAAAGCTAATGCACCGTCCGGGTCAGGAAGTTGGTAAACGTGATCAAGGGCTGCTTTTCTTAAGTCTTGCAAAAATAAATCTTGGTTGAATGCTTTAAAATTCCTAAATTTGATACTTACATGTTTATGTTTAAGAGGTTTGAACCCAATTCTTGACCATGTACAACACACCGGGTAGTGGTCACTAACTGTACAAACAGGAACAGAACATTCAATAATATTATCTGGACAAGTAACATATATATGGTCAATTATAGTTGAGGATGTGTCAGTAACCCTTGTGGGACGGTTTATTAGTTGTTTGAAATTGTAAGAAAGAATGATATCGTCCCATGTCTGGTTGGATTTACTAATATCTATGTTGAAGTCACCTAGTATCATAACTTCTCTACCTGCTGTAAACACTCTATCCATCATTGTAGTGAAGCAGTCATACCAACTGTACCCGGCACAAGGATTCCTATATAGGTATCCAATGAGAAACGGTTGTTGGCTGGCTGGCTTCACCTCTAACCAAAGACATTCTATCTCTACTGTCTCGAGATCACTTCTACGGGACCAGTTGAGAGAATTGGAAATGTATACAGCAATACCTGTCTCTAATTTTTGATTTGCATCTTTCCGAATTACTTTAAATCCCTTAAGTGAGATTTCGGAGTCGGTTATTTTGTCGTTAAGACGACTTTCTGTGATTCCAAACACATGGAACTGTTTGGACAGAATTACCTAGAGCTCAGGTAATTTGTTGAGCAGATGAAAGACGTTGAGATGGCCTATATATAGACCATTTTTATTGAGCCACTGATCGTGATTACCGAACATTACAAACTAAAAGGAAGATGTCGCTTGTGGTATACAAATTGCAGGGATTTTGGAACTTTATTTAGAAATAGTTAAAGCTGTTAGAGAGGGCAGGAAAATGTCTTTGCTGGAGTGATATCATTAATGCTTGGTGCAGGGCTGCAGGATTGTATCGCATTAGCTGCTGAAGTTGACGGTTCCACTCATAGGGTTGTAGATTACCGTCCAGCGAGGGATTGCTATGAGTGTCACTGGAAGTGCCTACATTGGAAGCAGGCATCGACGGTACAGCACCATTGTTTAAAGGTGTCCCCTTTGACATCATAGAGGGAGACTGTTTTACGGGCAAGGTAGGAAACAAAGTGTCATATTTAGCAACATTTGGATTGGAGCTTGGGTTGCTATTCACAACATTGTGTTCCTGGTGTACAGGCAAGGGTGGTGTGGGAAGAGAAGGAGTGTTTTCTGAACACAGTGAGATGGCTGTTGCCGGAGGTGAAGTTCGGTTTACTCCTGTAACTGGTGCTGGTTGTTGTGCACGTTCGGGATATTTTATGTTCTTCGCTAGGAAGCTACTTCCTAGCTTGGAACAATGTATTTGATCCCTGTATAGTTTTTTCTTTGGGGCTCCGGACGGTGACGTAAAGTAAGGGGTGTTATTTATGAAATTCATGCAATTATTTTTACAGAATTTATATAACGTTAGATTAGCAGCATCGGCAGTACGACGCTGGAACCCGTAACATGGTGGAATGATAGATGAAATAAACAAAGATGATTTCGGAAATCTATTGCGCAACAGCATCTCCAATGTAGCTAGTTTTGAGGTGCTGATGATTTTATTATCCATTATGTAATTAACACCAATATGGACTGTTGTTCTCCTAATTCGGTCGTTCACTTGGAATCGTCGCAGTGTAGCGGTCAGCCTGTCAATGTCAGCGCCTGGTACAGGGTAGATTGAAGTTGATTCGCTGTCAGAAGATGACATGCGATCACTATAGATTCCCTTCAGCAGGGAGTCTCCAATGACGACATGTGTTGCACTATGATCTATGGTTATTTCACGCTATTGGCGTGTCCGCTTGGACTGTTGTTGCCACTGGTCACTGTCGTCTTTCTTGTGTTTTTGTTTATTATATCTTGCTTGCGTTGGTTGTTGATATCCAGTAGTGGTAACGACTGAGCTCTGTGATTCCAAGTCTGCTGCTGGAGAGTCTACACTTAAGGCCTGGAACCTGTTGCTGACATGCACATCGATGGGGTAGATAGATGGTGTGCGTTCTACAGGTTTAGTGGTGGTTTTGTTGCTTGTAGAAACTATCTGTATGTCATTATGCGACGAACATTCACTGGTAACACACACATCTACAACACCATGGATACTTTCTGTTTGTGCACTTTTATGAAATGACTGTGCACGCTTTAGTTTCAAGGCATGTATGGATGTTTTAAAAGTCTCCTTCTCTTCTTTAAGAATTCGGATTTCCTCTCGAAGAAGAATGTTTTTTTTTTTAAACTCCGCAATAATGTTAGTGGTGTTGTTGGTAATAAAATATTTCAACCTCGTCTCCAAAGCCTGAATTAGATCACGACAACAATCATTGTGGCTCTGAGTTTCGGCCGAAGAAAGCGTCTTTGAAGGTGATGTGTTAGTTTGATAAGATTGAGCTGGTGAATTGTGTTGTTTGTCCAGCTGGACATCAGTGTCTGATTGTTCACTAGACATCGTGATGGATGTTGGCGATGAAGATGATCGATTCAGTCGCTGAGCTGGCGTGCTAACTAACTTTTGTCCCGTCTTGTTTTTGTTTACATTTTCACATCTCTTTGACACAGTTGATGATCGTAAGTTGGAGGACATGTTGGCAATATAGGCAGCTCGAAAAGGCAAGGAGTAAATAAAACTGCAGGCCTTTCTGTAGATCGTGCGTGGCGCTTATCTCTTGCTAGTCACACATAGTTAAGTCTCACGTTGTCGTGAATCTATAATTGGTAAAAATTCAAAAAATGGATGCTCTTACCCTCACGTGTCACAATGAAATCTTCATTTCACTAAATAAACAGTCACATAAACTTGACAGTTGAGAGTGTGTAAATTCAGCACAATAATGGAGTAAATAAAAACGCCGGCCCTTCTGTAGGGCGTGCGTGGCGATTATCACTTGTTAGCCCCGCATAGCTAATTCTCACGTTGACGTGGATCGATAATTGGTAACATTAAAAAAGGCTGCTCTTACCATCACATATCACAAAGAATCCCTCATTTCACTAAATAAACGGTCACATAAACTTGAAGTGTTGAGTAGTATGTAAATCCACTCTTAGAACGAACACAATGATGTACACAACATCGCGATTGAATTAAGTAAAACTTGTTGAAATATTCAAAAATCGAGAGAGCATGTGAAAACACGCCCGCTCGTTACCGGAAACCGGAAAACTCCCGGTCATGTCACGTAGCCAAGCCATCCAGGTATTTATTTCTCTGCATTCCCCTTGTTCTCTTCCCCTTGATCTTGCCAGCTGTCATCAAGTTCTTCAATTTATTTCTTCGCATAACGTAACCCAAAAAATGTGGACTGTCTACGTCTAATTTCTAATTACGATTTTCATTTGTTTCTTGTAGGACTTGGTAATTGGGTTTTCTGTCTGTTCATAGTATTCTTTGTATTTTCCTCAGAAACTGCATCTCCGCGGCCATCAGATGTTTATCAGCTTGTCTACACATTGTCCACGCTTCACATACAATAATAATACACAAGTATAGATTCTATGTAGCACCTCAACACGGTTTTCTCGATGGAATTGACATCTATTTATTTGTCAGTATGTTTTCCATCTTGCAAAGATGGCCATTGCGATTCTTGTTCTAATCTCTTCAAGACATCTCCCATCATATGTTATAACTGTTCCGAGATAATTGTACCGATTCATTTGCTTAAGAATATTCCGATTTACTTGTATATTACATTGCGGTATTTCCTTCTTCCTAGTGACGACCATAAACTGTGTCTTCTTACAATTTAATTCTAACCATAATTGTTCACTGTGTGCAACAGCTACTAAATGTTGCAAATCCTGCTCATTGTCTGTAGTCAATACTGTATGTCATCGCTGCATCACATATTTCAGAATGTAAGTGCATCATTATCATTAAGTGCCATGCCAACTGGCGTAGGTTCTCATGTCTGTCTATATATCTCAGTCTTTGGTGTTATTTCCCCATGCCACCATCTCAGTCCATCCGGCATCATTTCTCTTGGTCGACCTCTGCCTCTCTTCCCCTCGATCTTTCCAATCGTCAAGATCGAATGTTGTTTGTCTCTGTCTTATTGTTGTATATACTGTTCTAGTTTCATTAGCCTCTTTCAGGCAATCGTCGTTAGTTACTCTGGCAGTCCAAGAAACTCGCAACATTCGTCTTTGGAAACACATCTCTTTTCCTTCCAAGTTCTTCCTAATTTGTTCATTTACATTCAACGATTCACTGCCATACAGCAAAAAAAATGTTCTCTATAGCACTTCGGCGGAGTTTTTCTTATACTCAATGCAAGTGACGTATTGCATAAGATAATTTTCATTTCTTAAATGCAGCTTGTGCTTGCGTTATTCTGCTCTTAATCTCTATAAGCACACATACAATTATATTCCTTTTTTTTAAATCAGTACATCATACTTCAAGCTGTATGCACGTATCATAAGCTGTAATTCACTAATTGTTTTACCGTCATATCACATATTATGTGTTGCTATTATTTGTCACAGATGGTATTCCAGTAGTTATTTCATTGTTACATCACATTTTTCACAATGAAATGTTAACGTTAGCCGCATATTCTTTTCATGACGTCGAAGGCAACTCCAGAATGTATTGACTGCTTATAATTTACTAGGCAAGTTTTTGTCTGGTAGTTTGCCATTGCCTTCTTAAAGAACTGACGCTTATACCATTGATAAAAGTCAACACAAGGCGGCCTGCTTCCAAATCGCCTGCAACTGATTTCGGCGAGGAAAGTATGACAGATAATCATGACACTGCACGTCTCAATATATTCGAAGCCAGCTGGGCAGGAAAGACATGGGCAGGCTATGATGGTCAAGGATGGTTTACAGCATTCAATACTGGATATGAGTGGGTGCGGTCAGGAGAGTAAAGAGGTGCATGGAATGCGGATACAAATCGGCGGATACAGCAGGAACCTGATATATATATATATATATATATATATATATATATATATATATATATATATATATATATATATATATATATATATATATATATATATATGTAAGTGGGGAATCTTGCATAAGCAGAGAGAGTTGGGACTGGTTGAAAGGTTCAGTGGACACCCCAGGTATCAGGTATCTGATATGTAGTGACTTCAACGCCCGGGCCAAGGAACGGGACAGGTCGGGAGAGAACAGACAGGGTACTGCTCTTGCTGAGGCCTTGCTTGAGACGGATGTTGTCTGTCTAAATGACGGGACACCCACTAGACTAGCAATGAGACCGGGGGACCCTGACACGGCCATCGACTTGGCGCTTGTATCCCAAGAGGCGGCATCAGATATAAAATGGAGCGTCCTTGGAGACCATGGAAGTGACCACCTCCCCTGTTCTGTGCTGATACCTAAGTCCAGCACAGTTAGGACTATAAGAGCTCTCAGGGCATTCAGTTATGATCGCGACCACTCTTCGCTCTTGGAAAATTCTGGAGGCTGCACCGGCACATGAAGAGACAGGCGATGCCTGGGTCACATGGTACCGTTTATGATGATAACAACCGACCTATGACAACTGACAAGGACAAAGGGGAGGCTTTTCTTGCGCTATTTTTAAAACAGGCGTATCAGCAAGATAGGGCTATTAGAGATAACGTCAGAGAAGCCTTGTAACGGGTCACTAGGAAGGAGGACTGTGAGATTAAAGTTGAGTACATTAGACGAGTACTGAAGCGGGCTAAAGACACAGCGCCAGGTCCGGATGGGGTGAGGTACTCCCATATGAGGAACATAAATGATGGGGACTTGGAAGAAATGGCTCTTTGTTTCAACCTAAGCATCAATACGGCAAAAATACCCCACGATTGGCTCCATAGCTACCCGGTCCCACTCCCAAAGCCAGGTAAGGATCACTGCAGACTTGATGGATACCGAATTATAACCCTACAAAACACGTATAGCAAAGTCCTCGAAAAGATAGTAGCACGCTGGCTCCAGCGACATTTGGAAAGTCGTAATCTACTTCCCCAATGACTCTGGAGTTACCCGCCTGGGAAGGACACCTGGGCCAATGCTGCAACTTTTGCATTTGATGTCTACGAGGACTTCCAGGATAAACAAGAGACAGTGGCGGTAGCTCTTGACCTGGAGGATGCGTATAACTGGGTCAGGTATGATCGGTTAATACACACACTGTTGGACATAAAAGTCTGCCCTTGCCTTGTTAGATGGGTTGCAGCAGTCCTTTATGAGAGTAAGGTTGCACTGCGCATGGGTTCCTGGACTTTTGATCCTGTACTATTACACCTGGGTTGCGGCAGGGATATGCCTTGTCCCCAAGCTCTTTAATGTCCACACCAGCAAAATCGCAGCTGTTGAGACACCAGGTGTGGGTAGAATCTTGACATCTGCAGACGATGTGCTGGTGTACAGACAGGGCATTCCGGTGGCTAAAGGAGACCACTGCAACACACGTTGTATTCATTACGGATTCAAAGAGTATGCTTAGTAAGGTGGAGAAAGGAATGTTTCGTGTGGAATGGCTCTCGTCGCTTCAGAGGTCACAGATTGTGAGAATTGTATGGATATTTTGCCCTGGCCATGCGGGGGTACAGGGGAATGAACAGGCTGATAGGCTAGTAGGGAATGCACGTCTTGATGGTAGTTTGCCTATGGACAAGGGGGGGGGGGGGGGTGGTCATGCGCTCGTGGGACCAGGTGAAGGAGGCGGAGAAACAGATTGAGAACCCATATGTGGAAAGAATGAGATTGCGTGGGATCGGCAGGGGTTCTGGAAGAATCTCAAAACTGAGAGGGAAGACCAGGAGAACATTTAATCAGATAGCGGTGGGAACGATTAGTAGTATTCGCTGGCTGTTGAACGAGAGGACGGAGCACATATGGGAATGTCCTGAGTGCAGTGATGTCGGTTCTTAACTCAACTCAACTCAACTCAACAACTCGAAGCCACAGCATAAGTTCTTTTTTTTTTTTTAAAACTTGTTTGCCCTGGCTGGCTTTGAGCTCAAGTGTAGTGCACACACGGTACTCCCAGCAGCACCGGACTGAATTGTGGATGCGATTTACCTGTTCATCTTACCAGTGTCTTGCGATATCAGGCGAACCCGCTCCGACTTTAGAGGTACTTGTAACTTACGTCCCCATGTCAAGGGCAAGAAGTCAACATTTTAGTCCAACCGACCGGTGTCGGGGTTGCCCCCCTTACCTCAGCATCAGCACACCGGATATTTAAGAACTAGAGGTCTTATCCATTCGGTCTTGCTGACCTCTCAGCATTGGTGTAATACTTGATATGCTACTTTACTACTTGTTTTAAAATGCGTGAACTGACGTTTTCCATCGTGTCGCAGTATATTTCCTTGTAAACTGTGTGTAATTTTATTATTTCTCAATATTGGAGCATATAGCAAGCAGGACAAACTAATGAACGTAAACGTATCCTAACCATAATCAGCCAAACTGCTGCGGTTGACTCAGACGTCCTGTCACAAGATACACAACCAACTTTTTGGCTTTAAAACAAACAGCACATTTTGCCTTAGGGATGTGAATTGTTATAGCTTCACATGTTCTAGGCAACAGATACGAGTCTGAGTTGACAGTTACCTTCCTCTGACTTGCATTCATGACTCAGTGGTCCACGTTGTAACAAGACCCGGCTCGCTCATCCAAGTATAATTAGAAAATAACGTACGGACTGACGAATAACAATATATTGCTCACTGGTAACGAATAAGCAATATTCAAATTATTATTATTATTATTATTATTATTATTATTATTATTATTATTATTATTATTGTTATTACTATGTTCTACTGCTTTTGTCGTACAGAGGCAGCAGATGTAATTTTCTGTGTTTCGCCTGTCTTTGTTGTTTGTGCTAACATCAAATGTGATTTCTTCAATGTTTCTGTTACTCAATCTAACCTTCTCTTCCTCGGTCGTCCTCACGACTTGTGTCCTGATGTTCTCTCGTAGAAAGCTCCAGCCGCTGATTCCATTCTAGCTAAATTTTCTAACACTTTAATTCTTTGATTGATTGATTGATTGATTGATCTAGGAACCGACATCACAGCATTCGGGACATTCCCATAAGCGCTCCGTCCCCATCCTCAGCAACCAGCGAAGAGTTCCAACACTAATAGTTACAGTAGCAATCTGATTATATGTCCGTCTCGCCTTTCCTCTGAGCGTCGAGCGTCGGCCAGATCCCCTCGTCACTCCTCGCTGCCTCATTCTAACCAGACTATGATGATCCATTTGCTCCTCCGAGGTGTACACGTTCCCCCACAAGGCCGCAACCACATTTGCCTTGTCATGCATCAATACTCCACCAAGTTTTGCCGAGCCAGCCAATCTGTCCGCCTGTTCATTCCCCAGCATACTTTCTTTTTAGTTCTTTGGTGTTATGTCAAGAAAAATTATTACATGTTATAAATTAAAGAGCACCCGATAATCTAAGAGGTGTGCTGCACATACAGGTAATGTTAACTTTAATGTTGTTACAGATATGTCAGATTGTTATTGACCCAGCTAGATGCGGCAGTGGCGTGGTTTCTGGGTGTCATTGCCAGTCCATAGCTGCCACTGACAGAGACACAGTCATGTTTGTCAGTTTCCCAGCGAAAGAACTTCATGGTAACGGACTAGTCCGCGGTGTGTGGAGGCACCAAAATGGGACAAGCATATACAGTGATTTTACCAGCTCTGAGCATATTTTTGGTGAGAACCTCCTGCCGATTATTTGTAAATCTGATTGTACTTATTCAGTGGATACGTTTGTTTCTGTGTGGTAATACCTGGATTGCGGGTTGTATGTTATTGTTACATAAATTTATCAGACGTAGAAGGATTGTAGTATTAGAGCGATGAAACACCAGAAATGAAGGAAACAACGGAATAAAGATGGCCAATAAAATATAAATAACTGGTTAGTTGGTTGGTTGTGAATTCTCTGTAAAACTGTGAGTTAAGTTAATTGCACATCCTTTACAGGAATTAGCAATCAACTCCAGCATTTTTTTGTGGGGTTGATTGTGATTCCTTGACAAGATTACGTTCGGTAGTTTGTCATTGCTTTTTGAAAGACAATCACTCATACCTTTGTACGAAAACCAAAGCAAGACGGTCTGCTTGTAAATGGCCAGCAGCTGTGTTTAGAAAGCGATATACGGATATATCATTGCCTGTTGTGATATACTATCAGTTGGTAGCTTGGTTATTTGGTTAAAACTCTTTATCTGCTGTTTTCTAATGAAATCTAGCGCCTCTATTATCCCAACTTTAGTACTTATTGTATCATTTTGGATGTTCTCTCTTCTTGATGCATAGAGTATCCTTTCAGGAATTTCATTTCCATTGTTGTAAATTGTCCTATTCTCTTTTCCTATCATTGTCCAGGTTTGGCCTTAGCAGCATAGAGTTAGTAAAATGATTCTGTTGTATAGTGTGTTTGTAGTATATTCTTGTATGCGTGTGTTCTTTAGTATTGAAGCCCTATGTCCAATGAGTTTTCTTTCCTTATTGCAATTATCTCGTCAAGGGACGTTTGTTGTTTCATCGTGTCTGTTGAATCCTAGTGGGCATTTAACTGCAATTGAATATAGTGACTACTGTGCATCACCTCTGAATATTGTCTTATGGTATAAGAAACGACTCTTTGAGACAAAATCTGAAAGCATATTGTTCTGTTCACGAACCAAGTCGGGAAAATCGTGCAGAGAATGTTGATCGCCGAAGAAGCAGGTATATGATAACATATGAAAACTAGCAACACTACTTGTTGTATATGAAGTTGGTACGCTAATACTGTTCTTAATTGTCCTCAAACAGATGCATCTACAGCAATTCTGAATTTCACCGTGAAGGTGGCCAACACATCAGCTACCAAACAAGTGACTGAGTCATGCGTCTTAAACATCGTAGCCGGCCTGGATAACACATTGACAGTGTGTTGCTCAAACACCGCACAGCCATGTTATCCCTATATTCACCTGGGTCGAGGGATTCTATCCAACAATAGATCCACCTGCTCCAAGTATAACTTCACTCCAAGGGATGGGGTCACACTCAACGCCACCGTCTTGTATTCTGTGTGTAGTCGGACAGAATATATTGAAAAGGGCAGTTGCACACTGAAAACAGGTATAGTTGATTGTCCTTCGAGTTGCTTAAAGAATAACTTATTGTATTTTAAGTCTTTGTCTTCGTCCTCTTCGTCGTCCTTCTTTTTCGTCCTCTTCGTCGTCCTTCTTTCTTCTTCCTTCTTCTTTCTTCCATCGTCCTTCTTCCTCCTTCTTCTTCCTTCTCTTTCCTTCTTCCATATTCCTTCATCCTCTCCATCCTCTTCTTCCTCTTCTTCTTCTTCTTCTTCTTCTTCTTCTTCTTCTTCTTCTTCTTCTTCTTCTTCTTGCTATTGTTGTTGTTGTTGTTGTTGTTGTTGTTGTTGTTGTTGTTCTTCTTCTTCTTCTTCTTCTTCTTTTTCTTCTTCTTCTTCTTCTTCTTCTTCTTCTTCTTCTTCTTCTTCTTCTTCTTCTTCTTCTTCTTCTTCTTCGTCTTCTATCACTTTTCTTCCCAATCGTCACACCTCTTCTCTTTATTCCTCCTCCTCCTCCGTCTCTTTCCCCTCCTCTTCCTCCCCCTATTCCTCCTTCAAATGCCGTTACTTCTCCTTCTTGCTGTGGTCAAGTGGTCAAGTTGTCAATTGGCCAAGGGATCAGTCTCGTGCTTTCGAGGCAGCGGGTTTGATTTAGGACTGCGTCGTTCGGATAGAACCTTTGTCTCGCGCAGGACACCTGTGGTTCATGGCTGGATTTGCGGAGTTGGTGATTCGTGAGATGCTCTCGACTAGCTGCTCCCATTTCCGAGGAGTGAGACCGAGTCAGATCATTCAAAGCACAATGCAAGGAAATAGACCCAGTAGCCTTTTACCTTTTAACTTTGCCGTTCTACTACTACTACTACTACTACTGCTACTACTACTACTACTACTACTACTACTACTACTACTACTACTACTACTACTACTACTACTACTACTACTACTACTACTACTACTGCTACTACTACTACTACTACGACTACTGCTTCTGTTGATACTACTACGAATACTATATCACTACTGCTACTGCCGCTATCACTACTACTACTACTACTACTACTACTACTACTACTACTACTACTACTACTACTACTACTACTATTACTACTACTACTACTACTACTACTACTACTACTACTACTACTACTACTACTACTACTACTACTACTACTATTACTACTACTACTATTACAAATACTGCTGCTACTGCTACTTCCTCCACCTCTTCTTCTTCCTCTTCGTTTTCGTCTTCTCGCTAGTCAAAAACATACTGATTTTGCCGCACAAATTATAGACTTAACTATTATCTCAAATCTTCTATTGATATTTCCGCATACATGCCCTTTGTCTTGTCCATATGTGTCTGTGCAAACACTGGAACAATTAGCAAAAGCAACGCAAAACAAATACCAATGAGATGTAGCCGCTACACGCTGCAGGATTTGCTGAGGAGGGGATCCAAGCACTTATGGTCTGAATGGTTCGATGTGCAATGAGGATGATCTGTCGACTAACTAACTAACTAACTAACTAACTAACTAACCTATGACATATTACTTAGGTTTTCAATCAACTGGCAAGGCGCAGTAACAGGCACACTTGCCTGCCGTTAGGGTGGTAATGTATTCAAAACTTTAACAAGCTGCCTTTTTGTTTAAGTTAACCTAGGCTTCCACGTCAGCCCAACCTGAAATGGATAACACGTAATTTCCTGAGAGTAAAGGCGACGGCGTAATATTGATCAATTCGTACAAGTACCGATTTGTCTTATATAGGGTATATTTTTAATGACTGTGCAGTGTTTGAAAATATTGCCGGTCCAAGTTTTGCATTCACCCTCTGTAAAGTTTATGCAACATATTAGGTAAGTACAAAACGTGTACCGGCAGTATTTTCAAACACTGCACTGTCATTAAAAATACACCCAATATATGGGTGTATCACAATATGTTCATTATGTCTAGTGTTATAAATGTTAGCCTTGTACTTCACTGGGCTTAGTGTACAATCATTACTTTTAACAAACATTTCCACAGAACGTGATAAGGATGGAACACTTTATATTATACCAATCAGCTTGTCTATTTTGATGGGGTGTCTCTTATCCTGTTGGTTCATGGTTGTAATTTTGTACGTGTATGTCAAGATCTTCAAACCATTGACAGACACTCGAAAACGTAAGTTTCTTGTGCAGCTTTTTTGTCCATATTTCAATCAACTATTGACATTAGTTCCGTGCTCAACTATGTGTGGGGATGGACAAATGGCTACTATTAAGTCAGAAATGGGAAGACTAAATATTTACATTTTAGGTATTTGTGAGACCAGATAGACAGGAGCTGGCATGACAACATCCGAGGAATATAAAATAATCAATTCCAAAGGAGAGACCAAACAACGAGGAGTAATATTTTTAATGGATATGATGAGATCAAAATGTATCATAAGATATTGAACTGTGTCAGACTGAACAGCCCTAGTACATACATTACATTATGTTTTACATTTTTTTTTTACATTTTTTTTAAACATTTTTTTTACAATTTTTTTACATTGTTTTACAACCATGGCCAGACTGCGAGAACAGCAAATAAAAAAGAGGGGTGGCCAAACAAGAACACTACGCAGGAAGCCAAAGAAGATTGATAAACCAACACAGAACTTGTGTTGTTAGCCGCTACACGCTGCGGGATTTGCTGAGGAGGAGATCCGAGCACTTATGGACTGAATGGTTCGATGTGCAATGAGGATGATCTGTCGACAAACTAACTAACTAAGCACTAGTACAGTTATGTGGCAAACCATTTGGTCTCAACATCAACAAGCGAGAATCGCTATGACAAAGGTAGCAGTTTGCAAGATGGAAAACATACTTACTAATAAATGTATGCCAATTGCAAGGAGAAAAATAGTTACACTGCTTTATAGAACCTGCACTTTTGTATGGATATGAAATATGGACGGACGATGAGCAGACAAGCTGAAAAAATCATCTAATGGCAGTGGAATTGCGGTGTCTGGAGAATTTGACAAGAATATCATGAACAGACATAATTAGCAAGTTATATAAAAGGTACATTAAAAAAACGTGTAACCTAATTAGAGAAATTAAACGTAGACAGTCAAATTGGTTTGGACACATTATGAGAAGAAATAAACTAGAGAGCTTGGTGACACTGGCAAGTTTGAGGGAAAAAGAACAAGGGGACGGCAGAGAAGTAAATAAATATCTGAATGGCTTGACCAATTGACATTGCCGGGACAAGAACAGAGAGCTGATCCACGGCGCTGGTGATGGTGCAAGATGGTCAAATATTGACATTGCCGGGACAAGAACAGAGAGCTGATCCACGGCGCTGGTGATGGTGCAAGATGGTCAAATATTGACATAGTCGGGACAAGAACAGAGAGCTGATCCACGGCGCTGGTGATGGTGCAAGATGGTCAAATATTGACATAGTCGGGACAAGAACAGAGAGCTGATCCACGGCGCTGGTGATGGTGCAAGATGGTCAAATATTGACATAGTCGGGACAAGAACAGAGAGCTGATCCACGGCGCTGGTGATGGTGCAAGATGGTCAAATATTGACATAGTCGGGACAAGAACAGAGAGCTGATCCACGGCGCTGGTGATGGTGCAAGATGGTCAAATATTGACATAGTCGGGACAAGAACAGAGAGCTGATCCACGGCGCTGGTGATGGTGCAAGATGGTCAAATATGACAGAAGAAGCTTACCGGCATGGCACATAATGAATGAATTGCAAGTAGTTCATTATCTAATAATATTGAATTATTTAATAGTATTGAATGATCTAATAGTATTGAACTATCTAATAGTAATGTATGACATCATATTATTGAATTGTCTAATAGTATTCGATCCTTCAAGAAACAAATGAAGATCGTAAACTGATTAGAGATATTAGACGCAGACAGTCACAATTTTTTGGGCATGTTGTGAGAAGAAATGAATTGGAGAAGTTGGTGACAACTGGTAAGATCGAAGGGAACAGACCGAGAGGAAGACCTAGAAGCAAATACCTGGATGGATTGGCCTCGTGGCATGGTCGAGACAGAAACACAGAGCTGATCCACGATTATGGTGATCGAGTGAGATGGCAGAACATGACCACCCACGCTTACCGGCATGGCACATGATGGTGATGATGATATACTATTTCTTATAGTATTCATTTATATTATATTATCAAATTGTATGGCGCGGAAGCCTGGACTGAACAGGCAGTTAGAAAGTCAAATAGAGGCCCTGAAGATGTTGATATAAAGACGAATATGTCGTATTTCATGGAAACAAAAATAATTAACTTCAGAGGGTCTAGAAAAACATTGGGAATGAAAAAGAGTTGATGAAATAAATAAAAAAGAGGCAAGTGAAATATTTCGGCCACGATAAAAGACGTGATAGTCTTATAAAAACCATACTGGGGGGTGGGGGGGGGGGAAGGCTGAGGATAAGCGAGCAAGATTTATTCAACGATATAAGAAGGAAGATAACATCAAGAGATGATCGAACATCAATCTGACAGAATGTACAATCTGGGCGTGAAAACAGACAACTTAGGAGATCCATAGCAGCCAAACTACATTGTGGAGACGGCACCTGATTGATTGATTGATTGATTGATTGATTGACTGATTGATTGATTGATTGATTGATTGATTGATTGATTCAATTATTTCATGGTATTCAGTTATATATCTTTATTGAATTATCCAATAGTATTCAATTTTATAATATTATTTAATTATACAATGGGAGCCCCTATTAACAAAATTTTGTGGCTGGTCACATGATTACTGGGTACACAATTTTGTGAATAGTACGAGCCCCTATTCACAAAAAATTTGAAGAAGACTCTATTATTCTCTCTTCTTGCCTGTCTTTTATTTTTGCAAGTTCTTTTTCTTCAAACCTCACAAAGACAATATTTGTCGACAAGGACACACTCTACGTACAGTGATATTTTATTTGGCAAATACAATTCACGTTAAACAAAGACATCTATTGGATGCATCCGAGACTCGATCACTCCGTCGTTGCCTGGGGGTATCCGCCGCCCGGCAGCTACCGCAGATCCATAGAGCACACTTTATTCAGATGCTTCGAGTTTCTCAGTTCTCTATCTTAGGTCCTAAAACAAGCAACTAGAAAGTCGCTTAGAAGTCCTGGAGATGTGGATATACAGACGAATAGGTCATATTTCATGGGAACAAAAACAATCAAATGCATAGGTTCTAGACGAACTGGAAATGAAGAGAGAGAGAGAGAGTTGGTGGAAGAAATAAAGAGGAGGCAAGTGAAATATTTCGGCGATGTTATTGTTAAAAGACATGATACTCTTATAAAAACCATACTGGAGGGCAAGGTTGAAGGCAAGAGGTAGACAACGATACAAGAGGGAAGATAACATCAAGAGATGGACGAACATCAGCCTGACAGAATGTACAGTCAAGGCGAGAGGCAGACAGTGTTGGAGATCCATTGCAGCCAACCTTCATTGTGGCGACGACACCTGATTGAATGATTAAAAATTAAAAAAATAAAAATTGAAAAAAAAAAAAAATTGCTGCCGTTGAGTCGAACCCCTGTCTCCCACGTGACAGACGAAGATACTAACCACTACACTACCGAAAACACAAAGATATTTCTACAAACATTAATAATGTAGTCAAAAGGAAGTAGACATCACGTGACCAGCCGAATAATTACATGACCAGCCACAAATTTTTGAGTATAGCGGCTCGTACTATTCAAACAACATTGTGTATAGTCACTCCGTTATACAATATTAGTGAATGATCTAATTGTGTTCCAGCACCTAGCATTATTTTATTAGCCAGCGAATTGGTATTCTCCAAGTTTCTGAGTCTAATAGGCCTGCAGTGGGACGCAGAGGTGTTTCCAGGGCACCAGGGCCGGGTTATATACTGGCCAAGACCTATTGACGCGTCTTCGTCGAGCGTCCTAGGCAACATTTCCTTTCGGGGTCCTGGCTAAAGTCAGTAGGATCGCCGATTCCTCCGAAGTCGGAGAGTATCTGCCTGCACGGCGAGGAACCACCAGTCTGCACACCAATAAGCCAGACATGGGACAACAGATACTCACGCAAACCTCAGGTCCTGTATGATATCACACAGATGTTGGACAACAGGATGCCTTCATCCGACATACAGGACTTCGCGTTGGAGCTCAAGCCAACGAACACAAACAAGCAGGCCTGCAGTGTATATTAGTGTTTTAGTATGTAATGATAATGGAACCACAATATGAGTGTCAGGGTCTTATAATTGGCTCGTTGGCTAACACGTGTGAGACAGTACAAGTATAACGTGATTCGACGTAAGACACAGCAACACAAGTTCTATGGATTTATTGCCACATTAAATACAGAACGATAATTACAGCAATCTACAATATATAACTCACGACGCTCACAACCACAATACAGCTCATAGGTCTGACGCTCAAGATATCAGTCGTTCGGCTTTCAATCACGGAGATTCATACAAACGCCTTGCTCTCATCGCACATGTCCGTCCGGTCTCCAGTCCCAGCTCGGTCTGACCTTAGCACGCCAACTGCCCACTGCCTCTAGTGGTGTCACGTGTCCTGCGTGCGTCTGTCGTCAGCCTGACCGCTGGTCGCGTGTCAGGTAACAATCTTGTCAGCCGGGTGTCGCAACGATGTTGCTGCACAACTATACCATGTTAGGCTCTGACATTCTCCCCGGGTACCTCAATGAAAGATGTCATCTTTCATTCATGCTGTCTGTATATACTGGGGTAGTGTTAACTTCATGTCAGAGACTACTCTTTCCCAGTGTTATGCATGAAAATACATATATGGCATGGAAATATATACAAAAAATGTACGTTGCATTGAAATGACAAATGAAGTAAAACTTTTAACACAACTTAGGTTTCATCCCCCTGATGGCTGGTTACCTCCATTGCAATAATACCCAGTCAGATCAGTAGTTACCAGCTTCACGCATCTACTTCGCAGCAATTTGAAAAAAACGTAATAATATGGTTGTTTTGCAACAGCCATCTAGCCAGACTGAAATACGACTTTACATAAGTCGCATTAAACACTCAAACTCTGACCTCATTTGGCCAGGAGCTCTTATGTTGGTTTGCAATGTTGGCAGCTATCTGCCATGCTTGGTGGGTGCCTACCCGGTGTGTTAACCATTTGAGCAACAAAATGTCTATTTATACAATACACATTAATGAATATGTTTCAAGTTATGGCCCTTGGTGTAATTCGTAAATGCAAGGGAAGTAATTTTGACAATCAAGAAATTCAATAAATGACAATAATTATTTAATTTCTTAGCGTCATTGCTTGACGTTTCTTCATATTAACGAGAAAAAGTCGGTAATATGAATACATTAATCAAGATATGATTCTAAGATTACACTAATCAATTTAAATAAGTACCCAATTGGTGTATTATATTTTATAGATTCAAAAGGAGTTTACAATCGTCATAAGTTTTTGAATATTTGTATATCGTCTGCTAATTTTGCTATACTTTTTAAATTACACAGGAAGTACACACGAAACGCAAAATTTAGTTGCTGTTTGACCACAAATGCTGCCGTTTTCTTTTGTAACGGATAGTTAAATGTTCTCAAAGTTCGTGTTTGATGTTCTAGTATCACAACTATCGGATTATGATGGAATGTTCTTATTTCCGATGTGTTCACAACTTCTGGATAAAGATTGAATGTTCTTATTTCCGATGTTCAATTTTGGAACATTTTGGATTAAATTCGATGCAGAGGTGGTGTAGAAGTCATTGTTCAGTCCACATTTGCACACGTCGTTAAAATATCACGGTGAAGAAAGTCACTCACAGCTGTCACTGTTAACTGGTAAAGTTCGCTTCTGGTAAGTGGTTAAGCGTCTGTGACACTGTTCTTGGTGTATATTTACAATTAATAATGTTCTCTTTCTAACACACACTACACAATTATACTACACTCATTACATGGCTTGATTAAAATAAGTATATTATACATGTCGGTTTTTTAACCGTATCACAATTACAATTATAGACCTTACACAGTAGGTGAATAGAAAACATTCACTCATTGGTGGCTGTGTTGTTCTGAGTGTATTAGTACACTCTGCACTCAGACATTGCTTACTGGGTCGGTTGGACAACGGGACAAAAGATCGGCAATTGTATTGATTCTGCCAGAAATGTGACGAACCTCGAAACTGTAATTTTGAAGCTTCAAGGACCAGCGAGCAATCATATTGTTGGATGGTACTCCGGCATTTATATACCGTAATGGACTGTTGTCAGTTTCGATGATAAAGTGACGTCCTAGAAGATATCTGGATAGTTTCGTCACACTTTCTACTAAGGCAAGTGCCTCTAATTGCGGAATGGACCATGACCGTTCTCTAGGCCTTAGCTTTCTTGATATGAAACAAATGGGATGCAGGATGTTGTTGTATTCCTGCAATAGGACTGCCCCAATCGCAACGGAGCTAGCATCTGTTCTCAATCTGAAAGGTAAACGAATGTTGGGCAATTTAAGGATGAGATTATTCGAGTTCTTATCAGAAAAGTATGTCAAAACTTTATGAAATGCATTTCGTAGGCATTCATCGTGTACAACTTTTTCAGGCTTATCCTTGGTTAGTAAGTTAGAAAAAACCTCGGTCAGTTCTGAAAAATCAGGAATGAATTTCCTGTAATAATTGATCAGTCCCAACAAACTCCGGACTTGTTTCTTATTAGTCGGGAGTGACAGTTTTAGAATTTTGGAGACAATTTTGTTGTCTGTCATGACAAAGCCATTGGATATTCTGTACCCCAAAAATGATATCTCTCGGTAAGCCATGTTCACCTTTGAAGGCTTCACTGTCAGTCCGTACTGTCTGATACGTTCTAATGTCTGTTCTAGTGTCTTTATATGTTCCGTCATTGTCTCTGTATGGACACAGATGTCGTCAATATAGCAAATGATATTAGGAATGTCAGATAGGAGGAGTCGTGTCATGCGTACGAATGTGGCTGGGGCATTGACTAGCCCAAATGGAAGTTTGCACCATTCGTACAGTCCCCAAGGCGTGGCAAAAGCTGTTAGATGTCTGCTGTCTTCATGTACAGCTATCTGCCAGTAACCTTTAGACATGTCAAGCGTAGTAAAGAACTTAGCGTCAGTCAGTTCTGTCAAAAGATCGTCAGTGTTTGCCATTGGTTCAAGATCTAAAACAGTTATTTTGTTCAGTTTTCGGTAATCGATGCAAAGTCGTATTGTCTTGTCCTTTTTGCGTACAATGACCATGGGTGAAGAGAAGTCTGATAAGGATCGTCTGATGATGTTGTTTTTTTCTAAGTTGATAATTTCTTGATGTAACTGTTCTTTGTAGTGTAATGGTATTGTGTATGGTCTACATCTTATTGGTGTGTTTGATGTGAGTGTGATGTGATGCTGTACTAATTCTGTTTGTCCTGGGTAGTCTGAAAAGATGGTGTTGTACTGTTGTATCAACTGTTTGCAACTGTTTGTCTCTGCTGGACTTAAGTTTGGATTGATCTTGATCTCATTTAAGCAGTTTGTCGTGTCTAATGTAGGTGTTGGAATCTCGTCGCTAGAATCGTCATCTTCGTGATCTATTATCACGGTGCAAGCTGTTGTATCGTCTTGTTCGTTGTCTCTGTTGTGGTATGGTCTTAGCATATTTATGTGAAATATTTTGTGTTTGTCTTTTATTAGGATTTCGTAGTCTACAGGTGAGATTTGTCTTGTCACTTTAAAAGGTCCCTGCCAAGAATCAGTCAGTAGCTCTCTGTCACTAGGTAGTAGTAGTAGAACGTCCTGTCCAGGTGTCAATGTTATAGTCCTGTTACCTTTGTCTGCGTACTGTCTGTAAGTAGCACCAGATAGTTTAAGTGCATTTTTAGCAATTTCACATGATTTAATAATCCTTTCACGCAATGATGTTACATACACAAATGATGATATGGGTTTCAGTATTGGAGTAGAATTAGTTAACATTTGGTGATAGATTGTTAATGGGCCTCGTGGTTTGGCACCATAGATTAGTTCAAAAGGAGAGAAACCGGTACTAGAATGTGGTACCTCGCGATAAGCAAAAAGGACAGCTGGTAAGTATACATCCCAGTTGTTGGGGTGATCTTGAGTTACTTTGGCAAGCATGTGCTTCAGGTCCCCATTAAGCTTTTCTATAATCCCGCTAGAGTGAGGATGATAGGGGGTATTGAAAACTTGCTTCACTCCTAACATTTTAGTGAAAGCTTGGGTGGATGCGGCAATAAACTGAGTGCCTCTATCAGACTGGATAGTATCTGGAAATCCAATTCGGGAGAAAATATGGAAGAACACTTCCATGATGTCGTTGGCAGTAATGTTCTTTAGCGGGATCGCTTCTGGCCATCTACTACATTGATCAACAAAAGTTAGAATATATTTATTCCCTCTAGTAGTTGTATGACTAAGAGGGCCCACAATGTCAACTGATAATTTTTCAAAGGGTCGACTGGCTAAGTCAGTGACTTGTAACTTTGCCTGTGGGTGTTTACCTTTTTTTACTAGTTTCTGGCATGTATCACAACTTCTGCAATATGTTTTTATGTCATTGCAAAATTTTGGCCAATGAAACTGTGTCAAAAGTCTTGACCTGGTTTTAACATATGCCATATGACCTGCAAAAGGTATATCGTGAGCAAGATGTAAAGCTTGCTTGCGATAAGTAGTTGGCAAAACAGTTTGCTTTGTTGTAATGTCACCTCTGGTGTAGTACCTGGTGAGTATATCATTGTGTAAAGCAAAATGCCACTTCGCATTTTTGGTTACTCTTGCCTTTTTGCCGATCAGGTCAAAGTACTTTGACAGTGAAGGATCAGCTTTTTGAGCTGTTATGAATGTTTCCTTCATAGAGTCACTAGGTGGTAATTCTGGGCTAAGCATTTGTATAGCCTCAGTTTGGTTACTTTCATCTTGCACTCTAGCAGTAGCTCTTGTTACTGCGTTCACACACTCAATGACATCAGATGATGATGGAATGATATCGTCAATGATGTGATGAGAACTTAGTGCTGCATTAGCTAACATACATTCAATAGGTGATATGACATTTTCAGTGATGACATTTGGTGGTGATGTGTTATCATCAATACATAGTGATGTTATGTTATGATTATGAGGTTTGTCATTCACCTCTGGTAAATTTCCTATGATTATATCGCACACTGGGTTTGTAAGTGCCGCGACCTTTACTTTCCCGGTGAGGAATGGTGTTTCAATGTATGCCCATGCTAATGGATATTTTTCAATATTGCCTGAAAATGTTCTACATGTGATGTGTCTGCCTGTATAGTCTGTAGGCGTTATGAATGTTGTTTTCAGGCCAATAAGTGTACTTCCGGTGTCGCGAAGTACTGTAGCAAACTTGCCATTAACATACCCGTGATGGATGTCTAATCTGCCTTTTGAGTCTATTACCAAATTAGCTTCCTCACTGGCAATAGGGATGGCGTGCCCGCATGTTAAGATACCATCTTCATAGAAGGTGTTACAGACAGTGCATTTGTTAGCATTAAATACATCACAAGCTTGTGCTGCATTCACAGGATGTTTCTCTGGATTTTCGTCTTCTGACGCTGAGCTATCGAACAAGGCGGCATTGGCTTTGTTGGTCATATGCCTGCCTCTACAATCCATGCGATGGTGCCCGAAAGCCTTGCAGAGAAAACATTTACGTTTATTTTTGAACAATTTACGTTCTCTGTCTTGACTGTTTACTATATTTTGCAAGTATGTCTGGTATCCTGGGTTTTGATCGCACATCTCGTTCAAATGGTGAGAAAATTTACAAAATCTGCACTGTCTAAATTTTTCAGAGGTAGGCCTGTTTGGTTTTTGCCTACTATAGTTTTTCTCATAGTTGGCTGCTGCTACCCAGTTACTGTCAGTAGCTTCAGTGGCAAAGCATTGTTTGTTGGCCGTGTAATAGGCCGACCCACGTCTTTCAATTTCTTCCACACTTGTGCATTCATTCTCCTGTAAGAACTTAGAAAACGATGATGGGATAGAAGAAATGATTTTATCTCGAATGATGAGATCTTCTAATCTATCATAACTTTTATTAATTTTGGCTGCTGAAGTCCATTTGCTGAAAACATCTCGGACTAAACAGAGGTAGTCAAAGAACGTTTGAGTTGATTTTGGACTCAATTTACTGAATTGTTCTCTGTAACCTGCCTCGTCTAACATGAAATGTGCCATTATCTTAGATTTAATATAATGGTACTCTTTCCTTAGGTCTTTGGGGATGGTTTCAATGACTTTAAGAGGTTCCCCAGATAGACTCCTCATATAAAGAATATTCCATTCAGAAAGTGGAACTTGGTAATGTTCCATTAACGTCTCAAAATTTTGAGTAAAGGCTGCTATGCAGTCACCCGAGGTATAGTTACGGACGATACCTTGATACTTCTTATACTGGTTTTCTTTTTCCAGTCTTTCAGATTTCTTTGATTCTTTATTCATCGCAGTCTCAGTGTCAAGTTGTTTCATTTTCAACTGTAACTCTAGTTCTTCTTTCTTACTCTGAGCTGCTATTTCTGCTTTCTTAAGTTCACTGTCTATCTCAGCTTGCTTTGTCTTTGCAGCCATTTCTACTTCGGCTTGCTTTAATGCTGTTTCAATCTCTGCCTGTTTTAAGGCTGTTTCTGCCTCTGCTTGCTTGGCAGCCATTTCTGCTTGTTTTAGAGCTCTTTCTGCTGCTCGTTCATCGCGTTCGGCAGCTTTTTCCTGAACAAGTAGGTATTCTGCGTATTTGTTCTCACTCCATTTTGTTAATTCATCACCTTCTAACTTCAATTTTAACCCCATATCGATGAAATCAAATAGTGACGACATGATGGAGAAAATACGTCAATGAAAGTGAACCACACAAAATATGTTATAAATGGTTAGTAATAAACAATTTACAATTTATTTTACTATACGATGCGTGCCTACTATTGCATACGTAAAGTTAAAGTATAGAAAAATATACTCAAGTGTCCTGGATACGGTGAAGAATGGTTGGACACTCGGGCTAGAAAACTGTAGGGTCGTTACTTCGGAACCACTAATGACCTCTACGGCAAGGTTATGGATGGTACGGAAAAACCTGCTTTATTTTTGGAAGAAAATAAGTTAGCGTCTATTTGTTGGTGTGTGCCTGCAAGTCACTAAGTGTTGACTAGGTTTGGATGGCGTCGAGTGTAATTGTATGTCGTAAATTTGTCGTCAACAGTTTCAACAGAAGTTACACTCTTTCCAAAACTCTTTGCGTTCCACAAACTCAATGCACAAAGACAATCTATCTGTATTTGAACAATCAATAACATTGATGACACATCACTTACATCAAGATGACATTCAGTAAGGACATAGACATCAAGTTTACAAGATGGCGACAAGGTCAAAATGGCGACAAAATAACAATGTCGACAAGGTCAAACGGTGACAAATTTCACAAATCACAAATGTTTTACACGTTTACAGGATCAAACAATATGTACTGCACATTTACTAATGGTTTTACACATATTTAAACAATGTAATAACGGATCATACTGAGACTTTCACGATCACATTTACATAGCTATAACCTTGACGAATTTCACAAGTTCAAGAATTATAGTTTTAAATACGAAAGACGAGCAACACACGTCTACATATATTAGGTTCTTAAACAAGGACGAGCAACCCACGTCCACACATGTCAGGGTCTTATAATTGGCTCGTTGGCTAACACGTGTGAGACAGTACAAGTATAACGTGATTCGACGTAAGACACAGC
Source organism: Cepaea hortensis (assembly GCA_963921405.1). NCBI lineage: Eukaryota > Metazoa > Mollusca > Gastropoda > Stylommatophora > Helicidae > Cepaea > Cepaea hortensis. The sequence goes on from OY992891.1 coordinate 90,473,802, forward strand.
AACACAAGTTCTATGGATTTATTGCCACATTAAATACAGAACGATAATTACAGCAATCTACAATATATAACTCACGACGCTCACAACCACAATACAGCTCATAGGTCTGACGCTCAAGATATCAGTCGTTCGGCTTTCAATCACGGAGATTCATACAAACGCCTTGCTCTCATCGCACATGTCCGTCCGGTCTCCAGTCCCAGCTCGGTCTGACCTTAGCACGCCAACTGCCCACTGCCTCTAGTGGTGTCACGTGTCCTGCGTGCGTCTGTCGTCAGCCTGACCGCTGGTCGCGTGTCAGGTAACAATCTTGTCAGCCGGGTGTCGCAACGATGTTGCTGCACAACTATACCATGTTAGGCTCTGACAATGAGTGGCATTGGAAGACAATGATCGAAGAAACTGGATGGAGTTTCCAAGGAGGTCAATCCTGACAAGAAGCAGATTCGTTTGTATGCCAGTCCACACTGGTGTAAGAGGAAGTGAACAAGCAGATAGGCTTGCCATCCGGGCTACTGTGAGAAGCAGATTGACACTGGACCGAGTTTATACAGTGAGTGACGTCATGGCGAAAAGCCGATTAAACCAATCCAGTGACCACTGAATCTGCAACACTGACCACATTGCATGAAAATCACCTCAAAAGTGATAACCCAGACACGCTATGCAGAGGTAAAAGAAGAATAGACAACCAGCCAATAACGGGAGTCCTCGGCTGCTGGACGCTGAGTGAGATACTGAGGAAAGGATCCGATCATTTATCAAGTGGATGGTTCGCAGGGCAGTGTGAATAATCTTAAGACTAGCTATCTATTGTCTTTACTTATATTATTTTACTAGCTAGATCGTCCAATCATCAAATAATATACAGTTATCTGATAAGAGGGTAAGTTAATAAGTAAGTCACAAATGGCTGTAGAAAAATAACTAAATATGATAACAACTTGAAACCAGTTTATTTGTATACATACATTGTCCCTTTATCTCCCAACATAATATATAATGTGGTTTCTGAGGAAAATGCAAAGAATACCATGGACAGCCAGAAAGACCAATGAACAAGTCCTTCAAGAAACAAATGAATATCGTAAACTGATTAGAGACATTAGACGTAGACTGTCACAATTTTTGGGGCATGATATGAGAAGAAATGATTTGGAGAACTTGGTGACAACTGGTAAGATCGAGGGGAACAGACCAAGAGGAAGACCTAGAAGCAAATACCTGGATGGCTTGGACTTGTGGCATGGTCGAGACAGAAACACGGAGCTGATCCACGACTCTGGTAATCGAGTGAGATGGCAGAACATTATCGCCCACGCTTACCGGCATGGCACATGATGGATGCATGGATAATATTCACCAACATTGATGCACTTATCCCATCGTTTTATCAGTTCTCCCAAACCGGCTGGTCAGAACTGCGTGCCCTGGTTTCTAAACCACGTGTTCACTTCACATTCAACTTCGGCGTCATTAGCGAGGGCGAGTGAATAAGTCATACAGTTCTGTGGGAGAGCCGGTAAATGAAAACAAAGCATGCAGTGCTATGCAGCCGGCTTGGGAGGACTGATGAAACGATGGGATAAGTGTATCAATGTTGGTGGAGAAATAAAGGTACAATGTATGTATAAAAATAAATTGGTTTCAAGTTGTTATCATGTGTAGTTATTTGTCTACAACCATTTGTGACTTACTTAGTAACTTACCCTCGTAGCAACGCTTTATTTACTTGTAGTATTGGAGTATCGATTTTCCGAAAGAGACTAATGAAACTAGAACATTATATACAACAATAAGAAAGACGCAAACAGCTGTCTTTGGTCATGTGAGGAGAAGAGAGGCGACTGGACGACTGGAAAGATCGAAAGGAATAGTCAGAGGCAGACCAAGAGAAATGATGCTGGATGAATTGTGGTGGTGGTTTGGAGGAATATTAACAGCAGAGTTGATTCAGAACACCAAAGACCAAGATATGTGGAGAGACATGAACGCCTACGCCAGCTGACACGGCACTTGATGATGATAATGATTGGAGTATCTAATCGTATTACAGTATCTAATAGTTTCTTAGTATCAACTAGTATTACAGTTTCTAATAGTATCTCAGTATCTAATAGTATCTCAGTATCTAATAGCATTGCAGTATCTAATAGTATCTCAGTATCTAATAGCATTGCAGTATCTAATAGTATCTCTGTATCTAATAGTATCCCAGTATCTAATAGCATTGCAGTATCTAATAGTATCTCATTATCGAATAGTATCTCCGTATCTAATTAAGTTCTAATCTAATAGTAATGCATTATATAATAGTATTACAGTATCTAACAGTATCTCACTATCTAATAGTATCTCAGTATCTAATAGTATTACATTTTCTTATTGTATCTCAGTATTTAGTAGTATTTCATTATCTAACAGTGGTCCATGTTATCATAACACAGGTAGCGCAAATCCATCAGAATATCCAACAGACGGACCGGATGATGCCCCAGGAAGGTGTGATATCTCAATGCATTTGTTTAATCACTATTGTTATGGTGTTAGTCAGCGGAATCCACATGTAGTATCTTCAGCATACAGATTGAGACGTGATATTACTGTAATTACTGCCGTAAGTTCGGGACTTTGTAGGCATTCGCATATATTACATAACGATACAATGGAGTGTATGGTAACCATTTCTCTAACTCCGAGGACGACATTTAAAATGCGTAAGTTTGGAAGTCCTCTAAAAGTACTGGAGAGTTTTGGTCATAGACCATAACCTTAGGAAGGGAAAATCCCAACTGCACCTCCCCGCGGTAGAGGAGGGAAACACACCACGGTGTGGCTAACACAGCTCTGGGGACCGAGTATCGACCGGAATAAGTGGACAATTCTGCAGCTGAGCAGAGCAAGGCACTCACTTGTCCTTACAGTCGGAAATGTCTGTCAAAGGCATAGGTAAAAAGACCATCATGTGAATGTGGAAGGCAAGGGGAAACCACCACATTATCTTCCCAAGACTTCATGGCAAAACATATATCAGAGTTAGTGAACGACGTTAATGGCTGTCTTAGGACATCCTCTTCCGGTAGGGACAGTCATGAGCCACAGGTGACACCAGACCGTCATCCAGCTACTGATGGCAAAATCATAACTAAAATAAATAAATTTAGAGTAGGAACATGGAATGTTAGGACATTACATGAGCTAGGAAAGTTGACCAATGTTCTAAGAGAGATGGATATCATGAAAATGAATATACTAGACGTTAGTGTGATGAGATGGAAGGGATCGGGCAAAATTATAGCTGACAATCACACAATAATTTATTCTGGAGGGGATACACATGAAAAAGGTGTAGGAGTAATAATAGACGGAAAAAAAACCAAGTCAATTAATGGATACTGGTGTATTTCAGATAGAGTAGTTATGGTAAAAATCAAAGGCAAACCAACAGACATAAATATTATACAGGTATATGCACCAACAACAAGCAGTAGTGATGAAGAAATACAACACTTTTACGACGAAATAGAAATGGTGATGGCTCAAATTGGATCACAAGAAATAAAAATAATACTTGGTGATTTTAATGCAAAAGTAGGAAAGGGGAAAATGGATGATGTAGTGGGGAATTATGGTTTAGGTACAAGAAATGAAAGAGGGGAAAAGCTAATAGAATGGGCAAATATCAATGATATGATAATTGGAAACACATGGTTTAAACACCATAAAAGACGACTGTACACATGGAAAAGCCCTGATAAGAAAATACGAAACCAAATTGACTACATACTAATTAATAAAAGATATAGAAATGCTTTAATTAATGTAAAGACAATGCCTGGTGCTGACTGTAATAGTGATCATGTACCACTATGTGGACACATAAAAGTAAGATTAAAGGGAGGGAAAAAAATGGTTAAGAACATGAGACTTAATAAAGAGGTTCTGAAAATAGATAAAGAACTGCAAGAACAATATAGAGTGAGTGTGAAAAATAGGTACAATGCGATAGCTAACATACAGAATATAAATGAACAATGGGAAATGTTAAGGGACTCCATTCATCAAACTAGCAAAGAAGTACTACCGGAGCGAGGCAAAATAGCTAAGAAACTATGGATGAATGAAGAAATCTTAAAACTGATGGACAAAAGAAAACAGAGTAAAAATGACAAGCTTGAATACGCTAACATAAATAAAGAAATAAAAGATAAATGTGGGAAGGCTAAAAAAGTTGGTTAAACGAGCAATGCAAAAAAATTGAATTAAATTCCACTAATGATACAAAAAATATGTACAGACACATCAGTGAGCTTACAGGAAGAAAAATAAGAATAAATACAGGGTGTTTGAAATCAAAAACACGAAAGATATTATTAGAGGAAGGTGCTATAATGAAGAGATGGAATGAGTATATAAGAGAATTATATGACGGAGAAAGGGAAGAATTAACAGAAGATAGTAACTTAGAAGGTCCACCTATTCTGAAAGAAGAAGTCGCTGACGCTATAAAACGTATGAAGAAAGGAAAAACAGCTGGGCCAGATGAAATCACAATAGAAGAATTAGAAGTATTGGAAGAATTTGGAGTAGATATATTAACCAAAATGTTGAATGATATTTACAGTAGTGGATATGTACCCAGTGATATGCTGAGATCTGTATTTATAGCTATACCAAAAACACCAGGAGCAATTTATTGTGAAGATTTTCGAACAATTAACCTCATAAACCATATCACTAAGCTTCTATTCAGAATCATAATGAGAAGAACCTAAAAGAAAATAAAAATGGAAATTAGTGAAGAACAGTATGGATTTATGGAAGGAAAGGGCACAAACAATGCAATTTATACATTACGGACACTAATAGAAAGGTCAATAGAGAAACAGAGAGACATACACTTGTGCTTCATAGATTATACTATTGCATTTGATAAAGTAAAACAAGATGAGCTGATTAAAATGTTGGAAGATATCAATATTGATGGACAAGATTTAAGAATAATAAAGACTGGAACCAAGTAGCAGCAATTAAAATGGAAAATAAAGAGGGTAGTTACGAACAGATAAATCTAGGAGTACGACAGGGTTGTGTCTTGTCACCAGATCTTTTCTCATTGTATAGCGAAGTAATAATGAGAGAGATCAAATGCCAGGAATACTAGTCGGAGGTTATAATATAAATAATATACGCTATGCAGATGACACAGTATTGGTGGCGGATAATTCAACAGACCTACAGCAATTATTAGACGTTGTAGTAACAGAGAGTGCAAGGAAAGGACTCTCCTTGAATATCAAGAAAACAGTAACAATGATAATATCAAAGAAAATGGTGACACCAAAATGTGACATAGAAATAGAAGGAAAAATCCTTAACCAAGTGGATAATTTTAGATACCTAGGGGCATTTATAACATCAGATGGAAGATGTACAACAGAGATTAGGAGCCGAATAGGGCAGGCAAAAGCCGCATTTCAGAAAATGAAGAGTATCTTGTGCAATAAGTCACTATCACTGAATGTAAGAAAGAGAGTGCTGAAATGCTATGTAGAACCAGTTTTGCTGTATGGCAGTGAATCTTGGAATATAAATGAACAAAGTAAGAAGAAATTAGAAGCAACAGAGATGTGGTTCCTGAGACGAATGTTGGGAATTCCTTGGACTGCCAGAGTAACTAACGATGACTGCCTGAAACAGGCTAATGAAACTAGAACATTATATACAACAATAAGACAGAGACAAACATCTTTCTTCGGTCACGTGATGAGAAGAGAGGCATTGGAGAACATCGTAACAACTGGAAAGATCGAGGGGAAGAGAGGCAGAGGTAGACCAAGAGAAGTGATGCTGGACGGATTAAGACGGTGGCATGGAAGAATATCAGCGGCAGAGTTGATCCAGAAAACCAAAGACCGAGATCTATGGAGAGCCATGAACGCCTACACCAGCTGGCACGGCACTTGATGATGATGATGATGATGTTTGGAACAGTTTCAGAATGTTGAGGAACTTTTATTTTGAGAAAGAAAGTCACTTGACGAAAAGAACTATGTACTCATTATTTCAGTATGCTGCATGAAGGTCTAATACTGACAATAGCTATGGTAGTAGTTGTTCTTGAGTATTCTTTGTATTTACGTTTTGAGAATGCTAAGCTACAGTTCTAAAAAAGAACACTATATAAGAACATTATCTTTACCATCATCATCATTTTCATCATTTTCTTTATAGTTTTCAGATTGTCTGACAAGAACACAGAGCTGTTCCACGACTCTGGTAGTCGCGTGAGATGGTGAAACGTGACCGCACACGCTTATCGACATGGCACATAATGATGATGATGATGATGATGATGATGATGATGATGATGATGAAGATGAAGATGATGATGATGATGATGATGATGATGATGATGACATGGTAACATTTAGTAACAGGCTTTAAACTTCAACTTTAATTGTCACAGAACTGAGATTTTGGTCATCTCAAATAAGAAAGAAATACTGCAATGTAATACCCAAGCAATGCAAATATCCAATATACAATTGTCTTGGAACAGAGATAACATCTCCTAGGAGATGGCATGTATAGATTAGAAGAAGAGTGGCTTTGGTAAAAGTAGTCGCATGCAAGATGGTATGCATACTGACCAATTGCAGAGAGGAAAAGTGTTTTGATGTGACATATGGAAAGAACTCATACTGATAACTTCATACGAATCATGTACAATTAGCAAACAAGCAGAAAAACATTCAAGGACAGTGAAAAGATAGTTTTTAGGAACATGCAAAGAATATCACTGACGGACAGAAAAACGAATCAATCACCTCTACACGAAACAAATGAAAACCATTACTTGATTTGAGAAATTTTGAGTAGACAGTCAAGTTACTGTCTGGTATGATAAGTAGAGAAATAAACTAGAGCATTTAACTGAGAACCGGCACATTTTATGGGAAAAGGACAAGGGCAAAGTAGGCAGATAAACACATGGATGACGTGAATGCGTGATGTTGATGGGACATAAACACATACCTTATCCAAGACTAGAGTTAATTGCCAACATTTAATGAGCAATTGGCATTCGTGCATGTCTAAATCATAATTATGAATGTCTCTGACCTTCTTTTGCGTCTATCAATTAGTGTTGTCAACGATGAACTGCACAAGCCTGAAAGTGCAGTTGATTCCATACATAACAATCGTGAAGTAAATGCAGTTAAGGGCGACACATCGGAGAAGGAGAGCCGGAATGACATACATGAGAGCACTGACGGGGCAAACAATCAAACAATAGAGAGATGAGTGGTAAGATCCTACACTGTCCTTAACATAAACAGAACTGGGGCACACTATGAACGGCTGTTTTATGGTGTTATTGACCGAGACACAACATGAACGGCTGTTTTATGGTGTTATTGACCGAGACACAACATGAACGGGTGTTTTGTTGATGTTATTGACCGAGACACAACATGAACGGGTGTTTTGTTGATGTTATTGACCGAGACACAACATGAACGGGTGTTTTGTTGATGTTATTGACCGAGACACAACATGAACGGGTGTTTTGTTGATGTTATTGACCGAGACACAACATGAACGGGTGTTTTGTTGATGTTATTGACCGAGACACAACATGAACGGGTGTTTTGTTGATGTTATTGACCGAGACACAACATGAACGGGTGTTTTGTTGATGTTATTGACCGAGACACAACATGAACGGGTGTTTTGTTGATGTTATTGACCGAGACACAACATGAACGGGTGTTGTGTTGATGTTATTGACCGAGACACAACATGAACGGGTGTTGTGTTGATGTTATTGACCGAGACACATTATGAACGGGTGTTTTGTTGGTACTATAGACAGAGACACATTATGAACGGGTGTTTTGTTGGTACCATAGACAGAGACACATTATGAACGGGTGTTTTGTTGGTACCATAGACAGAGACACATTATGAACGGGCATTTTATTGGTACCATAGACGGAGACACATTATGAACGGGTATTTTATTGGTACCATAGACGGAGACACATTATGAACGGGTGTTTTGTTGGTACCGTAGACGGAGACACATTATGAACGGGTGTTTTGTTGGTGTCACAGACAAAGGCACACCATTAAAGGGTGTTTTGTTGATGCCATAGACCGAAGCCGGCGTCTGTGGTCTGGGGATAGTGAACATCGTTCTAAAATCCCGCCAAATCGTCATCGAAGTCAGCCACGTCTGCGTTTATTTTTATAGTGGTATGAGCCTCGTTAATAAAGCACTGACAAGCTCATTATCACCAGAAAGTGCCCTGCCAGTTGGCGCGCGGATTCACGCCTCTTTACATATCCTCGGTCCTTAGTGTTCTGCATCGACTCTGCCATTCCTTCTTGCCACCGTCTCAGCCCACTCAGTATCCATTTCTGTATCCATTCTCTTGGTATGCCTCTGCTTTTTCCCCCACTAAGCATTCCAGTTGTCACGATGTTCTCCAATTATTCTCTTCTCACCACATGACCGAATACAGCTTTTGTTTGTGTGTTTTTAATATACATGTAATTGTAAATAATGGTATAGTTTCTTTAGCCTCTTCCATGCAATCGTTGTAAGTTACTCTGGCTGTCGAAGGATTCGTAACATTCGTGTCAGGAAACAAATCTCTATTACTTCAAAGTTCTATTAATTTGTTTATTCACTTTGCATGATTTACTGCCATACAAATCAAATCAAATCAACTTTATTAGGGTCACAAATTGGGCGCGCAGGCCCGTCTTATATTCGGCCCTTCCAATCACTCGTCTTTCATTCATCAAGAGCATTATACATTTACATAGGAAGAAAAATAAACATTGTGAAATGAATGTTGTAAACATAAACAAGGCTTATTGCCATGTTATGAGGCCCATCTCCAACTTATCCATACATTACCCCACCCACACACACACCCCCCAACTACCCACACACACGCACACCAGGGACACATACATACCCCACCAACCGACCCATCCCCCTCGCTCACATCCCCCACCCACACACACTGCCCTCACCTGATCCCCCAACCAAAACACACTCGCCACCCACAAACATTCCCCCACTAACCCACACATCCCACGCCCATCTACATCCTAACCCACACATCCTCTCCCCACCCACACCTCAAACTACCCACCCCCCAGCCACATCTCCATCGACCATATATTCCCCACCCACGCACACAATCCCCCACCAACCCACACATCGCACATCCACTCACACATCCCCAAACCATACACACACATCCCCACCAACTGACATGTCCCTCCCCCCCCCCACACACACACATCTCCCTAACCACCCATACATCCCCAAACCACTCACACACACACCCCACCACCCACACATACAACTTCCACCCACCCACACATGCCTTAACCCAATCCCCCACCACACAATCCCCAACCCGCACATCACATACACCCCCAACCAAGCAATATTCCCAACCCACGCACCACACACACACACATATCCCTCACCAACACATCCCCACTTACACACCACACACATATCACCCACCCAGATACCACACAATATTCCCACCCACACATATACACTTACCCATCCACCCCACATACCCCCACTCACACATCACAAAACACACACATACCTGTCACGTGTAACATGTACACACACAACAAAACGGGTTCCATATAACATGTCATGTACTCTCTTCTTAACATTCAATGATAGTGACTTATTGCATAAGATACTTGTCATTATCTTAAATACAGCATTTCCTTGGTTTATACTACTCTCAAATCGATCGCAGCTGTTTTTCGAACGCGGGGATGTGGGATTACGAATTGCATCCGTAAAACCCTCTCCACGGAGCCGATGCCCAATTCTTAACCTTTAGAAAATAAAGTTCGTTCGTTAGTTCATTCGTTCTCTTAGCGGACAACGAACGCAAGCATCAAATCAGCCTCGTCCGACAACGCTCATGCACATTGTTGATTGTACAGACACGTGTAACATGTACACATTGTTGATTGTACAGACACGTGTAACATGTACACATTGTTAATTGTACAGACACGTGTAACATGTACACATTGTTGATTGTACAGACACGTGTAACATGCACACATTGGATAGAACATTCAAGGATAATACTCATGCTACTCGTCGACATCTTCCACAGTAACATCTAGATGGCCATCATTGACCACTAGCAGAAAAGCTTATAAATGCAGTCTCGCCACCAAGGAGCCCTGCGAAGACATCATCCCATTACTTTGAGAGACAAGAAGAAGACATCTATTTATGTCGACATATGACATACATTTTTATTCCGGGAACTCCATGTAATAATTCAATAAATGCAGTATTACTATACATTCTTACATTTTTTTTTCTTTGAGTTTTCTTCCTGATTAAATAAATTTAGTTATTCCTATACAGGTTCGAACTGTCCATGTTAAATTGTGGAACTTCTGCATTAAGCTGTAGATGTATCATTAATTTCTCCCTTCACAACCCTAAGCCAGAGCTTCTGTTTGATGACGTGGTTGAAGGTAAAGGACTCGGCTCTATACCTGAGGCATACCGAGTACATAGTCTCAGCCCGATATTATTATATCGACACCCGATGAGCAGTGCAGACAAAGTCACCATGGTTGCCTTTACTTCAAAGACAATATTTATGTACACATTTTAGGTTACTTCAACGCCGAGCCCACGTACATTTAGAAAACCGAAAAAAAAAAAAAACACACCCACACCCACACCCACACCCATCCACCCACACACACACACGCGCGCGCGCGCGCGCGCAACAAAACCTGTGTCTCGATGAGGAATTGGACCATGTCTAACCAGACCTGCAGGCTTCCATTTTCACGTATACTGTGTAGCAACAAGGGAGGGGGAATTTATAGGGAGGAAATACGAAAAAAAGGGGGGGGGTGACATTCTTAACATATGATGAAGGTGTGCATGGGACAAAAACGGTTGAGAACCACTCCTCTAGATGTTAATACTGTTTTCGTGCTGCTGACAGCAATTTTGGCCATTCATGTTCCCTTTTTTGATTTCTATTTCACTTCTGCCATCATCTGTTATTACATGCCCAAGAAAGGATAGTTTACTGTGATATTCATTGATGACCTTTCCTTTCCACTGATAATTATCGTTTTCGTTTTTTCGATGTTAATATATAAACCACATTCTGCACTATGCCTGTTGATTTGTTCCACTAGCACTTGAACCGCTTGCTCGCTTTCTGCTAGTAACACAGTATCGTCAGCATACCTAAGATTGTTTATGATTCTTCCAGCGATGTTAAGTCCATACCATTGTATGAAATCTAGCGCAAGACGGACTGCTTCCAAATCTCCCGCAACTGTAGTTCCACTGTGGTATGTAAGATTGCGAATTGTGTTCGTATCTTGGCCACAGCCCCGGCTGAGCGAAATTCGCATGTACTGGTTCTAAAGTTATTTTATTTATGGCCACACATACAACCATACGTAGAACCACACATACAGGCAGGCATACATACAACCACACGTACAGGCATACGTACAACCATACGTAAAGGCATACGCACAGCCATAAGTACAGCCATACATACAACCATGCATACAGAGCCATGCGTACAGTCACACGTACAACCAAACGTGTAACCATTCATAATGCCATACGTACAGTCACATGTACAGCTATTCGTACAGCCATATGTACAGCAATACGTACACCCATGTGTACAACAACACGTACAGCCATACGTACAACCACACCTACAGGCGCATGTACAACCATATGTACAAACACGCGTACAACCACACGTAAAGTACACATACACCACGTGGTACAGCCATGCTTACAACTACGCGCACACGAACTTTTGTAACAAGCTGATCTTTGTTACATGAGGCTGTAGAAATATGTTCACACATATTTTAACAATATATCAAGTAATGAGTGACCAACATTGTACCATGATTAATTTGTTGCATATCCTTGACGGGATGTTTCAATTAACCCCATCATTTATTTCCTGTTTGTGATTTACTAGTTAATTTAAGTTTACAAGTTTGCTGTTGCTTTTTGAATGGTCCACGTCTCTGTCACCGTGTTGAGAATCCGCTAGCTGTTTAATTTGAGAAGGGAGCACGTATAGGAATTCCCCGAGTGCTGTAATGTCTGTTCATGACTCGAAACATATTTCGAAATCAATACTGAGCGGTATGATTCCTCATCCTCTCTGCTTACTTCGAACTGACTCGAAATGTGAGGAGCTGCTGACCGAGTGTTTAAATTGCCAGGCTGGATATCGTGAGACTCAGGTTAGAATCCTCGTTAAGGTGTGGGGGTATTTACCGTCGGCGGAAAAAATTAAACACTAACCTTCACACATCGCGGTGACTGCGCTAGCCAGGCGTTTTGAAGATTTCAGATGCAAGACTCGACATGGAGAATTATGAAACTGTGCTTCTCTCTAGAACCTTGTACAGATATGCTTGTTTTAACCATGTTGTGTGTGTGTGTGTGTATATATATATATATATATATATATATATATATATATATATATATATATATGTGTGTGTGTGTGTGTGAGAGAGAGAGAGAGAGAGAGAGAGAGTGTGTGTGTGTGTTTGTGTGTTTTCTGTTGTTTGTCCATCAAGAATGATGATGACCATTCACTTCATCCAGTGGGGTTGAAAGTATGGAGCCGTGAGTTCTAAGATGTCTGATAAGGCCTAATTTGGGTCGAAATGTTCTTTGACAATGTGGGCAAAGAATGCTTTTAGTTCCAGGAGGAAGTTTCCTGGTGTGGTTTTTCTGTCCAGCCATTTCTTCACTGCTCTTGTAGTCCTGGTTGGTTTACAAGCGACTACACCCTTGCGTAATGATGTACGCCACGAATTTGGGTCTTCGGCAGAAGTCTTCCAAATGTCATGATAACTTCCAGAAGCTTTTAGTGAGATCTTCAGTGTCTTTAAAGCCGCCTCTGGCCGCCTTGGGAGCGTTTACCACAACGCAGCTCGCCGTAAAAAAATGCGTTTATGGAGCCTGTTATCTGGCATGCGAGTCAAGTGACCAGCCCAGCGAATCTGAATCATCATTAGTAGAGTGTGGATACTGGGTATGAACGCAGTGACTGTGATCTTGTCTTGTTATTTAATCTTCAATAGCTTCCTAAGGCAGACTTTATGGAAGTGGTTTAATTTCCTAGCGTGTCGCTGGTAAACAGTCCAAGTTTCACAAGCATATAGCAGCGTGGATAATACGACTGCTTTGTAGACTTTCAACTTTTTTTGCGGGCTTATTCTATTTCTGTCCCCAAAAAAATTATTGTACAGTCTGCCAAAGGCCGCGATGGCCTTGGAGATGTTTGAATTCACTTCGTCATCAATTGTTGTAGCTTGTGACACAGTGCTGCCAAGATAGGTGAATTTGTCTTCAGCACTTAGTCTTTGAACGTTCACTTTGATATTCGATTAATGTGCGATTAATCTCTGGAGCTGGTTGGTACATAACTACAGTCTTCTCCATGTTGATACTGAACCTAAAGTTGGCACCGGCATATGAGAAAGATGAAACATTGTCTACCTCTGAGTTGGCATATAGAGCGCAGCAAACAGGGGATCTCTGAAGGTGTCGCTGTTAGTCTTGGTTTCAGCTGTTAGCTATATATATATATATATATATATATATATATATATATATATATATATATATATATATATATATATATGTATATATATATATATAAACACATACAAACACATTCACACATATATGTATATGTGTGTGTGTCTGCGTGTGTGCGTGTGTGTATGTGTGTGTGTTGCATATATCCTGTCGGGTGTTAGATAGGCCGATAGTAAACGGTACTACCTGCTTTCTGTTAGCGCTGAATGGTGGGCGGCGCTCACCAAACCCGGCACCCCACATTGTGCCAACGGCTTCGGCGGACAAGTGCTTTTTATGGGTACAAGCCGTACTCTTGTGCGAGGAAATGAACCTAGGGACTAAATGTCATGGCACGGCAGACCAGGCCGTAAGCCTTGGTAGACGAACGAACGAACGAACGAACAAACTTTATTTTCAAAGGGTTAAGAATTGGGCACCAGGCCCGTCTAACATAATGCCCTTCTATCACTCTCTTTCATACATTATTTCATTCACACATCATTCAAGGCTAACAGACAACAGCAACAATATAAAAGATATGCATTATAAAGGCATGGGCAAAATGCTAACATCAAAACTACACGACACAGTAAAATTAGATAATGGTCTGACACTTGTTATTAGCCATGTGGAGACAATTGGTCTAGGATGGAAGCTCTGACATTCGGACAGTTAGAGCATTGCTTTGCTGATCCGGCAGCTTCTGCAGCTCGTCTTGTTACAGAAATACGGTGTTACCTTTTCTCTGGAGTAAACTAGACAGGCCGAGAGAAGGATCATGCTCCATGGACAACACAAGGTCTTTAAATTCAACCCAGGCTTTGTGCTATGGAGCGGTATAACTCCCTTTTTTTTACGGAAGCGTCAGTAAGTAAGTCACACAGTTCTGTGGGATAGCATGTAAATGCAGTTGGTGTTTTCTACAGGTGTCATTAGGTGACAGCAACATCGAACTTTATATTCCTGTTCGTCAGGTGTCGCTAGGAGTATCATGCGCATGCGCAGCGCATACAAATATGACGACTGTACTTTCGGAGTGTACAGCCAAAGGGCAACATTCTGTTGTGCGTTTTTTGTGGGTAAAAGGACTGCTGCAATAGACATTCATAAGGAAATGCTTCCTGTTTATGCAGACAAATGTTTTTCCCGTAAAGCGGTGCGTAGCTTGGTAGAAAAAGTTTCTCAAGGAGGCGAATGACGCCGAAGTTAAATGAGAAGTGAAAACGTGGTTTAGATAACAGAGCACGCAGTTCCGTGCAGCCGGTTTGGGAGGACTGATAAAACGGTGGGATAAGTGCATCAATGTTGGTGGAAATTATGTTGAAAAATAAAGGGGCATTGTATGTATAAAAATAAACTGGTTTCAAGTTGTTATCGTATTTAGTTGTGTTTCTACAGCCAATTTTCTGACTGCCCCTCGTAGTTAGAGTTTCTGAGATTCCTATAGGTGTGGTTAGAATGGCTAAAATTGGTACTGTTGTAGTCAGCGTAGCTCAGATTGATACTGTTTTAGTCAGAGTGCTTATATTGATTCTCAGGGTTGACTCGTTAAGATAAACTCCTGTCAGCTTTACTTCGAAAATCCGACGGGACTGTTGTGACACTCCTTGTTTGATACTGACGCAGGACTAGGGAAGGAGGTACAATGTATCTATATATTCTATTATATATCAAAATCTCTCTCTATTCAAAATCAAAATATCAAAATCAAAATATCTATCTATTATATATCAAAATAAAGGGGATTGCACAAGGAATATGTTGGTATTGGAATTATTGCTATAGGTTGTAACTATAATAAAAATAATAATTTAATTTGTAAAATAATTTGACAAAAAGAGGTAAAAACGATGAAAACATTGCACTTATAAAGTGTTTTCTATACTACTCTACTGCTAATCATGTTTAATTTACTGAATAATGAAACAAACACCACTTGTCTTCAACAATATAAACAGAATTGCTCATTAAAATTACCCAAAAGGAAGTTTTGCTGCATATTCTGAACCATGTCTTTTTCACACAAAATGAAAAAAAAATAATGGCAGAAAACTGGAAGTAGGGGTGTGTCACAATAATGTTATGAAAATGGTTAACATTGTAGCAGAAATGTTGTATTATATACCAAAATAAAGGGGATTGCACAAGGAATATGTTGGTATTGAAATTATTGCTATAGGTTGTAAATATAATACAAATAATAATATAATTTGTAAAATAATTTGACAAAAAGAGGTAAAAATGATGACAACATTGCACTTACGAAAGGGCGTTGTCATCCTGATCACTGCTAAATCACTGCTAATCCTGTTGAATTTACTGAACAAACACCACTTTTCTAAAATATAAACACAATTGCTTCCAAGCAATCATCCGAAAAGAAGTTTTGCCGCAGATTCTGAAGCATGTCTTTTTCAGAAAAACGTTAGGAAAACACTTGGCAGATTTCTCTGTTTCTCTGTTTGGCATATGGAATGTACAATGTGTGCATTGATCTGTGCAATTTCAAAGATCCAGTAGGAGATCTTCTTCCACCACTTAATGGTTTTCCTATCATGGATATTGTAATATCCAACCATTTGGTCCATTCTGTCGCAGCTATTCATCGCCATGTTATATTTATGGATCATCATCGGTTAGCTGAGCGGTTTCCTCAGCCCGCTCTCAACAATTCCAACTACAGACTTGGTAGGGACAACAATGCATGGTTTATTAGCTTTTTTATCTCTCCATGCCACACACAATATTCTATCTCCTTCAAGAAACCACTTCATCTCTTGATGCTGAAGACACAAACACTTCAACTCTGGTGGGAAGCCTGCTCGGTTGATATTCAGTGTCCCTGTATAATTGAAATTGTTGGTATGCAGATAATCAATCAGAGCTTTCGAAGTGTAGAATCTGTCAGAAAAGATGTGATGGCCAGCTCCGAGAACATTCAGTAGTGTCAGGTCTTGGATCTAGCCCCATAGCAATAATGACAGACGTAAATTTTAGCCATTCGTGCTTCGTGAGTGGGGTCCACGATAGCAGACGAGAACATTGTCTTTTTGGAGTGTTCTGCATCAATATCCTTTCTGCATATTCATTTATGTTTTGGATTAAACAATCCACTATGTCATCATCAAAAAACACTTTGAGAAGATCCATAGGTGTTTGAAGTTGATAAAGTACAGGGTTGAGGTGAGACCTTCGAGGACGAAACTCAAACTTCTGTTTTGTTTCCCCTTCTGACACATCTTGCCATGTCGATGTTGTTGATGATGATGGAGGAGGTGCATCACGATTTAATAAAGCTTGTAAAGTAGAGTTTTTTCCTATAGTTTTATTCTTATTTTGTACTGTTTGCTTTCCTTTGCGCTGAGAAGTAATTGTGACATACTGACATTCATTGTCAGACGGACATTCATTGTCAGACACCTCCGCTGATGACGAGCTTTCACTGGTTTCTTTATCACCACGTGCTAAAACTTTAGACTCTCAACTAAAATTTCTTTCTGAATCTTCACTCAAATCAGAATCACTATTGTTTAAAACTGTTTCGAACAATAACCTAGCTTGATCTGAAGTCATTCTACGAGGTCGCATACTCGTGGGCATTTCCATTGTGAAAAACCAAAACAAACAGATTAAGGCTACTTTACAACTTTAAAATTCACAAGAATCAATGTTGGCAAATGTTTGACCGCACAATAATGATGTAGATATGTTCCGGCTGTGTAAATTTTCAGTTTACTGTAACTTAAAATTACGGAATGGAGCAGAAATGTATCAAATAAACCACTGATCATTCTGTGGCGATAGAATAACCAATGGCCACCAGTGTCGGTGAATTGTGGCGATATATAGGTCGCTGGTAGCAAAAGAGATATAATCTGCCCGAGACTTCCTATTTTGTCTGAAGTATTATCTAATATGTGTTACTTGAGTACTTTCGTCTCCGGAACTGCATCGGTTCCGGAGACGAAAGTATAAGGTTGATTTAAATTGTTGATTTAAGGTTAATATAAGATTGATTTAAATTGTTGATTTAAGGTTGATATAAGGTTGATTTAAATTGTCTCTGGAAATAAAGCGGCGGTGTCATACTTACACACATACCCACTGAGTGTTGTCTGGTGGAGGTTTAATTCTCTGATGTGTTGGATGAAAGCAAGCAGTTAATCTACAGATTAGCGGTGATGGTGGCCTTCAGTGTCATGAATGTCCAACCAGATGCCAGCAATTGTGGAACTGGTCAAATGACAGCTAAAGCTTTGTTTGTAGAGTGTCCACCATATGCAGATCGTTAAGTTTTGTTAAGAGCAACATTTGGCAAAGAGCCAGCTACGAGATAGCCATGCCCTTTCATAAATTGCCAGGACTTTCTCAGAACTTCGAACTGCCGCACTGCTCCTAGTAGACTATCCTTTGGTGTTCTGAGATGATCCTGATCCGATTGCCCATTACCTTAAACGACAGCATGGTTCGGGCAGTACATGCCAGTAAGTTGCTGTAAGAGATGGTTGCTACAGAATGACCTTAATGTCGTTGGAATAACATAAAATATAACGCCACGGTTATTGCTTGGCACTTAGATAAGCTAGAGAAATAGTAGAAATCGGATGACACACTAGAATAATGACAGCTGTGTGTGAAGAATTTGAAGCTGTCGCCTCTATGTAATGGCGTCACTCAGCTGAAGAACAACGTGTTCTTTCACGCAACTGTTAACTTTTGGCGACTTAATTTGTGATGTTTTGATTTATATGAGTCCAACTATTGTTCACTCTAACTTTCTATATGACTCAATGGGTACCCATTTCTTACTTGCTTCAAAAACAATCTTTACCCCCGTGTCTCTAGCTCTGTGTCCTCTAAGTCAAATTCCACGGATGTGAGGGTCTGGTCACTACTCACCTCCTGCCCTTGGATGTTTGATTCACCTCCTGCTCTTGGAGGTTTGATGCTGAGCCGCCAGCGTTTGCAGCCTACCTTGTTCCAGGTGTAGTGGTTATCCTTTCCTCTGGAGTAAACAAGGCAAGGCCGAGAGAGGGGTCATACTGCATGGGCAACTCATGTTCTCTGAATCCATGCCCAGGCACTGTGTGACTGAATTCTGGTCCAATTCCAATCCACATACTTTCGTCTGTCAAGACGGCAAGGTGCCACTCACTATCTCTAGGTCGACTTTTTCTCTCCTATATCTCTTTATGACATCTCCCTGTCCCTCTCTCTCGGTACCCCTCCACCTCTCTTTCATTTGTGGGTCTTTCTCTGTCTTTGCGCAATCTGTCTGTCTGTCTCTCGCTCTGACTGTCTGTCTGTCTCTCTCTCTATGTCTCTCACTTTTTCTCCCTGACTCTATATGGTAAACAAGTCCTGATTTATATCCGCACAACATTGATGTTAGTTAGTTGTCTGTTGGGGTATCATGTCTGCACTACGGACAAAGCCATGGGTGCGCAGCTAGCGCCAGTTCTGTGTTGGTCGAATAGGTCCCTCATTCTCCCAATGTGCTTCTCGTGTCTGGCCGTGTCAATCCTTACACCCAAGTCCCTCATTCTCCCAATGTGCTTCTCGTGTCTGGCCGTGTCAATCCTTACACCCAAGTCCCTCATTCTCCCAATGTGCTTCTCGTGTCTGGCCGTGTCAATCCTTACACCCAAGTCCCTCATTCTCCCAATGTGCTTCTCGTGTCTGGCCGTGTCAATCCTTACACCCAAGTCCCTCATTCTCCCAATGTGCTTCTCGTGTCTGGCCGTGTCAATCCTTACACCCAAGTCCCTCATTCTCCCAATGTGCTTCTCGTGTCTGGCCGTGTCAATACTTACACCCAAGTCCCTCATTCTCCCAATGTGCTTCTCGTGTCTGGCCGTGTCAATCCTTACACCCAAGTCCCTCATTCTCCCAATGTGCTTCTCGTGTCTGGCCGTGTCAATCCTTACACCAAAGTCCCTCATTCTCCCAATGTGCTTCTCGTGTCTGGCCGTGTCAATCCTTACACCCAAGTCCCTCATTCTCCCAATGTGCTTCTCGTGTCTGGTCGTGTCAATCCTTACACCAAAGTCCCTCATTCTCCCAATGTGCTTCTCGTGTCTGGTCGTGTCAATCCTTACACCCAAGTCCCTCATTCTCACAATGTGCTTCTCGTGTCTGGTCGTGTCAATCCTTACACCCAAGCCCTCATTCTCCCAATGTGCTTCTCGTGTCTGGCCGTGTCAATCCTTACACCCAAGTCTCTCATTCTCCCAATGTGCTTCTCGTGTCTGGCCGTGTCAATCCTTACACCCAAGTCCCTCATTCTCCCCATGTGCTTCTCGTGTCTGGCCGTGTCAATCCTTACACCCAAGTCCCCCATTATCCCCATGTGCTTCTCGTGTCTGGCCGTGTCAATTCTTACACCCAAGTCCCTCATTCTCCCCATGTGCTTCTCGTGTCTGGCCGTGTCAATCCTTACACCCAAGTCCCTCATTCTCCCCATGTGCTTCTCGTGTCTGGCCGTGTCAATCCTTACACCCAAGTCCCTCATTCTCCCCATGTGCTTCTCGTGTCTGGTCGTGTCAATCCTTACACCCAAGTATCTCATTCTCCCCATGTGCTTCTCGTGTCTGGCCGTGTCAATCCTTACACCCAAGTCCCTCATTCTCCCGATGTGCTTCTCGTGTCTGGCCGTGTCAATCCTTACACCAAAGTCCCTCATTCTCCCCATGTGCTTCTCGTGTCTGGCCGTGTCAATCCTTACACCCAAGTCCCTCATTCTCCCCATGTGCTTCTCGTGTCTGGCCGTGTCAATCCTTACACCCAAGTCCCTCATTCTCCCCATGTGCTTCTCGTGTCTGGCCGTGTCAATCCTTACACCCAAGTCCCTCATTCTCCCCATGTGCTTCTCGTGTCTGGCCGTGTCAATCCTTACACCCAAGTCTCTCATTCTCCCGATGTGCTTCTCGTGTCTGGCGGCGTCAATCCTTACACCCAAGTCTCTCATTCTCCCCATGTGCTTCTCGTGTCTGGCCGTGTCAATCCTTACACCCAAGTCCCTCATTCTCCCCATGTGCTTCTCGTGTCTGGCCGTGTCAATCCTTACACCCAAGTCCCTCATTCTCCCCATGTGCTTCTCCTGTCTGGCCGTGTCAATCCTTACACCCAAGTCCCTCATTCTCCCCATGTGCTTCTCGTGTCTGGCCGTGTCAATCCTTACACCCAAGTCCCTCATTCTCCCCATGTGCTTCTCCTCTCTTGCCGTGTCAATCCTTACACCCAAGTCCCTCATTCTCCCCATGTGCTTCTCCTGTCTGGCCGTGTCAATCCTTACACCCAAGTCCCTCATTCTCCCCATGTGCTTCTCGTGTCTGGCCGTGTTAATCCTTACACCCAAGTCCCTCATTCTCCCCATGTGCTTCGCGTGTCTGGCCGTGTCAGTCCTTACACCCAAGTCCCTCATTCTCCCCATGTGCTTCTCCTGTCTGGCCGTGTCAATCCATACACCCAAGTCCCTCATTCTCCCAATGTGCTTCTCGTGTCTGGCCGTGTCAATCCTTACACCCAAGTCCCTCATTCTCCCAATGTGCTTCTCGTGTCTGGTCGTGTCAATCCTTACACCCAAGTCCCTCATTCTCCCCATGTGCTTCTCGTGTCTGGCCGTGTCAATCCTTACACCCAAGTCCCTCATTCTCCCCATGTGCTTCTCGTGTCTGGCCGTGTCAATCCCTACACCCAAGTCCCTCATTCTCCCAATGTGCTTCTCGTGTCTGGCCGTGTCAATCCTTACACCCAAGTCCCTCGTTCTCCCGATGTGCTTCTCGTATCTGGCCGTGTCAATCCTTACACCCAAGTCCCTCATTCTCCCAATGTGCTTCTCTTGTCTGGCCGTGTCAATCCTTACACCCAAGTCCCTCATTCTCCCAATGTGCTTCTCGTGTCTGGCCGTGTCAATCCTTACACCCAAGTCCTCATTCTCCCAATGTCCTTCTCGTGTCTGGCCGTGTCAATCCTTACACCCAAGTCCCTCATTCTCCCAATGTGCTTCTCGTGTCTGGCCGTGTCAATCCTTACACCCAAGTCCCTCATTCTCCCAATGTGCTTCTCGTGTCTGGCCGTGTCAATCCTTACACCCAAGTCCCTCATTCTCCCGATGTGCTTCTCGTGTCTGGCCGTGTCAATCCTTACACCCAAGTCCCTCATTCTCCCCATGTGCTTCTCGTGTCTGGCCGTGTCAATCCTTACACCCAAGGCCCTCATTCTCCCAATGTGCTTCTCGTGTCTGGCCGTGTCAATCCTTACACCCAAGTCCCTCATTCTCCCGATGTGCTTCTCGTGTCTGGCCGTGTCAATCCTTACACCCAAGTCTCTCCTTCTGGACAACGATGTGGATCTACTGGAGTCAAAGCCCCCGTTCTCGATATCACTCTAAAGGAAACATGATGTACACTTATTCAAGATGTTTGGACAAGCCGTCCAAAGTCCATACAGGCGTCGCCTAAAGCGTCGTCTTCAGCCTTCAGAAGCCTGCTTGCGATTGAAAGTGAGCAAATATACACCTGATGTTTAATAGTGACTCAATGTGAAACAACGACAAGTGTCCCATTGACTGATTAATTACTTAGATCACTATAAATCAATGATCGCACACAATAAAAGTGTAATACCGTGTCATATCTTTGACTGATTTATTTGTAATGTTCTTCAATCTATTGGACTTTTAATTTTAGCAAAATATACATATCGCAAATTTAAAATTTTCAAAACATAGTTTTGCATTTGATACTATTTATATTAAATTATGGAATAATCGACAAAAAATAGAAAAGTTATTTAATGTACCGCAACATGTTAATGAAGATGCCATTAATATATTTCAATGGATTTTGCATATGAAAATATGATGAACTCCTGCTGGCTCGCTGAGAGACTGTCAAACATTATATTGCTACAACACTATTGGCAACAGGTTGGCAACTCTCGTCATGTACTTCGCTTTAACCTAGAAACATGTTGACAACTCTCGTCACGTACTTGGCTACAACCTAGAAACATGTTGACAACTCTCGTCACGTACTTGGCTACAACCTAGAAACATGTTGACAACTCTCGTCACGTACTTGGCTACAATCTAGAAACATGTTGACAACTCTCGTCACGTACTTGGCTACAACCTACAAACATGTTGACAACTCTCGTCATGTACTTCGCTACAACCTACAAACAGGTTGGAAACTCTTGCCATGATTTGACATGTTCTCAGAGCAAACTACAGAAATCAAACCGAGATAGCGTTGTGGCTAGGCCTTCACCTGCAGCGCAGGTAGTCATGGTCTCGATTCCGCATCAGAGTACAATTGTTGTTGTTTTTATATTAACTTTGTGCCAAAGGTTATACCATCTACAAAAGTGTTCCAAGACCCATCAATGGAACTAAAGGCGGCCGGTGGGGTATGACAGAATTTATCAAACGATAAACTAAGGAACAGACAAGCTGAAAAATATCTGATGGCTGTGGAAATGTGGTTCCTAGGGAAAATGCAAAGAATATCATGGACAGACAGATACACCAATGAACAAGTCCTTCAAGAAACAAATGAAGATCGTAAATTGATTAGAGACATTAGACATAGACAGTCAAAATTATTTTGGCATGTTATGTCCTCTAAAAGTACTGGAGAGTTTTGGTCAGAGACCATAACTTTATGAAGGGAAAATCCCAACTGCACCTCCCCGCGGTAGAGGATGGAAACACACTACGGTGTGGCTAACACAGCTCTGGGGACCGAGTATCCACAGGAATAAGTGGACAACTCTGCAGCTGAGCAGAGCAGGGCACTCACTTGTCCTTGCAGTCGGAAATGGCTGTCAAAGGCAGAGGCAAAAAGACCACCATGTGAATGTGGAAGGCAAGGGGAAACCACCACATTATCTTCCCAAGACTTCATGGCAAAACATATATCAAAGTTAGTGAAGGACGTTATTGGCTGTCTTAGGGCATCCTCGTCCGGTAGGGACAGTCATGAGCCACAGGTGACACCAGACCGTCATCCAGCTACTGATGGCAAAATCTTAACTAAAATAAATTAATTTAGAGTAGGAACATGGAATGTTAGGACATTAAATGAGCTAGGAAAGTTGACAAATGTTCTAAGAGAGATGGATAGCATGAAAATGAATATACTAGGCGTTAGTGAGATGAGATGGAAGGGATCGGGCAAAATTATAGCTGACAATCACACGATAATTTATTCTGGAGGGGATACACATGAAAAAGGTGTAGGAATAATATTAGACGAAAAAACAGCCAAGTCAATTAATGGATACTGGTGTATTTCAGATAGAGTTATTATGGTAAAAATCAAAGGCAAACCAATAGACATAAATATTATACAAGTATATGCACCAACAGCAAGCAGCAGTGATGAAGAAATACAACACTTTTACGACGAAATAGAAATGGCGATGGCTCAAATTGGATCACAAGAAATAAAGATAATACTTGGTGATTTTAATGCAAAAGTAGGAAAGGGGAAAAGGGAGGATGTAGTGGGGAATTATGGTTTAGGTACAAGAAATGAAAGAGGGGAAAAGCTAATAGAATGGGCAAATATCAATGATATGATAATTGGAAACACATGGTTTAAACACCATAAAAGACGACTGTACACATGGATAAGCCCTGATAAGAAAATACGCAACCAAATTGACTACATACTAATTAATAAAAGATTTAGAAATGCTTTAATTAATGTAAAGACAATGCCTGGTGCTGACTGTAATAGTGATCATGTACCACTATGTGGACAAATAAAAGTAAGATTAAAGAGAGGGAAAAAATTGTTAAGAACATGGGACTTAATAAAGAGGTTCTGAAAATAGATAAAGAAATGCAAGAACAATACAGAGTGACTGTGAAAAATAGGTACAATGCAATAACTAAAATAGATGAATAATGGGAAATGTTAAGGGACTCCATTCATCAAACTAGCAAAGAAGTATTACCGGAGAGAGGCAAAATAGCTAAGAAAAAATGGATGAATGAAGATATCTTAAAACTTATCTTAAAACTGATGGATAAAAAAATTCAGGGATATCGAATTATAACCATGCAGAATACAATAGGCAAGCTGCTGGAGAAGGTAATTGCCAGGAAAATATCAAGCCAACTAGAGAGGCAAGGTGTTTTCCCACCCACCCTGGGTGGGTACCGTCCAAAAAGGGAAACCTGGACCAATGCAGCAGTCTTTGCCCAGGATGTCTATGAAGGTTTCCACTCAGGCACTGAAACCGTTGCTGCAGCGATTGATCTTGAGGACGCATACAACAGAGTACCACTGGATTTTTTAATGTTTCAGCTTCTCGAACTAAACATAAGTCCATTCCTCCTTAGTTGGATCGCTGCAGCCCTCTTCCAACGGAAAGTAGTTATTAGATGTGGCAGTTGGACTTCGGAACCAACAACAATATATCCTGGCCTACCACAGGGATCACCATTATCTCCGGTACTGTTCAACGCCTACACAGTGAGAATCACCAGTGAGCAGATCACTGGACCTGGCAGGACATTGTCATATGCCGATGATGTTTTAGTGTATCGTCAGGGGAAGGATAGAGAGGAGGTTGCTGTGGAACTACAAACCGAACTCAATCGCATAAGTACTTGGTGTGATGAAGCTGGGGCAATGGCCAACCCAACAAAGGCAACAGTGACTTGGTTCTCGTTGAATAATCATATTGTCAACACTCCAACATCAACTGTAATGCTGTGTTCAGAGACGGTGGAAAGAACGCAGGCAATGAATTACCTGGGGATACGGTTTGATCGAAGCCTTGCTTATAATGTGCACATAGACAAGGTGATAACAAAGGCCAAGCGGGGTTTGGCAGCGATGCGGGTGATGGCGGCAGCAAACTGTGAGCAGCGCCATCTATGTCTTCTGTACGAGGGGTTGGTCATGTCTGTTTTGGAGTATGCAATGGCAATCCTGACTCTCAGCCATAAGCAGATAGAACGGATGGAAAGGATACAGAATGAAGCTATGCGCATTATTCTTGGATGTACAAGAGATACAGCATGCAGGGCGATGCGCTACCTTCTTGGGTTTCCAACCATTGAAGAGAGAATACAAGATTGCAGGGCACGCGCCTACCTCAGAATTAACGCAAACACACAACATCCACTGCATAGTGAAATTAGGAAGGTGAAGGGCAGCAGGTTAAAAAGAGGACGGTCGTGGATGGGTCAAGCCGAAGACATTCTTCAACAGGTGTGTTCACTTGAGGACTTAGAACCTGGCGAGGAGTGGGTGCAAGTGCCAACAGACTTCTGCACATCCTTTTCAGTTTGTATCCAACTTGACAGAAAATGCAGACAAGAAAATCCGGCTGCTGTTGAGGCTGAAGTACAAGCGTTGATTTTCGAGAATTCGCTAGACGGTGACGCGGTCATCTACACAGATGGGTCGGTCGTCCGACATGTGAGAAGCTCATGGGCCTTTACAGCTCGGGCCGGAGGGAGAATTGTGAAGGAGGACTCTGGTGCTTTTACTGAAACCACAAGTAGCCTGACCATGGAAGTCATGGCAGTAAGTAAATCAATAACATGGCTCGAGACACAGACATTCACTAGGGCTTGTTTCCTTAGCGACTCAATGAACATGATCAAGAGGATATAAGAGGGGTCGATCCGAAGAGAATGGTTGCTGCCTCTGGAGCGGTCTCGACTGACAAAGATTAGTTTCATCTTCGTGCCAGGGCATGCGAGAGTACAAGGAAATGAGCGGGCTGACAAGCTCGCAGGTGAGGCTACTGTGGAGGGCGGACGCGCCATGGACCAGGCCGACATTCTGAATGCTCTACGAGAAGTAAGACTTTTGCGAGAACCAAGTGATGACTGTGAATCTACAACAATGGCCAGACTGCGAGAGCAGCAAATTAAAAGAGGTGTGGCCAAACAAGAACACTACACAGGAAGCCAAAGAAGATTGATAAACCAACACAGAACTGGCGTCGTTAGCCGCTACACGCTGCGGGATTTGCTGAGGAGGGGATCCGAGCACTTATGGACTGAATGTTTCGATGTGCAATGAGGATGATCTGTCGACTAACTAACTAACTAACTAACTTAAAACTGATGGGCAAAAGAAAACAGAGTAAAAATGACAAACAAGAATACGCTAAGATAAATAAAAAAATAAAAGATAAATGTGGGAAGGCTAAAGAAAGTTGGTTAAACGAGCAATGCAAAAAAAATTGAATTAAATTCCATTAAAGATACAAAAAATATGCACAGACAAATCAGTGAGCTTACAGGAAGAAAAATAAGAATAAATACAGGGTGTTTGAAATCAAAAACAGGAAATATAATATTAGAGGAAGATGCTATAATGAAGAGGTGGAATGAGTATATAAGAGAATTATATGAAGGAGAAAGGGAAGAATTAACAGAAGATAGTAACTTAGAAGGTCCACCTATTCTGAAAGAAGAAGTCGCTTACGCTATGAAACGTATGAAGAAAGGAAAAACAGCTGGGCCAGATGAAATCACAATAGAAGAATTAGAAGTATTGGGAGAATTTAATAATGAGAGAGATCAAAGAGATGCCAGGAATACTAGTTGGAGGTTATAATATATATAATATACGCTATGCAGATGACACAGTATTGGTGGCGGATAATTCAACAGACCTACAACAATTATTAGACGTTGTAGTAACAGAGAGTGCAAGGAAAGGACTCCTTGAATATCAAGAAAACAGTAACAATGGTAATATCAAAGAAAATGGTGACACCAAAATGTGACATAGAAATAGAAGGGAAAATCCTTAACCAAGTTGATAATTTTAGATACCTAGGGGCATTTATAACATCAGATGGAAGATGTACAACAGAGATTAGGAGCAGAATAGGGCAGGCAAAAGCCGCATTTCAGAAAATAAAGAGTATCTTATGCAATAAGTCACTATCACTGAATGTAAGAAAGAGAGTGCTGAAATGCTATGTAGAACCAGTTTTGCTGTATGACAGTGAATCTTGGAATGTAAATGAACAAATTAAGAAGAAATTAGAAGCAACAGAGATGTGGTTCCTTAGACGAATGTTGCTAATTCCTTGGACTGCCAGAGTAACTAACGACGACTGCCTGAAACAGGCTAATGAAACTAGAACATTATATACAACAATTAGACAGAGACAAACAGCTTTCCTCGGTCATGTGATGAGAAGAGAGGCATTAGAGAACATCGTAACAACTGGAAAGATCGAGGGGAAGAGAGGCAGAGGTAGACCAAGAGAAGTGATGCTGGATGGATTGAGACGGTGGCATGGAAGAATATCAACAGCAGAGTTGATCCAGAAAACCAAAGACCGAAATCTATGGAGAGCCATGCACGCCTACGCCAGCCGGCACGGCACTTGATGATGATGATGATGATGTTATGAGAAGAAATGAATTGCAGAACTTGGTGACAACTGGCAAGATCGAAGGGAACAGACCAAGGGTAAGACCGGTGGGGTACGACAGAATTTATCAAACGATAAACTAAGGAACAGACAAGCTGAAAAACATCTGATGGCTGTGGAAATGTGGTTCCTGAGGAAAATGCAAAGAATGTCATGGACAGACAGATACACCAATGAACAAGTTCTTCAAGAAACAAATGAAGATCGTAAATTGATTAGAGACATTAGACATAGACAGTCAAAATTATTTTGGCATGTTATGAGAAGAAATGAATTGGAGAACTTGGTGACAACTGGCAAGATCGAAGGGAACAGACCAAGGGTAAGACCGAGAAGTAAATACCTGGGTGGCTTGGCCACGTGGCATGGTAGAGACAGAAACACGGAGCTGATCCACGATTATGGTTATCGGGTGAGATGGCAGAACATGACCGCCCACGCTTATCGGCATGGCACGTGATGGATGGAAGGATGGATGGATGGGTGTAAGGTGTATCATCAAGCGCCATCCGAACTGTCATATCTATGTTGAGAAAGTAAGATCTACCACTTAGTACCAGAAGTGATGAGCTTCACTACCTCACAACGGCTAGTGAGATGATAGGTCTACTAACTCGTTTTCATCATCATTATCATTATCATCATCATCTTCATCAGCGTCACCTTCCAGTTTTACCTTCAAGCATCGTGGATAGAAATAGTTGACCGTTCAGTGCCCGATGGGTGGCACTGTATAGTGTTTTTTCGTGTGATTGTACAATATCTTTGATGTAGCCAATCTACTACTGGTACTATTAGTGTTGGAACTCTTCGCTGGCTGCTGAAGATGTGGACGGAGCGCTTATGGGAATGCCCCGAATGCTGTGATATCGGTTCCTAAATCAATCAATCAATCAATCAATCAATCGCCAATCCATTTTTATCTGGTACATCCTCTTGTTTTTGTATCAGATCTCCTTCGATGTAGCGCTAGTGCCGGTGACTGACCCTACATACAAGTATTTATGATAGATCGGTAGTGAATAGGAACAATTATCTCGTAACAGTCATAACATCTGATGGGAGATGCCTTAAAGATATTAGGACAAGAATCGCCATGGCGAAGGAAGGCAGAGGTGTTTCCAAGGTACCAGGGCCGGGTTATATACTGGCCAAGACCTATTGACGCGTCCTCGTCGAGCGTCCTGGGCAACAGGTCCCTTCGGGGTCCTGGCTTAAGTCAGTAGGATCGCCGATTCCTCCGAAGTCGGAGAGTGTCTGCCTGTACGGCGAGGAATCACCATTCTGCACACCAATAAGCCAGACGTGGGACAACGGATACTCACGCAAACCTCAGGTCCTGTATGACATCACACTGATGTTGGACAACAGGATGCCTTCATCCGACATATAGGACTTCGCGTAGGAGCTCAAGCCAACGAACACAAGCAAGCAAGCTATGAAGACATCCTTTTGTAAGATGAAAACCATACTGATTAATACAATGATGTAATGGCAAACTACTGAGCGTAATCTTGCCAAGAGATCAACAGACAGCTGAAAGATGCTGCTGTTGACAGCTAAGTCCTGTAAAAGGATACGCAAAACATTTTTAATTTTAATATGCAACGAGAAAAAGAGTGTTAAGGTGCCACATGGAACCTGTGCTTTTGTATAGATGTGACGCGTGGACAATGAGCAGACAATCTGAAAACATATGTGAAAATTGTTTCTGAGGAAAGTACCAAGAATACCATGGACAGACAGAAAAACCAATGAACAAGTCCTACACGAAACTAATGAATAAAGTAAACTGTTAGAGAAATTAGACGTAGACAGTCACAATTTGTTTTTATCACGTTATAGGAAGAAATGTATTGGAGAACTTGCTGACAACTGGCAAGATCGAGGGGGAAGAGAACAGGTGAAAGGCAGAGATTTGCATGCTTGGATGGCTTGGCTACGTGGTATGGTCGAGACAAGAACACTGAGATGATCCACAACTCTGGTGATCGTGTGAGATGGTAAAACATGACCGCCCACGCTTACCGGCGTGGCACATGATGATGACGAATGTAAATCACATTTATCAGACCAGGCATCTTCGCTATGGCAACATACTGACTTGATTCGTGAACACTCTAGCAGTCTATACAGAATATCCGGGCTTGTGAACGTACATGATACAGACAATTTCTCAGACTACCATGGACCGAGCAGGAGAAAATCACTGATATTCCTCAAGATGTTAACATGGAAAAGAAACAGGCTTATAAATAGTATATCTCTGAGACTGATACACGTTGCCCATACTGAAAGTGACATTGGACTGAAAAGAACAGTGACTGAGAGCATGGCTCCTGAAACAAGAGGCGTGGGTAAACCAGTGTGAGGCTGGAGACATGACATTACAAACACCCAGGGCACGAGGGTACATGGAGCAGGGGAAGTGGTAACAGATCAGCAGATTTCACTACGGGTCGTGTATATACATTTATTTATGTATTTAGTGTGAAGGAGAACCGAATGTAGAAACGAGACAAACATTTTGTCAGACATATTTTTATTAGGGATACCTCGTTAAGGAACACTTCGAATGCACACAGACAGGCTGTCCATTGACTGCCAAGGATAATGTCAGTACATTCAGTCTATGAACTTTGGGGTACGACCGAAGACCTATATGTACACACCGGATTGTCACATGCTTTAACAATCTTTGATGGGTAGCCTTCCAAAGTCTAAAATGTAGCCTGGGCGCGATTATCAACTGTCTTAAGATTTGTCAACGTATCCACATGCTTCGCTCTTATCTGAGTGGGTATCATATCTCAATACACAAAAGTCTAGCAGTGCATATGTTGTTATTTGCCATCATTTGTTTATGGAAACATTTCCCACTCTATGTTTGAATTCTATCCTGGTAACTTGAGCGCCTTAGATGATGTTTAAACTCCTAAAAAAGGATTATCCAAAGTTAAACGTTTCTTATAGGGGAACACAATTTAGGCAACGATTGAAATGGCATCAGATGATAGACGAAAAGCAATCTGGAAAAATGTACTTTGTCTAAAACAGTGTTGAATCTTGGATGCTGATTACAGTCTTGGATGCTGAATACAATCTTGGATGCTGAATACAATCTTGGATGCTGAAGTGTGCTGCTCCTCAAGTATCAAAAATCTCCATAGAGGTGCTTGACTTTCGGAATGAAGATTTACTAAAAACAAAGGAGCAAGCCATGAGTCAATGAGGATTGATTTGCTTCCAACAATAAGAGAATTAAATAAACCATGTGTTGAATACTAATTTTGCCGTGGTAGCGAAGTGGCTATGCGCTCGCCTGTCTGCTGGCCGATGGTCATGGGTTCCATTCGCATCAGGGACGTATTTGAATGTATACAATGGATTCAGGCTCTCAAGTCGAACCCGCCTGAAATGGGTACAAGGATCCATGTTGGGAGGTAAAGGCGGGTTAGTGATATTGTCCACATTACCAACTGAGTGGTGGTTGTTGTTTATAGAGTGTGTCTGACAGAGCAATCACAAT
The DNA here is from genome assembly GCA_963921405.1 of Cepaea hortensis. Lineage (NCBI taxonomy): Eukaryota > Metazoa > Mollusca > Gastropoda > Stylommatophora > Helicidae > Cepaea > Cepaea hortensis. Next base: position 90,505,436 of record OY992891.1, read on the forward strand.
TATTTTAAACTCAAGAGTAAGTGGATAACGCACCTAAAAAGATGGGACATTATTTGGTAATAAACGGGGTTGTCGAATTGTTTGCTGGGAATTATGAGAGATGCATGCACATAACACATTAATACAAGGGAATTTTGCAGAATAGTGGCAAGAATTACAGGGAAAAGACTAGTCCTATCAGGATATTCCCCAATATATCTAAAATGTTTTGCATATTCTTTACAGGACATCGCTGTCAACATCAGCATCTTTCAGCTGATTGTTGATTTCTTGCCAAGATTACACTCAGTAGTTTGCCATTGCTTTCTGAGCGGCCGGCTCACATACCCCGTAAGTTACCGACGCGATTCGAACCACTGCTATTTCTCACCGTCGTCACGTTACTTACAACAATATACGAGATTGCGGAGAAAAGTCGCTAACCCCTAGGCCAGGAAGCCGGCCTAATATGTCTAGGGAAATTAAAAGTGCTTTTTGGGAAATAAGCAGCAATTACATAGGAATTCTCTATGTCCTCTAGGCAGATCACCATTCTTACATTGAGTTGAGTTGAGTTGAGTTAAGAACCGACATCATTGCACTCAGGACATTCCCATATGTGCTCCGTCCCCTCGTTCAACAGCCAGCGAAGAGTCATACGTATCGTTCCCAACCGTTATCTGATTTAAAGTTCTCCTTGTCTTCCTTCTCAGTTTTGAGATTCTCCCAGAACCCCCTCCGATCCACCGCAATCTCATTCTTTTCACATACGGCTCTCAGTCTGTTTCCCCACCTTCTCCACCTGGTCCCACAAACGCATGACCACGTCCCCCTTGTCTATAGGCAATCTACCACCAAGAGGTGCATTCCATACCAGCCTATCAGCCTGTTCATTCCCCCCGCACCTCCGCATGGCCAAGGCAAAATATCCATACAATTCTCACAATCTGTGACCTCTGAAGCGACGATGCATTTCTTACACTGACACGACACATGTAAGGCTACAAGTAAAGAACACTTTATTCTCACACTATGGGGCATATTTGGTATATTTTGCGTAAAAACAGTTCATGACCTATATTCGCAGCATAATGCGTATTGGGTGTATGGTGCGAGCCCTTATTTATAGACCAGTGGTCGCTCAATACGCGATGTTGTCAATAGAATGCCGGCTGTGACAATATTCCATACAATCTCTTGGTGCGTGGTTGAGTCTGCCCTTAGCGCATTATTACGAAGGCAGACTGCAACATGTTAGTGAGGTAAGCCATAATTATGTTTCAGCTTTAGCAATAAAGATTCACAGAAAGCTGTGTAAACGGTATTAGCTATTGTGCGAGTAACCGCATATATTCGCATTGGTCAATTGCATAAAGTAGCAAGTTTCCAGATAAAGTTGGTCAGTCATCAAATGCTAACACCAAGATCAACATGACCAAGTTGATAAGAGCGCTCGCCCTTACACTTTAGATGTGTTGATGGCGAGGTAGCGGGTTCAATCCCTACACCGGCCAGTTGGACTAAAATGTGGACTTCTAGTCCTTGCCTTCTGGACGTAAATTACAAGTACCTCAGTAGTCGAAGTGGGTTGTCCTGATGGCGAAGGACACTGCTAACATAGAATGCTACCTCCCACGCAAAAATCAATGTAACATGGACTACGCTGGGGTTCAAAGCGAGTGAATAAAACCACATCTCTAACACGACTCGAAGTGTATGACGTAACATCTTGTGACATCTTGTCACGTCACCGGGAGTGTTAGGCATACGGTGCGGGCACAAGTTTAACACCAATCGACAGCCGATGGAGATATTGTTCAATATCACGCTAGCCACCTTTCTCCTGATTCTGTGCTTTACTGCCTCTTTGGGCACATTCCCTCACCAGACTCACGCCAAGTAGTCCTACCATTGACCAACTACTGCAGCTCAACCCTTGTCCTCCACATATAATTTATCTATATTTATAGTGCTCTTATCCGTGTGTGTTTATGTATCCCTTCTCTTCCACTGCCACGTAGGTTCAGTTGAAGTTGGGCTAGTATCATGACGCCTCATTGTGTGTCCCATCCAGCACCTGCATCCTTCCCTCGCCTAGTGATAGGCTGGATCTGGTCCACATCTTTCAAAAACCTTCATATCAGTGACTCTGTTAGACATTTTTTTTTTTCAGCCTTTCTATTCTCAGATTATTTTAACCCTTCTATACTCATACTATTTTAGCCTTTCTATTCTCACATTATTTTAACCCTTCTATACTCATACAATTTTAGCCTTTCTATTCTCAGATTATTTTAACCCTTCTATACTCATACTATTTTAGCCTTTCTATTCTCAGATTATTTTAACCCTTCTATACTCATACAATTTTAGCCTTTCTATTCTCAGATTTTTTTAACCCTTCTATACTCATACTATTTTAGCCTTTCTATTCTCAGATTATTTTAACCCTTCTATACTCATACTATTTTAGCCTTTCTATTCTCACATTATTTTAACCCTTCTACACTCATACTATTTTAGCCTTTCTATTCTCAGATTATTTTAACCCTTCTACACTCATACTATTTTAGCCTTTCTATTCTCACATTATTTTAGCCCTTCTATTCCGGTTTCCGTGGCGAAGGCGTTACGGACGATGTTCCTAATTCCGCCTACCGGCGTTCGAAACACAGCTGTGCGTGGTTTGGAAGCACACCGCGTTGTGCTGGGTTTCAACGAATTGGTATGGGAGCCGGTGGTTCAGAGAGTAATGGCTAACTACTTAACGTAATCTTGCCAAGAGAACACAGCAGCAGTAAAATGCTGGTGTTGACAGGATTCTCAGACTAATTTAGCCCTTATTTTCTCAGACTATTTTAGCCCTTCTAATCCCAGACTATTTTAGCCGTTCTATTCTCATACTAATTTAGCCCTTCTATTCTTAGATTCTTTTAGCCATTTTATTCTCATACTATTTAAGCCCTTCTATGCTCAGACTATTTTAGCCCTTCTTTTCTCAGACTATTTTAGCCCTTCTATTCTCAGACTATTTTAGCCCTTCTATTCTCAGACTATTTTAGCCCTTTTATTCTCAAACTATTTAAGCCCTTCGATTCTCAGACTATTTTAGCCCTTCTATTCTCAAACTATGTTAGCCCTTCTTATTCTCAGAATATTTTAGCCCTTCTATTCAAAACCTATTTTAGCCCTTCAATTGTCAGACTATTTTAGCCCTTTTATTCTCAGGATAATTTAGCCCTTCTATTCTCAGACTATTTTGGTCCTTCTACTCTCAGACTATTTTAGCCTTTTTATTCTCAAACTATTTTAGCCCTTCTAATTCTCAGACTATTTTAGACCAGCTATTCGCAGACTATTTTAGCCCTTCTATTCTCCGACTATTTTAGCCCTTCTATTCTCAGAATATTTTAGCCCTTCTTATTCTCAGACTATTTTAGCCCTGCTATTCGCAGACTATATTAGCCCTTTTATTCTTCGACTATTTTAGCTCTTCTATTGTCAGAATATTTTAGCCCTTTTATTCTCAAACTATTTTAGCCCTTCTATTCTCAGACTATTTTAGCCCTTCTATTCTCAAACTATGTTAGCCCTTCTATTCTCAGACTATTTTAGCCCTTCTATTCTCAAACTATTTTAGCCCTGCTATTCGAAGACTATTTTAGCCCTTCTATTCTCAGACTATATTAGCCCTTTTATTCTCAGACTAATTTAGCCCTTCTATTCTCACACTATTTTAGCCCTTCTACTCTCAGTCTCATTTAGCCCTTCTAATCTCTGACTATTTTAGCCCTTCTGTTCTGCGCAGTCGACTTGGCCGAAATGGTTAGAGCGTTCATTCTCTGAAACTTCCGGTTCGATTATTTCGGGTTAAAGGGTTAAATCCCTACACCTATCAGTTTGACTTAAATGTTGCCTTCTCGTTTACAAAGCAATGGCAAACTACTGAACGTAAACTTGCACTGAAAACCAATCTAGACTTGATGGCAACGACTTGAAACGGACATGCAATTTAATATCTGTACCCCCATTAGCACTTTGCCGTCTTAACAGACGACAGTTTGTTATTGTGCTTCAGAAGGGCATAATAACTATAACCTATGGGGTAGCGATTGTGGCTGATCAGAACAAGACGCTCAATAAATGTTCGTCCACAGTGGAGGCATGTGAACATATGGTCATTTCCACCATCACGCACGATCTTATGTCTCACACGCTCAGTCTGTAACCTATCTGCAATCATTTTCTCCTTTGTCTTTATTCCATTTCTGATGTTTGCCCTCCATGCAACATGTTCAGCGGTGACTTGCTCCCAATGTGCATTATCAATGCCTGTATCAATCATGTCCCGCTTACACACATCTTTGTATCGTAGTAGAGGCCGACCCTGAGATCTCCTACCCGTCTGTAATTCACCAAAAAAGATGTCCCTTGGTATTCTACCATCATCCATCCTCCCAATGTGTCCTATGCATCTAAGTCTACGAAGACTCCGCATGGAACAAACCGCTAAACAACCAGACCTGTCCAATACTTCAGTATTTGTGATTTTGTCTTGAAATCTGTACAGGCAGGAATTAATATCTGTTTGCACTTTATTAGCAGTTATTCTGGTCGTTTCCCGAGTGCCTGAACTATACAGAAGTACTGATTTAAAGTTACAGTTAACAATTTTTAATTTTGGTGTTACTTTCATTTTGTCTTTTCTTCAAAAAATATCCAAGGGGTATAAACACTGCTCTATTAGTATATCACTATGGCTCCCAATCTTTGCATAAATATGTGAATGAGTCAGCGATCTGAAGTGAAGTTATATCGGTTTATCACTTTCTAAATTTAATCTCGTTTTCTCTTCTATTCATTTTTAATGTGTAGGCTCGGGTATGTTTCATCTATCTCGTCATGCTGATCTCATCAGTCGTTTCATTGCACGCATGAACCTCATCAATCATTTCAGGGTACAAATGATTGATTGATTAATTGATTGATTGATTGATTTAGGAACCGACATCACAGCATTCGGGGCATTCCCATAAGCGCTCCGTCCCTATCCTCAGCAGCCAGCGAAGAGTTCCAACACTAATAGTACCAGTAGCAATCTGATTATATCTCCGTCTCGCCTTTCCTCTGAGCGTTGATCGTCGGCCAGATCCCCTCGTCACTCCTCGCTGCCTCATTCTTGCCAGACCATGGTGATCCATTTGCTCCTCCGAGATGTACATATGCTTCCACAAGGTCACAACCACATCTGCTTTGCCATGCATCAATACTCCACCAAGTTTTGCCGAGCCAGCCAATCTGTCCGCCTGTTCATTCCCCAGCACACCAGCATGCCCCGGAGAAAAGATCCAGACGATGCTTGTCACCCGTGACTTCCGAAGTGAAGGAAGCCACTCTACACGAAGCTTGCCTGTCTTCACCCTACTCAGCATGCTTTCTGAGTCAGTTACAATCACGATGTGTGTGTGTGTGTCGTATTCTCCATCCAGCGGAAAGCTGCACTGACTGCCTCCACCTTCATTCTTAAGCTAGATGTTGTGGTACCATATGCCAGGCTCTCCTGCACGAAACGTCGACCATTGGCTTTTGCTAAGAGGGTACAAATGAACATTATCAATCGTTTCAGGGCAAAAATGAACCTCATCAATCATTTCAGGGCACAAATGAACCTCATCAATCATTTCAGGGTACTAATTACCCTCATCGATCATTTCCGGTTTCATGAGGATCTAATAAATCATATCAGGGCACATATAACTATCGTCAATCATTTCCGGTTTCATGAGGATCTCATAAATCATATCAAAGCACATTGAACTATCGTGAATCATTTCAGATTTCAAACTAAGCTCATCAACCATTTTAAAGCACAAAGAAACTGCATATATCATTTCCGGTTTCAAATTAAACGCATCAACTATTTTAAGGCACAAAGAAACCTCATAAATCATTGCTGGTGTCAAGATGGCCTTATTATGTATTTCACGACTCATATGAGCCACATCAATCATGCTGTTTTATGTGAGTCTCATCAATCATGCTGTTTTATGTGAGTCTCATCAATCATTTCCGATTCTACTATCGGGCTGTCGATGTTCATCTATTTGGCAATACATATAAGCTTACCGTGGCCACATAAAACAACGGGCAGGTAACGTGTGTTAAACAGCTCACTTACCAGGGTGATCTATCTGCGAATGCAACACCCCATTAAACACGGGTGCCCTCCTCAGAATCATCAGACTCTTCTTCTATAATTGACTCGTTTTCTTCAAATGTATCTGATTCAGGCTCTGGTTCCGGTTTTATAACTGAGGGTTTTTTGGGCGGTGGTTTTTTGACGCAGAAGCAGTGGTAAACTGTATGGGTACACACATACACGCATTGGCAGATACTTATAAACACAGAAGCCGCAAACAATATGTTGCACGATTTATTGCCTGGAATATTTCGCTGTATCTCGTCAGGTGCACACTGTAGAGTTGTCTATCATGTGAAGTGAATAAATGAGTAATTCTTAAGCTGAAACAATTAAAACAAACAGTCGCAGGTATTGTTGACATGTGGAACATCTGTTATCCCCCACAGCAGTATCAAATGATACTTATAAAACAATATAGAGACGAGACGTCCCGGTGGCTGAGTCGAGAAATGTGTTTTAATGTTTACACCACATTAATAACAATTTATGTTAGGTTCATAATGTTTAACATAGTTTAGGTTTACGTCTTTCTTTGGTGGAGTCAAGTTGAGCCAAGAACCGACTTGACAGCACTCAGGACAGTTCCATACGCGCTCTCTCCTCATTTTCATCAGCCAGCAAAGAGACCCAATACTATGGATCTAGCGTCTGCTCACGTGTCCCATGGCATACCCTGGGAGTACTGATTGCGGGGGGGGGGAGGAGGGGGCCTTTTCCTCTGGACATTCCTTGCCGTAAGAGCCTCTCAAGGCTATGATGATTCATCTTTATCTCACAATATAAACGCGATACAGATGGCCTTGACGACTTTTGTCTTATCTTACACCATTACTTCATCCAGGTGTTTGGCTATCAACGTATAACAATTCAGTCGTCTACAGAGAAGAGACATCTGCTCCTAGCAGCAGTGTGTGCTTCATCCAAGGTGATATTCTGATCTCAGACATCCCATATATCCCACGTCTGTTTCCCATATATCTTCTGTGACTAACTCGTACGAATTTTTGTCTGTTAGTACAGGGAGCTACTGTAGTGTAGTGGATGAACGCTCGCGTGCCAACATGGTAGTGTGGGTTCGAATTCGCTTCGGGGTGGATTATAAATTGATCTGGGTTCTCATGTGGACGCATTATAACAAGGGTTCCAGGGAAAGTCTGAGTAAGTAAAGACGGACGGAGTGATACTGTCAACACCAACTACCAAGGGCTGAGTGGTCATGCTGGAGGTCCCAGGTTCAAGCCCCGGTGAGGGCCGGGATTTTCTCACGTGGACTTCTAGAAACAAAATTTCCTCTGGTCTCTGGGTAGTGAGATCGGACGCCTGTGTGTATTTTTGCGCACGTAAAATATCACGCTGCCCGGGCGAGTTAAACATCGACCCAAAGTAATTTAGGATCCTCGATGGTGCTACGGAATTCGTGCACTGAGCTGAGATTCTCCGGACTCAGGCTTGAGTTAGGAGTAGAACCGAGCATGTATGGGTTACACCCGTGTACCGTGATGTTATTGCGACGACTAAACTAAACTAAACACCACACACCGAGTGCCGTTTGGCCTATAACACTGTGGGTTTAGCACCATATAGCCAAAGATAAATGCGTGAGAAAGAATCCTTTACTTTTGTCTTTACATTTAACAATAACTTCTATCACAATGGACCATATATGTGAAGGTGCATCTTGTACGAATAGCTCTGAACATATAGGAAACGTGTGTGTACATGTAAATGTGGAGACACAGCTTGTGAACACACATGATGCACGCTGTCCCCGAACGTTGAATAAATAATTGTTCATCTTAATATTACGCACTTACATGTACATGTCAAGATAATAGTTGTCTTCAGAAGTAAAATAAGGGTACAAATGATGACAGTTAGTTGCTAAAATAAACAGACAGTATCTGTGTTATGTATGAAATACAACAATGGCTGACGATTGAGATAGGGCATTTGTGAATTTGATAAAACAACAGTTGGCCACAAAGGCAGTGCACACAATTATTGAGTGTTACAACAAATGTTGTCGACATTGATAAAGCATGTATGCATATGTTCAATCAATAGTTATCCATATATTGTAGATGACATATATATGCACATCTTCACACAACAATTGTCCACACAGATAACACATATATGTACAAGATCGCTTGTGTCAGGTCTTAGTCAGATATGACTGAGCTACCGTATAACAGTAGACGGTACTACCTGCTTTCTGTTAGCGCCGAACGCTAGGCGGCGCTTACCAAACCCGACACCCCACATTGTGCCAACGGCTTCGGGCGGAAGAGCGCAATTGGGGGGGGGGGGGGTACAAGCCTTACCCTGGTGCGAGGAAATGCAACCTAAAGACAAAGTGTCATGGCAGGGCAGACCAGGCACTAAGCCTTGGTTGGCGGCTGGTCTAGGATCGAAGCTCCGACATGCGGACAAGTAGAGCATTGCTTTGCTGATCCGGCAGCTTCTGCAGCTTGTCTTGTTCCAGATGTAGAGGCGTTACCTTTCCTCTGGAGTGAACTAGGCAGGCCGAGAGAGGGATCATGTTGCATGGGCAACACATGATCTCTATATTTTAGCCCAGTTTTTATGCTATGGAAAGGCAATAACTCCATCCCTTACAAACTATCGTCTGTCAAAACGGCAGTGTGCCAATGAATGTACAAGATCGCACACCTATTGTCCACATAGATGACACATACATTACATATTCACACACAAATTGTCTACATAGATGACACACATATGTACATGTTCACACAGCAATTGTCCATACAGACGACACTTAATTGTACATTTTCCACAACAATTGTCCATACAGATGACAACTACATGTACATGCTAACACAACAATTGTCCACATAAATGTACATATTAAAACATGAATTATATACAGTGATGCTACGTACATGTGCACACAACAATTGTACACACAGATGACACCTACGTGTACATGTTTACCGAACAATTCTCCGCATTTACGACACATAAACATTGATGCTGAAGTTACTTACGGATGTCTACGACGACAGCCGACAGAAAGCCAGCTACAAGAACTATAGCAGCGATAAGAAAACCCGTTTCCCCATCGGAATCTCCAGAGACTGCGTTAATTGTGGGAAGACAGGGGAAAGCCGTTAATTCAACATATTAATAGTCTAATGCATGTAAACGGCCTAGTTGAGTTAAACATCGACGTAAATACTTTGTATCCTCACAGTAACTAGCCCGGTTGCCTACCCGCCTGGTTGGTATGTGTTCGAAACACCACCGAGGTGGGAGATTACAAAATAAATGTATCTTGGCGTCTAGATATCTACAGTATCACAATATCTACAGTATCACAATATCTACAGTATCACAATATCTACAGTATCACAATATCTACAGTATCACAATATCTACTGTAAAACAATATCTACATTATCACAATATCTACAGTATCACAATATCTACAGTATCACAATATCTACAGTATCACAATATCTACTGTATCACAGCCAGCGGATTCTGAGATAAGCAGCAAACATATTTTTACATTTTCATTTTCTCTTCATTGTTCTAAATTTTCAATCTGTTTATTCTTCTCATCACGTTCTTATGCCTTAATGTAGTCACTGGAGGGTCTTCTCCGTGATTATATGTTGTGTTTTGTGTATGTATTTGTTTGATGATGAAGGCTAGTCGCCACAACATCCTTGTATTGTTCGTAATTCTGTTCTGTAAAGCTGCATTACTTTGTGCTATTTTATATTTTTTTTTATTGTGTACAATAAATATCATAATAGGTTCTGGGAAGTAAGGGCATTCGATGTGGTCTTGTTATTCTAGTGATATGGCTGTGGGTGATGAGTGGTCTCGGGGTATGGTGTCCGCTTCGAGTGATGGAGGTACGGGTTCAAGCCCCGGTGGACTTCTAGTAATAGAATTTCCCCTGTTCTCAGGGTAGTGAGATCGGACGCCCGTGTGTATTCTCGCGCAAGTAAAATATCCCCCTTTTTTCGAGTTTCCATCCTGTTTCAGCCGGTCTCTCTGGCCGAGGGGTTACACATCTTTCTCCGTAATCCCGTTTATCACGCAAAGTCTCATAGCGGGCGAGAACTGGCAGCGGTTCGTCCCCCGCTGGTGACTTGCGGGATAACCGAGCCGGCCGCACAGAAAGCAACGGGAAACTACTGAGCGTAATCTTGCCAAGAAATCAACAGACAGATGAAAGATGCTGCTGTTGACAGCGATGTCCTGTAAAAGGATATGCGAATAAAAAAATTTTAAAAAATCCTGTTTCAGGATATTGCGGTCAACATCAGCATCTTTCAGCTGTATGGTGATTCCAAGGCTAGATTACGTTCATCAGCACGCCACGACCTTCTGAGCGACCGGCTCCATACTCTCATAAGTCACTGGCGCGACTCGACCGCTTCCAATTCTCGTGCGCTCACGTCAACCACGAGATTATTCGGGGTTACTGAGAAAGCTGCTAACCCCTAGACCAGGGAGACAAAATATCCCTTGGCATTTTGAAATCGAAAAAAGAGTAGCCTAACGGCGCTGACCGGGCAACATTTCGAGTTAAAAATCTACCCAAAATATTTCAGGAGCCTCGCCGGTGCTACGGAGTTCGTGCACTGAGCAGAGATTCTCCGGACTCAGGCTAGAGTTAGGAGTAGAACGGACCACTTATGGGTTACACCCGTGTGCCGTGGTGTTGATGCATCGACTGAACTAACATAAACTAATATAAATTAAACTAAAAATCTAAACTAAACTTCTAGTGATATTCTAGATATACACAATACCCCTGATGGTATACAACGAGGCACCTCTACTTTACTTACTACGAGGGTAAGTTAATAAGTAAGTCACAAATGGCTGTAGAAAAATAACTAACTATGATAACAACTTGAAACCAGTTTATTTTTATACATAGAGCTCTCCTGGTACATATTTTAGGCCTTGTGGGCCTGGAAGCAAAGGGCAGTTTTAAAACTTCGTTCGCATCAGGTCTCGAACCCATTATCATCTGCCCGATAGGGTAGAGTCTAGCTACAACCACGACCACTATCTCGAGAAGTATCATCATCATCATCATTATTATTCATCATCTTCTACTTTCCACTTTTATCCGTCAAGCGTCGTTGAGAAGAATTGATGACGTTCAATATCCGGAGACACGGAGAATTGTCATTGCGTGTCAGTGTATGACGTGTGTGATATCTTGAATCCACTTCTCGAACACCCTTTTGCTCTCGTATAAGATCTTCTTTGCTGTAACGCCAGTACTGGCAACTGATGCTTTTGCATTCTAACCAGATGGCAGAACTCTTTAATTCTCTGCCTTTCAATAGACGTGGCACAAAGTATTGATCCCACTGTCTGTCTTATAACACTATTTATGACTGGGTCAAGTTGACGGCTCTTCTCATGGATTACATCTCGCAGGTAGTGGGTTGTGCTCAATATTTAAATCTGAAATCCCGAAGAAAACCAAATAAATAAATTGATTATTTATTGCTCGCTGGACTTTAGGCGGCCTGGTGTGCCTTGCCAGTCGAGAAGACCTGATCATTCGAGGCCACATCGATTGACGGATGTCAGTCGCGGAGGTCGGGCAAATTTTTAGCTATGGTCTGCGATGGGTTACGTTGGGATATTCTTGTGTGATAATTTGGTCGCGTCTAGTGCGTGCCACGTGGTTTGGTGATTACACACCCGCGTCACACGCCAGTGATCCGGGTTTGATCCCGGGTCCAGTCAAGGATATGCACTACTGATGAGCTCAAACGAGAGCGAAACTCGAGTCTGGTGCTTCCAATTGACGTGGACAAGGCTTTAGGTTCGTACCGGAATATGATAGTGTTGCCAGTAGTGGGTTGTGGTAAATATTTAAATATCGCAGGTGTTGATTTTGCGTAAGTGAAATTTACAAGTTTGACTTTGGTAGCATTCGGTTGCTATGAATACGCTATGTGCCCGTTGTGTGTATAACCACTCATGCACCACCTGGTGTACCTCTTTATCGGACCGAAATGTCTGTCCTCCCAGTGACATATTGAGTTGTCCAAACACGTGGACATCACTTGGGGTAGTTCTTGCCAAGCATCAGTGTGTCATTGCTTCAGTACTGGGGTAAGCTGCCAGCGCACCCACGTTGCAGACACTTTGGGGTACTGTAGCAAATCATGGATGATGTGGTGTGCTGAACAGTGAACAGAGCAGTTCGATGAATGTTTCGCACAAAGCACGGACTCCGAAGCTCCAGTGACAAACCAATTGGGTCTCCGAAAGCAACCGCACTCACGAACAGAATGTGGAAGTTCGTGATGGAACCCACTAGCTTCTGAGCAACATTTCTCCGTGAATATAGCATTGCTTGTGTCCCCAGCTACTGCCAGTCTACACAGACATAGTTTGTATAGCTTAGTCTGGCACCTTACAGTCTTGACAGACGATGGTTTGTTACATTGCGCTTTAAGAAGACATAATAGCTGCAACATGCAGCTACAAACTATAGCTACAAACTACAGCAACAACCTATAACTACCAATTAGAGCTTACAACCTATAGCTACAACCTATAGCTACACACTATAGCTACAACCTATAGCTACACACTATAGTTAAACAAGTTAGCTCTAAACTATAACTATCAACTATAGCTACAAACTATAGCTACAAACTACAACTACAACCTATAACTACCAACTATAACTACAACCTAAAGCTACAACATATAACTACCAACTATAACTATCAACTATAGCTACAAACTATAGTTACATAAGTTACCTCTAAACTATAACTATCAACTATAGCTACAAACTATAGCTACAAACTACAGCAACAACCTATAATTACCAATTAGAGCTTACAACCTATAGCTACAACCTATAGCTACACACTATAGCTACAAACTATAGTTAAACAAGTTAGCTCTAAACTATAACTATCAACTACAGCTACAAACTATAGCTACAAACTACAGCTACAATCTATAACTACCAATTAGAGCTTGCAACCTATAGCTACAACCTATAGCTACACACTATAGCTACAAACTATAGTTAAACAAGTTAGCTCTAAACTATAACTATCAACTACAGCTACAAACTATAGCTACACACTACAACTACAACCTATAACTACCAACTATAACTACAACCTAAAGCTACAACATATAACTACCAACTATAACTATCAACTATAGCTACAAACTATAGTTACATAAGTTACCTCTAAACTATAACTATCAACTATAGCTACAAACTATAGCTACAAACTACAGCTGCAACCTATAACTACCAACTATAACTACAACCTAAAGCTACAACATATAACTACCAAATTTAACTACCAACTATGGCTACAACCTATAACTACCAACTATAGCTACAACCTATAGGTATAACCTATAACTACCAACTATAACTACCAACTATAGCTACAAACTATATCTAAAACCTATAGCTTCCAACAATAGATACCAACTATAGCTACTAACAATATCTACAAAATTTAGCTCTAAACTATAACTACCAACTATAGCTACAGACTATAGCTACCAACTATTGATACCAACTGTAGCAACAAACTATAGCTACACACCATAACTACAACTTATAGCTACCAACTATAGCAACAAACTATAGCTATAAACTGTAGCATATAGCAACACATTATATCAACAACCTATAGCTACCAAGTATAGCTACAAATTATATTCACCAACTATAGCTACAACATATAACTACAACATACAGCTACAGCTTATAGCTACAACCTATAGATATAACATATAGCTATAAACTACAAACGGGGGAACTCACAAATGGCAAATTCTGGAGTTTCACCGCACAGCTGTGAGGATGTGTTTAGGCAGTGCATCTTGGTGTCGTTAACTGGGAAATCAGAATTGTGTACATAGCAGCCAATCAACACGTTCTGAGAGCCTTTCGTGACATCCATCGTTAGCCACTGTTCCACATACTCAGAACAGTTCACCGTGTCTGGCAGAAGTACAGATAGAACATAAGACAGACAACACAGTAAAGACAACCAGAAAAGCGACAATGTTATTAAGTCGGGGCAATGTCAAATGTCATGTAAACACTAGTTCAGAGGTCAGATAACTATTTGCAGTGTTGTGCCGCAGCAATGCTCCAAGGTCATTTAGCACGCCAACGCAAGTCCATCATGTGTTTGTATATAACAACTATTGAAACAAAAATTAATGTGATCATTTGTTAACATGTTTCCAAATCATTAATTAACTTTTAATTCTTTGTAGATTATTCAATACTTTAATGTGAGTAAGAGCAAATACAAATATTATTTTTGCAACATTTACATTCTAAACATATTATTTTAAACTTTTATTATACTATGGCCACATCTATATTTTGTTTAAGACCGAATATCCAGTTGTTTGAAGAACAACACAGTTGAATATGTCAAATACAAACACTTCATTAACATTTCAATGTAAGTAGTCATTGGTCACTGCAGCTATTAGTTCTTAAATATTTAACTGATTCATTGCTTGGCACCACGCCGTCTTGATAGACGATAGTTTGTTATAATGTGCTTTAAAAATGCATCATAACCACAACCCATGGGGGTAGCGAATGTAGCTGATTCAGTGCCAAATAAACAATGGTCAAATGAAAAGTGCAAGAAACTTGAATTAAATTCTATTAAATATGCAAAAAAATATGCACAAACAAATCAATGAGATTACAGGAAGAAATATAAGAATAAATACAGGTTGTTTAAAATCAAAAACAGGAAATATATTATTGGAGGAAGATGCTATAATGACGAGTTGGAATGAGTACAAAAGAGACTTATATGATGGAGAAAGGGCAGAATTAACAGAAGAAAGTAATTTAGAAGGTCCACCTATTCTGAAAGAAGTTGATGACGCTATCAAGTATATGAAGAAAGGAAAGTCAGCTGGGCCAGATGAAATCACAATAGAAGAATTAGAAGTAAGGGGAGAATGTGGAGTAGATATATTAACCAACATGTTGAATGATATTTATAGCAGTGGATATATACCAAGCGATGTGTTGAAATCTGTATTTATAGCTATTCCAAAAAGACCAGGAGCAATTGAATGCGACGATTATCGTACGATTAACCTCATAAATCGTGTCATTAAGCTTCTATTAAGAATTATAATGAGAAGAACAAGCAAGAAAATAAAAATGGAAATTGTTGAAGAACAGTATGTATTTGCGGAAGGAATAGGTACAAACAATGCAATATACACATTACGAACACTATTAGAAAGATCAGTAGAGACAAAGAAAGACATATATTTGTGCTTCATAGATATACTAAGGCATTTGATAAAGTAAAACATGATGAACTGATTAAAATGTTGGAAGATATTAACATTGATGAGAAAGATCTCTGAATAATAAAAAACTATTTTCTGGAACCAACCAGCAGCAATTAAAGTGGGAAATAAAGAAGGAAATTATGAACACATAAAGTTGGAAGTAAGACAGCGATGTATTCTGTCACCAGATCTATTCTCCCTCTATAGCAAAGTAATAATGAGAGAGATCAAAGAAAAGCCAGGAATAATATTTGGAGGTTATAATATAAATAATATACGCTTTGCAGATGACATAGTATTGATAGCGGATAATTCAGCAGATCTACAACAATTGTTGGACATTGTAGTAACAGAGAGTAGAAAGGACTCTCCTTGAATACCAAGAAAACAGTAACAATGGTGGTATCAAAGAAACAGGTGACACCCAAATGTGAAATAGAGGTAGAAGGGAAGCTTCTTCACCAAGTGGATAGTTTTAAATATTTAGGGACATTTATAACATCAGATGGAAGATGCACAACAGAGATCAAGAGCAGAATAGGGCAAGCAAAGGCTGCATTTCAAACCATGAAGAATATCTTATGCAATAAGTCGCTATCATTGAATGTAAGAAAGAGATTGTTGAGGTGCTATATAGAACCTGCTTTTCTGTATGGCTGTGAATCTTGGAATATAAATGCACAAATTAGGAAGAGATTGGAAGCAACAGAGATGTGGTTCCTTAGACGAATGTTGCGAATTCCGTGGACTGCCAATATTACTAACGACGAATGCCTTAAAGATGCTGGTGAAACTAGAATATTATATACAACAATAAGAAAGAGACAAACAGCTTTTTTTCGTCACGTGATAAGAAGAGAGGCGCTGGAGGACATCGTGACAACTGGAAAGATCGAGGGGAAGAAAGGCAGAGGCAGATCACGAGAAATGATGCTGGATGGATTGCGACGGTGGCATGGCGGAATATCAACGACAAAGTTGATCCAGAAAACTAATGACAGAAATCTGTGGGGAGTCATGAACGCCTACGCCAGTCGGCACGGCACTTGATGATGATGATGATGATACTACTGGCTGGTATTGGTTACAGCTGGCCATATTTCATCTCGGATTTCAGACAATCCATTGCACACAGACCCTAAATACATTTCTAGATGACGCACTGACGTATACTTTCAAGCGAATAAAGACACTTACAATTTCTCACGGTGCGAACTCTGCTGTCGTCGTGGTTGATGTATTCAAAAGCATTGTTACGGAACACTTTCCACTGAAGGGTGCCGAGACCGGGCCGACCCACATTAGCCTGGCATTTAGCTAGGATGACTGATTGCTCTACCAGCCACACATCTCCCCGTGGACGCAGCTCTGTAGATTCTACGGTTACAACTGGAGGCGACGGAGGAACTGTAAGAACGATTCGATATATTACATTGACTACTAGCTCAGATCACACTGGGGCGGACTTGGTACATAGCCAAAGGTCACTATTATCCATCCGGTATAAAGGCTAGACCAGTGGTTCTCAACCGGTGGGGAATTCACCCCCCCCCCCTCCAGGGGGGAATTTTAGGATTTCCAAGGGGGGGGGGGGAATTAAGATTATTTCAAGATCGCATTAAAACAAGAGCCAGTTACTTGATATTGTTTTTCCCTCTAAATCTTACGGTTCTGTGCTTCTCACCCTAATGAAATTCGTTTTATAACGTAAGTAAACCCGCAAATCACGTTTTATGTAGATGTCAGACTTGTTCTAGTATGTATTATTCAATTTAGTTTCCATTTTTATATATACTGTATAAAGGTGCGGGGATTTATAGAGAGGAAATTCGAAAAGTGGGGGGGATGATATTTTGAACATATGGCAAAGGGGGGCATGGGCCTAACAAGGTTGAGAACCACTGCGCTAGATAGTAGATAGGGACAGTGGGAATCTCGTTAATCCATTCATGCGCGTCACTAATAGATGACGAGGCATCTGGCTACCTTAAAAGAGTGATAGTTACTCCCTCCGTTTACCCTCGCTTGGTTGAATTTCTTCATTTTGACGTTCAGAGCACTGGGCAGAAATCACATTGCGTCAATACTGGGTGACGGCCGTCGCAATGCTTTGTTTTAATTAGACAGTCGGATTCCCTTGGTCCGTACGAGTTCTGAGTTGGCTGTTGAATGTCAGCCGACTCGGACGACTCTGGGAGACGCCGCAGCATAGCTGGGGCGGTCCACGGGAAGGTTGCAGCCACGTTCCGAGCTCGGCCGGCCCGCCGACTAGCGGCGGCGGCCTCGCCCAGCCCGGGCCCATCCCAGTCCCGCTTCGGCGCCCGGCCCGACTGACCCAGCC